>CM062809.1:1311937442-1312412442 GCA_031772625.1 Pinus tabuliformis
ATGATTGCCACAGTGGAGCTTGTGGTGGTCATCTTTCAGGGCTTGCTACAACCCAGAAAATCTTGCGTGCTGGCTACTGTTGGCCTTCGCTTTTTAATAATTGTATTGAAGCAGTCAAACGTTACCACCCTTGTCAAGTCTATACTCGGAAGATGTGCACGCATCCAGCTCCTCTCTTCCCTATTGTCACTGTCGGTCCTTTTACAAAGTGGGGTATTGATTTTACTACTTGTAATCTGCCTTCAGCAGTGAATCACAAGTACATTATTGTGGTCGTAAACTACTTTACGAAGTGGGCTGAGGCCATGACCACTTATAAAACGATAGTGAAACAATGACATTGTTCCTCTTCAATCATATTATGTCACAGTTCGGTATCTCGAGAGAGATTGTCACTGATCATGGCAGTCATTTCTAGAACCAACTGATGTCCGAATTGGCTCTTAAATTGGGCTTCCGACAGGAGCATTCGTCCCCATATTATTCTCAGGCCAATGGCCTATTAGAAGCCATGAATAAGTCCCTCAAGACAATCCTGCAAAGGACAATTGATAAAAATCGCTCCAATTGGCATCTCATGTTGTATCCGGCTCTCTGGGGGTATTGAAATTCGGTGAAGACTGCTACTGGTTTTACACCTTTTCAGTTAGTTTACGGGTTGGAATATATCTTTCCTGTTGAATGTGAAATCCCATCTCTTAAGCTAGCTATTAAGCTCCTTCTGGAGACCTCTAGTCTCGAAGAGCGCCTGCTTCATTTGGAACATGTCGATGAGCAGCGTCGAGATGCTGCCACAATCAGTGAGGCTCATAAGAAAATGGTTAAAACTTAGTACGATAGAGCTATCCGTCCTCGATTCTTTTATGAAGGTGACCTTGTCTTGGTATATGAACAAGACAAATATGCCTTGGGGGTAGGAAAATTTAAGTCTATGTGGTATGGTCCCTTTATAGTGAAACAAGTTTTAGAAATGGGGCTTATGAATTAGCCAATTTTGAAGGGAACAAGTTGGTGGAGCCCCGAAATGGGCTCTACCTTAAAAATTACTTTGTCTAGGTTATGGCCGAGCAATGGCTTCTTTGTATATTTTGTATTTTTGTACATACCTTATCGGGAATTTTCGTGATATCGACACTTTTTTATCTGCTTTGGCAAGTGTTGATGGATGACTTGGTCTATTTTGGATTCGCCGATGGTGCTAGTCGGCATACTCAGAACCTCGCTTCCGCAGCTTGGGTGATCTACTATCCAACTAGTCAGTTGATGGTTTCAAGGGGAGTATGCATTGGTCCTGCATCAAATAATATGGCTGAGTATACTTCCGTTATTAATATACTATCCAAAGCTATTTCTTATGGAATTGATTCGTTAGTAGTGTATCTTGATTCACAGCTGATAGTGTCTCAATTAAATAACATTTATCGGGTTAGGGATCCATGTTTATATCGCCAATATTTGAGAGTGAGGGTGTTGCAAAGATCATTTGTTTATATTACTTATTTACACATTCCATGATCTAATAATTCATTAGCAGGTTCTATTGCTAATCAAGCTTTAGATTGGCATATCATTCATTCATCAACATAAAAATAAAAAGACATAAAAAAGTCGAAACTGTATATATATATCATAAAACATCTTGAATGTACATAAGTGTGTCCAAAATAATATACAAAAATTGGGACTAAAATTCCCATAATCATGTCCAGACTATCTACGACCCGGCACAGGATGACTGGCCAAGTATGTGACTACAGCGTTAGCCACATGCCTAAGAGTCCGAACCTAGTCCTGTGGCATTCCAACCATGTGAGGCTGCATGTCCTTAGGGAGATCCTCTACTGCCACCATCGGTACTCGGTGAGTCAATCTCACCAAGTTCTGCTGAACTGCATATAGGACCCGCTCTGTATCACAGTCGCCTCTTCGGCACCTCGGCCACGACGTCCATGTCGTGGGAATCCATCTAGTCGTACTGGCCCAATATCTGGAATATGATCATTACATTAGTCATTTGAATCCCATCAAAAATATTTTTAAGTTCATTTTCATATTTGAAAAATCATAAAAATCATAAAATCAATAAAATATTTGTTACCTATATCTCTCCATGTCATGCCTGGTGGTAATGCAAAATCAGGATCTCCCTGCAAGTCCAAGCCAGCATAGGGGTAATCATCCACTACGATGATTTGCTTCTCCCACCAGGAGAAGAAATCGTCGTCAAAAGTTGTCTGCAGTACATCCCCACCTCCTAGATGTTTCTTCATATCGGCCCACCTGCCCATCCGTGGATCTCACGGGCTGCTGATCAGAACTGATACTCTAGGGCGTAGCACTAGGACCTTCTCGAAAAAGAAGGAGCCCAGAATAGTCCCATACCCAAAGTTTTTGGTCTAGCCTTTTTTGATAGATGATAGTTGTCTCTTCAAGTTGGTGAGGAGAGCTATACACTAATAAAATACTGTGGTGAGACAGTTTACAGCCAAGCTCATGGCAAGTCATGAAGCCTGGTGTAAGGAGGCTAATCCATTCACTCTGGCTATAGTGAACAGGATGATCCTAAATGATAAACTCTCTACGTGCTTGATTGGAATCTGGCTTCCAATTTTTTCTGTATGGCCTGGATAGTATATATGCACATAGTCCTCTATAGAAAGGCTACCACGTGAACAGCCCATAGAATGTACTACCTCTCCCCTCCTGGAAAGGCCTATGATAAAGTATACATCCTCGATCTCTATCCTCAGTGGCATCTGATCAATCATGAACGAATTGTCCTCGACACTCCAGTAGTGAATGAGAATTTCGAGCAAGTGGATATTTGCCATCATATTTGGCATTTTGAAAATTTTTAACAAACCGCATCCCCTCAGTGCATCTAAGGCCTATTGATCATTCATAACCTCATCATAAACAGTGGCATGCTCCCTTTCCCTCCAGGTGATTGTCATCCTGAGAAAAAAAAAAAGTTTGGACCATTAGATTTTTCTTTTGAAATCAAAACGGCATATACGTGGGTCTATTTTATACTCAGTCATGTCTAGGGCCTGCATATATGCAGGTTTCATATAGCCAACCCGCGTATACGTCGCGACAAATTTTTTTGACATAAATTCAATGGTGAAACCTTAATTAAAATTCTTAAAAACAATCACAAATTGATGCAAGCCAAGTTTGGGGGTTACCTGATGATTTTGAGAAGATTTGAACGGTCAGATTCGGCAAAAGGAAAGCTTGCTTCTTTTTCTCCACTCCTTGTGCTCTCAACTCAAATGGTAATAATGGTGAGTCAAAAAGTCATTTTATAGACTTTGAAAATGTCAAAAAAATTTCAAAATTTGATTTTTTCTCTCTCATGTATCTTTTAACTTGGGAGCTTGAATTGTCGAGAATAGGTTGTTTTTTCAGGACTTTTTGGATGTTTCTTCGAAGATTTCAAGTCGGTTCCATGACTACTGACCCGTCATGGCAGGTATCATTTACTTACTGGCATATAGGTTAGGGAAGCCATTCTTTCGTTGTATTTTTCAAAATTGGCCTCCATCTACTGATATACTTGCCATAGGGTCAATCCCATCGTGTCATCATTAGTAAACCAACTTCACTCGCCGACTTTTCAAACCTTGACACGATGGTAGAGCCATCCTTTTCATGGGCATCATAGTTAGCACCTCACTGACATTTGTTGCCCATGTTGCTTCATTTGAGTAGGCTCGGGAGTCCTCTTTAGTCCCGCCATGACTTATGCGCTGAAGACTCATTCCTCTTTGCTTCTTCGCTTCGTTCTGGCCTTATACCCTAGAGGCTCCTTCGTGTTGAGTTGTACTACTGCATTGCATATTGACTATTTGCACCTTTTGGCCTTTAGCCGGCTTCACTTGGACTCGTGTTTAAGCCAAATTTTGACCAAGTCATCTGCAAAATCAAACTTGCAATCCCTTAACTTCTGCAACTTGACACACTATGACCCGTGGAAGGAACATACCTTTGAGTGTCTTTGACCAGTTTTCGCCTCCCTGCATTGAGCATAGGATTGTTCCAATCCTAGGAACTAGATCATCTGCTTCACCGACACTCGTTCTTTCCACTGTATTATAGCATTCTTTTATTCTTTTTCAAGCTTAATGAAAAATACAAAAAAAATTATATATTCCAAAAAGAGCAGGAACGAGACAATATTTCCATTTATTGTTGGCAGCTAGAGTCGTGTTTCCCTTGAACAAAGCACTCAAACAAAGTGTCTCCTCCGTTTGGGTGGGATCTAGCTTGGCTTAGGTATGCCTTAACCTTGTTATTGAGTCAGTTCTCCTCCGATTGGTTATCTCTTCCAATCATATGGAGAGTTCATTCATGCCTCATACATGACGAGCTTATACAAAGTTATAATATGCTGCCACAAAGTCATCATTTGAGTCATGCTTTTGTTAAAGGGAAGTAAGCCTAAGTTGGCCTCTCAGCAGTGTCTCTTAACTCATTTTTCAGTCGGCCATCCCTAATAGTCGGTGTCTTGTCTATCATCACATCAGTTATATTGGTCTTTTACTTGTGCCGGTTTTAGAAGGTCTCCATTGACTTCTTGCTGGCGGGTCTTGTCCTTATCAACGACGAAATATTGCTCTAAGGACAGGCCTAGAGCCACACCCTGGCCCTATTTTCATTATTGATAGGTCACCTTGTGCTCAACATCGATCAGTATCATGGGTCTTTGACTGAGTGGTTTCCCTTGTGTTCAACGTGAGGTTACATTATCACACATTGGGATTTGTGCAGTACCTTGGTTTCCATTTGACCCTATTGGTGGATATCTCGCCTCCGTGTCAGATTTCATTATTGATTGGTTCATAGGGTTTTTTTCATGTGCTAGCTACATCTTGTGTACGCCGGAAACATGTTTCGGTTGGGTTACTACATCTTTTTCATCCGATTCCTTCCACATTATTGGCCTACGGGTTACACTTGCACTAGATTGATGAAGGATGCCTTAATGCCTTCCTTCTAGCGGATCTTTCCCCATTGACTACGACTCATTGCTCTGGGGCAAAGGTCTAGAGTCCATTTGACAGTACCTTGGGTTTTGCAGTCATTAGTGGCAGATCCTTTGCTATCGATAATGGGAAACCATCATTGTCTCCTAATCGATAGATTCTTCCAGGTGTTCAACTTCAGATCATTTATTCGCACTTGTTAGATTGTACTGGGGTACCTTGACTCTCATTATCATTATCGGTGAGTAGTCACGCATTTTTTAACGGTATACATCAATGACCGGTAATCAAATGATTTTTCACATGGTCGACTTCAGCTCATTCATTCCCATTGTGTAGAAATGTACCATGGTGGTCGGCGAAGCCCTCGGGTTGCATCAGCATTCATTGGTTCACTTGACAGTTGCTCTTGTTGCTACTAGTGGATACCATTCCACCTTATATGTTGCAGTCATTTATGGTGACATTTTATATGCTGGCACCCAAGTTTGCAGTGTAGTATCATCTTATTCCATCATGTTCATTTGGTACTATTAGGATCAATTTTTGACATCAATGTTGTTATTGTTATGGTTTACATATGAATAATTGTTTCAATGTATAATTAACCATCTTTCAATATGTTATGAAGTTGATTTCTATATGATACTTTGTCCATATATTGCTATGCTTCTTTGAATTGGTTGTTTTGTAGGTTCAAGGATCGAGAGGTACTCCAAGAGGGTTTGAACCCTGGCTGGATCTACTCGAACGAAGGATCCCCAAGTACACATCTCTTTGAATAGTTTGCTTATTTAAGTATCATATCTGTGTGGAATGTTTGTCTTTTACTGTAGATAACCCCTTGCTCTACTAGGGTGTTGACCCAAAAACCTAGGGGACTTAGTCCCTCAACAATCATCGCGTTCCTTTGTCACTCGAGGGCTTCTTTGAGAAAGATTTTGATAGGATCTCCTGCCCCCTCGTCTTTCTTTTCATCCACCATGGGAGGCCATCGGGATTTGTGAGGCTGGTCTTGCAAAGGTTCGACCAGTTCAAGCCCTAACTCCTTATATCCCGACCTCGTTGGGGACATGCAAAGAAAAACAGAGAAAAAGCAGACCACTCTGATACCACTGATCTAGATTTAAATAGGAACGCAACAAATTACAGATATAACCACACATATAGAGATGCAACAGAAATAATATTTCATTTCATTACTGTAAAATACTGAAATATGCTTACAAACAGAAATGGAAATAAACTAGCTAGGGCGATGGTAGCTTATCTCTGAGAAGAGATGTGGCGGCTACATGCCTCTAAACTGTGTTACAATGAGGCTCGAAGGCCTATTTATTGTTGAGAAACAATGGAAAACCCTAAACATCCAAAAACCTAACCCTAGAAGATGAAACACCAAATTGTGGGCCCCATTTGGGTAAATTGGTACATCAACTTCCCGGGGTCGTAACTTTGGCATACGATCTCCGTTTGACGCGTACAATAGCTCGTTAGAAAGATATATCCAAGCACTACAACTTTGGGGAAGAGCAACATTGGTCCATGGATTCATGTTGTTCCCATTATTCCTAAAAAATGTCGTTTAGGGCCTCAAAATAGCTCCGGAAGTTTAGGACTCGAAAAACTGCTAAAAATAGTAAATTGTGCTACAATTAAGGAAACTGAAAAACTGAAAGAGACAGTTGTGGGGGTTGAAGTGGGATAGGTGGGTGGCCACCAAAATCCACCTAGATCAATTATTATGGTGAAATAGTAGGTTCTAGTGGAAGAGTTGTGGGGAGTTGGAATGGGATAAATAGACTCCACTCAACGTCAGGAGGATTTCATATGCCCGACCCAATTGTATAGCCAATTATGATGTCTTATGAGCATACTCTAGCAGGTGATGATATGCACTTTGTGATGAGGCAAGTATTCTTTGAAGATGGCTTACTCCTTGCTAGTGGAAGTTTGCAACATAATGGTACAACTCCTCCTCTCCCTAATCTTCCCCTGGTACTGTATCAAAATTTTGATCATTTCTTTTCTAAGTTGAGAAAGATTCTAAAATTTCAATAGGTACATTTTAGATATAGTACCAGTATTTCTAGTGGAGATGATGTAGTTCTTTGTAGACAATTATAGGCTCAGGAATTGTGCCAAAGCCTCTAAAATGTTGTTTTAATTTGGGGTTTGGATGACCAATGTTTTAAATTGTTAAACATATGTAGATCCTAATTATTTCTTTTATAATAAAAGGGCTACTTCTTCACCTTTAACAAAATTAAGCCTTGAATTATTTATGAAAGGTAGAATTTAAGATGAAATATATGATTCTATAACATTCAAATAGAATACTTTACTGGTTATATATAAATGACGCGTATAAAAACCTTTTATAGCCAAACAGAACATATCTAAAGATAACAGGAAGCAATAATTAAATTTTGTAGAGGAATCAACTTAAACAAATAGTTTGATTTAATTAATATTTGTAATTGGTTATAACTTTGCAGGGGATTTTAGAAAGATTGATATTCAATCTTATCTTACCCATATTTACTGTCAACTTTAAGCATGTGTTGAAACAAATAAAGATGGAAACATAATAAGAAACTTAGAAAAACTCACAACAGAACACAAGCTACTTCAAAATGAGTCCAGAATCCTTCTATTAATTTTGGAAATACTTCAGAGAATTACAATCATGCTCAATAGCTTATCACAAGGGTTCAACCCTTCATACTTCAAATTACAAGAGATTTATCGAGTTTCTTCTAAAAATATCTAGAAATGACTAAATTTATTACAAAATACCCTATCCGATTGATTTGGATTTTTTACAAAAATAGAACTAGAAAATAGGAAATCTGAACTAATTTGACATGCACAGAATTCGAGGAAAATTGTTGATGACTGTAGCCAAAAAGTTGTTGTTTTGTTTTTGTATCTTGGAATTCTATTCTCTAATCCTGAAAACCTGCATCTTGTTGCTGAAACATCTGCTTCCTTGTCACTCGAATAGCTCACATGGTTTGTCAATCTTTCCTCATTAGGAATAGAAAACTTTATTATCTTTCTGTATGCTTCATCGACTTAGCATATTTCTCAAAATTTGGTTTAGTTATGAATAAATGTTTCACCTCATGTTGAATTAGTAAATCATTACGCAAACCCTGTTGGAAATAATACTGAGACGGGGGGGGGGGGTGAATCAGTATTATCAAACAATTTTCACTATACCTTCCAGATTTATAATATAATTTATTCTTCAGATGTTGTTCATTAATTTGTATGTCAGTACCATATAATAAAGAAAAAAAAACAGATAGTCACACCAAGAACACCAAATATAAGGTGGAAACCCAATGTGGGTGAAAACCACCTGCTGCAATATGTCTCTATCTTCTTTCAATTAGAAACTTCTTTTTACAATGATTCTGTACTGTTGCATTCCTTTACCAGTACGCAGGTTGCAACCTGCAGAGAGCTACAACCCTCTCTCGTTTTCCAGACTCTTCTGGAAGGGAGCTACAACCCCCTTTGCTCTTGTACTAGCTGAGCTACTAGTACGTAGGTGTTGACCTACTTCTTTTCTTCCAGGGACCACGTTTCATCAATTTTCAGACTGGATCCATGAACATCAAATAATCATCAAGTACATGTGAATCAACCAATCTCCTTTTACAATCAACTAATGAATCAACCAATAGCCTCTCAGAATGCAGTAACCAGACAAGCAATACCAGTAATCTAAACCCAGAACTCTGTAGCAATAGACAAAAGGCAGCCAGCAAATATTTCAAGAAAATTCCGCAACTTCACCAATAGAAACCTGTGAATATCCGCACTTCTGTTGTGTTTAGCCTGTGCAGCTCCACACCTGATCTGTCTACTCGACAGCGTACCTCCGCACCTGATCCGTCTACTGGACTGCGTACCTCCGCACCTGCTCCTTCTACTGGACTGTGGACCTCCGCACCTGCGCTATCTACTGGACTGTGGACCTCCGCACCTGCGTCGTCTACTGGACTGCGTACCTCCGCACCTGCTCCTTCTACTGGACTGCGGACCTCCGCACCTGCGCCGTCTACTGGACTGCGCACCTTCGCACCTGAGCCGTATTTCGCCTGCGGACCTCCGGATATAAACACTTTATCAGTCCTCAATTGTACCCCAGACTGTCAGATCCACAGATCTGATCATGCGCCAAAGAGATCATGACCCCTCAATTGATCAGTCTTCTCATGCTCGGGTTTAATTTTATCTCATCAACCGATTACAAGTATTTCAGATCTTGTTCCTCTTAAGATATTCAACACATAAGTACCTAGCCAAATGATCTCCTTTCCTTTTTATAGGCAAGCCCTTACACAAACCATGGATCAAAACCATAGAAAGCCAATACAAGGGACCCAAAACCGGGGTTCAATATTTTAGATGCTATACCACGGACCAAAACCATAGGATCAAACACGTCGGACTAAATACCATGGATCAATCATAAAAATTCCCACGTGCGCGCACTTCTCTGCATTGAAGTGAGTGAATTTGACATCCGCACCTTTTGTTCGGAGAACCTGCAGGTATGCCCGCACTTCTTGTTCGGGGCACCTGCGGGTCCATAGTTTTTGTTAGGCTCACCTGCGGGTATCTCATTTTTTATTATATGAGAGCCTGAACAGTGATTTGCCACTTGAGTGTGTTGCCATCAAGGACAACACCTGTGCCATAGCGCCAAACCTGAGTCATAATGCCAACAATCTCCCCCTTTGGACTTGATGGCAACCCCAATATCCTCAAAGTCATTCTCCCCCTTTGTCATCAAGGGCAAAGGGTTATGCTCCCCCTGAGAACATGCTAAAAACTCTGCTCTGCTGTACTAATCGTGCTCCCCCTGGCTATAGGCCAGATCTGCAAAAGAAATTTTCTTCAAGAAGAAACATAATCCACCATACACCATAAATGACCTTCCTATCATCAAAAGACTCTATACATACATTCATCACCCAACCAAGTGGGGATCATCCTCCCAACCAAGTGGGGTTACATCAGAAAATTACATACATTATATCATTCATCCCAAACATAGGCTGTTACATGACCTTGACAAAATAAATATAAGATAGAGACAAAACATTAGCAGCAATATTCAGATCAGCATCCATGTTCTCCTTCTGTACTTTCTCCTCCAAGATCTTCTACAATAATGCCAACAATGCATTATTAGAAGAATATATGCTCCCCCTGAACCTATGCCATTTGGTTTTTGACCAATCCATAAACCAACAACTGTACATGTATACCCCATATGAATCTCACGTACAACCAACAATCTCTGAAACAGACAAGATTCAACAGCAAGATGATGCATCAAATACCCCCAGCTTTTGCCTGAGGTATTCGAAGGTCTCCCTGGGCAGCAGTTTGGTGAGTATATCAGCAACTTGTTCCTTAGAGGGAACATACTCCAACTTGACCTTTTGTTCTGGCACTTTTTCCCGAAGAAAATGATATTTGATAGGTATATGCTTGGTCTTTTAGTGCATGACTTGATTGCACTTGTATTATCAGAGAAGATGGAGATAGGTGGAGTACAAGTGATTTGCATGTCTTGCAATGTTTGCATCATCCAAAGGAGTTGTGTGCAGCAAGATGCAGTAGCTACATATTCTGCTTCAGTTGTAGATAATGCAATAGATCTTTGTTTCTTGTTGAACCAAGATACTAATCTAGGACCCATGAAGAATGCACCACCACTAGTGCTTTTCCTGTCATCCACGCTCCCTGCCCAATCTGCATCTGTGTATGCATGAAGTGTGAGGTCTATACCATTAGGATACCATAAGCCATAGTTTTGAGTTCCTTGAAGATACTTGAATATTCTCTTAACTACCTGAAGATGAGTTTCCTTTGGATTTTCCTGAAACCTTCCAACTATTCCCACTGCATGCGTAATGTCTGGTTGGGTACCTGTTAGATAGAGCAGACTACCAATCATGGATCTATAGGTTGGTTCATGTACTATCGTCAACTCATCATTTGCGCTAAGGCTGCATCCTGTCACCATAGGGGTACATACTGGTTTCGAATCCTCCATCCCATATTTCTTCAAGATCTGCTTGAGATACTTGGTTTGTGATAGAAAAATACCGTCTTTGTTTTGTTGAACTTGAAAACCAAGGAAATATGTGAGCTGACCAAGCATGGACATTTCAAACTCCTTTTGCATCACCAAGGCAAACTTTTGACTCATGTCTTCTTCATTGCTGCCAAAGATGATAGCATCTACATACACAATAACTATGAGCAACTTTTCATTATGAACCTTTATATATAGATTGTTGTCAGTTGATCCTTTTATAAAACCTTGTTGATGAAAATAATTATCCAACTGATAATACCACACCCTAGGAGCCTGTTTAAGTCCATAGAGAGCCCTTTTGAGCCTGCATACAAGATTTGGATCATTTCCAAGGATGAACCCATCTGGTTGTTCAATGTACACTTCTTCATTCAAGTCTCCATTCAGAAAAGTAGATTTTAAATCCATTTGAAATACTTTGAACTTCTGAAAGCTAGAGAGAGCAAGGAACATTCTTTTAGCCTCAAGTCTAGCAACTGGTGCAAAGGTTTCTTCAAAGTCTATGCCCTCTTGTTGCGCATATCCTTTACAAACAAGTCTTGCCTTGTTTCTAACCACATCTCCATTTTCATTTAGTTTATTTTTGAAAATCCACTTTGTCCCTATGACATTCTTATCTTTTGGTCTAGGAACCAATTCCCAAGTGTTATTCCTTTCAATTTGTTCAAGTTCTTCATCCATTGCCTTGACCCAGCATTCATCTTTGCATGCCTCTCTTACATTTTATGGTTCAATGGAGGAGAGTAATGCCAAATAGCTTGAAGCTTCTGCAATTATTCTTCTTGTTTGTATGCCTGCCTCCTTTTGCCCCAAAATTTGAGATTCTGGATGATTCTTTTGAACATACCTGGATGGAGTCTTTTCTTCTATCCTTATCTGTTTCTCTGGTGCCTCATGGGTTTCTTCTTCATCATGAATCTGATTTGATGTTGATGGATAGTCCTCATCATCTTCGAATTCTTCAGATCTTACCAGCCTGGGAGTGTTTTCTTTTTCATCCACCACTACATCAATGCTGTCAACAATTCTTCCAAGCCTTTTATTGTAACATTTGTATGCTTTGTTGTGAGGAGAATAACCAAGGAGAATGCCTTCATCTGCTTTAGGTTCAAACTTGCCAAGATTTTCATCATTATTTTTAATATAGCATTTGCTTCCAAAAATTTTGAAATGTTTTACCGAAGGAGTCTCACCATACCAGAGCTCATGAGGAGTTTGAGTGCTGTTCACCCAGATATTTGTCTTGTTGAGAATAACAAATGCAACAAATGCGGCTTCACCCCAGAAGGTTGCGGGAGTTCCAGACTCATCAAGCATAGCACGAGCCATTTGTTGAACCATTCTGCTCATCCTTTCCACTACTCCATTTTGCTGAGGAGTCCTAGCTGTAGAGAATTCCCTTCTTATTCCATGCTCTTCACAAAAATCGAAAAATTCATTTGAGGTGAACTCCCCACCTCTATCGGACCTGAGGCATTTGATTTTGTGATCTGATTCGTTCTCCACCAAGGCTTTGAATGATTTGAACTTTTCAAAGGCTTCGTCTTTGTGCTTCATAAGTCCTATCCAACACATCCTGGAAAAGTCGTCAATGAATAATATGAAATATTCTTCTCCTCGAGGTGACCTTTTCCTAGATGGACCACATACATCAGTATGGACAAGTTCAAGTGGCCTGCTAGCTGATCCTTCCTTCTCAGGGAAGTTAGTTCTGGTTTGCTTACCAAACTGACACGATTTGCAAATTGTATTTTCTAGAATTCTAATGTCTGGAAGACCACGAACTGCCTGGTATTTGCATGCTTTCCTTATCTGTGAGAAGCTAAGATGCCCCAATCTTCTGTGCCATAACCAGTGTTCATCGTTCTTGCTTAGATAGCATTGATGTTGTCCTTCTTTGAATATGTATAAATTATTTGGAGTCCTTATGCCTTTGATCATTGTTTTTCCTGTATCAAGATCACGAACACTACATCCATTTGATCAAAATATTACCTCCGTTCCTTGATCACACATCTGACTGACACTCAATAGATTATGCTTTAACCCATCAACATACATAACCTTTCCAGCTTTGACCTTTTCTTTCAACTGAACAGAACCTTTACCTTTTATGAGCGCAGGGGTGTCATTTCCAAAAGAGACCTTCTTCTCCTTCTCTAAGGCACTATATGACTGAAGTTTTTCTTTATCACCCATCATATGTTTCGAACATCCACTATCGATGTACCATTGATTTTCTTGCCCTTCCACATATAAGGCTATACCACATCTTTCTGGTTGCGGTTCTTTCATTCTCCATGTTTTGGCATTTGAGGCTTGTTCCTTTGTTTGTCGAAACCTGCTCCTGCATTCAGAATCTTCATGACTAAAGTTGTTACAAATAGAGCATTCTATTTCATTTTCAAGAGCAGAAAAGTTATTGTAGGTTCTTTTCACGATCCCAGTCATACTCCTTTGTTTTTGAGCTTCTCTAGTCATGATTGTTTTATAGGCAACACCTTGAGCTGCTTTGTGGCCAAAGTTATGACAAGAGAAACATTGGCCATTGAAGAAACTCCTGTGATTATCAAATCTACCAGCGAAATGATTGTAGTTTCTATTGACATCCATTCTTGAGGAAAATTGAGAAGATTTTACCTGAGGCTGATTGTGGCTTCTGTTTGTCCTTAAAGTAGATTGCCCCCGATTTACCTGATAGTATTTGTTCATTCTTGAGGTAAATTGTCCCTGATTTACATGATGATTTCTATTAGGTTTTTGCTCGCTTCTCCTTGCTGCATCAAGATAACTCTTGGAAGTGGATGCTTGAGATGCTTCTTCATTATATCCCAGACCTGTCTTGATTAGTGGAGAATGCTGCACATTGATAATCTCATCCAAAGTTTCAGATCCTTTAAAAATCTAAGATTAAGATATTTTGTTTTCTCAATCTCTTTTCTAAGACCAACAATTTCACATTCTAACTTTTCATGAAGTTTTTCTTTTTCAGCCAGTTGGAATTGCAGAGTATCAATAATCATATTTTTCTCTTCTACACAAATTTTAAGTTTATAAATCTCTTCATATAGACCTTCTTCATCTATAGTATCCATGAAATCATCATCTTCAAAAGCCATTAAAAGTATATAATTGTTACCTTGTTCATCTTCATCACTATTTGAAAGTCCATCATTGTCTTCATGAGTGTAATAGCTTTTCTTATTTACATTCTGTTTCTTGTTCCATCTGACAGGTTCCTTACCTTTATCAAGCTTATCTTTATGAGGACACTTTGCAGCATAGTGACCGACTCTTCCACAAGCAAAGCATTTGAAAGGTAACTTACCTCTGAATCTTCCAGCACCTCGTTGAAGGTTCTTGACAAAATTTGATTCTTCTTCTTCTTCTGATAGATGTCTTGACTCATAGTAATCTCCTTTGCCTGAAGCCTTGAATGCAGCTTCTCTCCTGTCTGACGGTCCTCCTGTCCTAATTTTGTAAGCAGTTAGAATTCCGTGCACCTATGACATGGTAAGGTTCCGTAGATTCTCCTTTTCTTCTATTGCAGAAACTTTTGATTCAAACTTAGGGGACAAAGATCTTAGAACTTTTTCAACCACAACAGCCTCTTTAATTTCTTCACCCAAGTTTTTCATACAATTAACAATCTCATCTACACGAAGGAAATAGTTAGCCACACTTTCATCATTGTACATTTTGAGATTTTCATACTGAATTCTGAGAGTTTGAAGTTTTGTTCATTTTACCTATTCATCTCCTTCATAGCTCAGGACGATCTTATCCCATATTTCTTTTGCGGATTTGTACTGCATGACCTTGATGAACTCTGATTGAGATAGACATCCTAATAGAGTATTGACTGCCTTTGCATTTGTTTCATATTGCTTCTTACCAGTCAAATCTGTAGGTGTTTCTGACGGAAAAGTGTACCCTGTATCTATGATATCCCAGACTTCTGTACCAAGAGATTGAAGATAGGCAGTGACTCTTACCTTCCAATATACGAAGTTTGTCCCATCAAAAATTGGTGGCCTGATCGATGCTTCTGTCTCGTAGTTGCTCATGATGATAGATCTTCCTTCAAGCGATCAAACTTCTTCTGAAGGACCTGCTCTGATACCAATTGTTGGCAATAATACTGAGAGGGGGGATGAATCAGTATTATCAAAAAAATTTCACTATACCTTCCAGATTTATAATATAATTTATTCTTTAGATGTTGATCATTAATTTGTATGTCAGTACCATATAATAATGAACAAGAACAAGAAAAAAAACAGATAGTCACACCAAGAACACCAGATATAAGGTGGAAACCCAATGTGGGTGAAAACCACCTGCTGCAATATGTCTCTATCTTCTTTCAATTAGAAACTTCTTTTTACAATGATTGTGTACTGGTGCAGTCCTTTACCAGTATGCAAGCTGCAACAACAGAGAGTTACAACCCTCTCTTGTTTTCCAGACTCTTCTGGAAGGGAGCTACAACCCCCTTTTCTCTTATACTAGCTGAGCTATTAGTATGTAGGTGTTGACCTACTTCTTTTCTTCCAAGGACCACGTTTCATCAATTTTCAGACTGGATCCATGAACATCAAATAATCATCAAGTACATGTGAATCAACCAATCTCCTTTTACAATCAACTAATGAATCAACCAATAGCCTCTCAGAATGCAGTAACCAAAAAAGAAATACCAGTAATCTAAACCCAGAACTCTGCAGCAATAGACAAAAGGCAACCAACAAATATTTCAAGAAAATTCCGCAACTTCACCAATAGAAACCTGCGAATATCCGCACTTTTGTTGTGTTTAGCCTGCGCAGCTCTGCACCTGATCAGTCTACTCGAAAGCATACCTCTGCACCTGATCCATCTACTGGACTGCGTACCTCCGCACCTACTCCTTTTACTGGACTGCGGACCTCCGCACCTGCGCCGTCTACTGGACTGCGGACCTCCGCACCTGCGTCGTCTACTGGACTGCGTACCTCCGCACCTGCTCCTTCTACTGGATTGTGGGCCTCCGCACCTGCGCTGTCTACTGAACTGCGCACCTTTGCACCTGAGCCATATTTCGCCTGCAGACCTTCGGATATAAACACTTTATCAGTCCTCAATTGTACCCCAGACTATCAGATCCACAGATCTGATCATGCGCCAAAGAGATCACGACCCCTCAATTGATCAGTCTTCTCATGCTCGGATTTAATTTTATCTCATCAACCGATTACAAGTATTTCAGATCTTGTTCCTCTTAAGATATTCAACACATAGATACCTAGCCAAATGATCTCCTTTAATTTTTATAGGCAAGCCCTTACACAAACCATGGATCAAAACCATAGAAAGCCAATACAAGGGACCCAAAACCGGGGTTCAATATTTAGATGCTATACCACGAACCAAAACCATAGGATCAAACACGTCGGACTAAATACCATGGATCAATCATAAAAATTCCCACGTGCGTGCGCTTCTCTGCATTGAAGTGAGTGAATTTCACGTTCGCACCTTTTGTTCAGAGAACCTGCGGGTATGCCCGCACTTCTTGTTCGGGGAACTTGTGGGTCCACAGTTTTTGTTAGGCTCACCTGCGGGTATCTCATTTTATATTATATGAGAGCCTAAACAGTGATTTGCCACTTGAGTGAGTTGCCATCAAGGACAACACCTGTGCCATGGTGCCAAACCTGAGTCATAATGCCAACAAACCCTCCATGAAATCTTTGCTAGTGATGGTCCCTATAATTTTTGAAATTTTTTCTTTATCCACTGTTATGTCATATAGTTTATGCTAATAATATTCAAGAGGAATTATCTTATTACCAATTCCTTGCAAACCTAGAAGTCCTTTTTGGTGTAAAATGTTAAAATTTTTGTGAAACTTATTAATCTAAACTTCCAGATTATGATACTTATTTTCTAGTTGAAGCATTAAGTTTCTTTTGCTCAACAATCTTCTCACCTTGAGGATAGTTTTTGTTCTGTCTTCAATTCCACATTCTTCAAGCTCTTCCTTTGTTTTAGAATTTAGAATTCTAATTAATTTGGTAGTGTCTCTTGGTTTGTGATCTATATCTCTCTTCACCCCTGCCACTGCCTCCTTTGACTTCTGCAACAATTCTTCCTGTTCAAAAATTATTTCTATAGATGGTCGTAAGTCAGTCATAGATTCATTTATATCTAACCATATGATTACTTTTTCTTGAGAAATGGTCTGAGCCATTATTGATTCACTTTCATATGTAGCTATTTGTTTTTTTAACTTAAAATTTTTCTTTATTTCAACTACATATGCATTATCAATCTTCAGTTTTTGTTCCTGTATCTTCTATAATTGTAAATTGAGTTTTTCAATTTCTTGACCTTTGAGTTTCAAGTCTCCAGTGGATTTAGATAAATCTATTGCCATATCACTTGACTTTGTGTCTATTGGAATATCTTATGTTCTCGATGTTCCTGTTGTCAAAGTGCCTGCAATAGAAGTTGTTGCTATGGGGATAAATGTTGAAACATTGAGTTGTTTCTCTTTTTATTTTAATAATGTTTCCTTTTCAGATTCCATTTTCTGTATTTGGAGGTTTTTTTCAATTGCCATTTTGAACATGTTTTCTTTACCAACCTCCAACTATCCAATTTCTTTGGCATGTGGGTGTTCTGTAGTTGGAATATTCAACTGCTTCCGTAGTGCTTGGATATCAACGTTCTTACTTTTCATCATTTCCTCCACTGCTTTAACATCACCAGGATTATATCCTAATTTTACTACAAGATCCTCCAATGATTTTATCCTGGTATCTTTAGATAGAGAAGGCATCAGCTCCATCTTAAACTGTGAATGAATATTGTTCAGTGAGGCCTGTAGTTTTGATGTTTCCATGGATGAACTGGTTAAAGTGGAATAAATCATTTCACCTACTTGTTTGTGAAAATCAATTTGGTCAATTGCATAGATTTGTTTAGTTTCAAAGGAAAAAATAGATGTCTTGTAATCATCAGCAGTTTTAGGAACTGGAACTTTGGGTTCCAAAAATGTAAGTTGAAACTGTCCTTTATATATGTCCAGTGCATAAAGAAGTTTTTGCTGAACGGATGAGGTTTGTTTCCAAAACTTAGAGTATGTAGTGGCTTTAAATGCCTCATTCTTTCTTTTGATTTCTTTATACCTGGAAAAAATATTATGTTGCCTTATACCCCGAGAAATTGATGACATAGAAGAACGAGGGGATATCTCCTCAATCCTTGGAAATGTTGTAGTATGTAAACTTGTCAGTACCATTTTTTGCTGCTCTTGTGAACTTGTTACTTGAAAGGGGTCTCCCTGAGTATTATTTTTCTTTCTTCTTTTAAACACTTAAAAGTCTGTCTCTTGAGGAGACAAACTCTCTCTTGGCCTTTTGATTTCTTTCTCCCGTGGAACTGGAGTTGTGGAGTTGTTCAAGTAACAACTTTTTCCTTTGCCTCTTGTAGTGTATTATCCTGCCACTCTTCTTGATTGAAATATTGTTCTATTTCTAGCCTTGGTATATTTGCATAAGGAGTTGTCTTCTGTTCAACTCTTAATTTAGAAATAATGCCCGAGGGGTCATAAGACTAGGTGAAACTCAATTTGAATTTAATTTGGTTTAACATAGAATCTGCCTCCTTTGTTGCTGTTCTAATATTGACATTGAATGGTCATATTTGTTCTTTCAATTTGAACTAAGACTTCTTCTTACTAGAAACAAAGTGTAGATCATCCATATTCATCATTTGTCTTATATATTCTAGTGCAAAAATTCTGATTGGTACAAATTTAGGCAACCTGTAAGGAGGTAACTCACATCCATAAACTCTGATCTCTGTGTAATTATGGTAAATATACCAGTCTCCAATTTTTGTTTGCTCATTGAGGTGAAGAATTCTTTTAATTTCAGGTGAAATCCTTGGAATTACATCACTACTCAAAAGACATAGGGCCATGTGCAGAAACTGATTTACATAGTCTGAGAAAGAGAACTCTTTTGTATTCTTCCTTACTGTTGTAGAATCCATTGTCATTTTAATTTTATTTTCAGTTTTATCGCAAATATATATATATATATATATATATATATATATATATAATATAAAATAAATCAAATATTATGTTGTAATGGAAATAAAATAAAATGAGGAAATTCGAAAGAAATGAGTTGTTTTATATTATTGACGATGTTTGAACGCGAGAAACCCGAAAGAAGATCTGAGCCATCCGATCGATAGGCAGAAGATCTAACGGTAGTCGCACAGTTAACAAGGGCAAGGTTTACTCCAAAATTGGACTCGAGAAGTTATAAAAGCGAGTTAAAACCTTAGTTGATCAGGTTCTTCCACTTGAAGAATGCAGATCCTACGGTAATCGTGTGGTTAACAAGGATGATGTTTAATTCGGAAAACAGATGCGATGGTTTATGAAATGTGATTTAATCCGTTGAATTCCGGATCAATCACAGCCTCTCATAAAAAAGGGACGAGATCCGACGGATATCGCGTCAAAAAGTGCATGGGTTTTATTATAAATTTCGGACCCGAGAAGTCTTTTAACTATAGTTTTGTTTCCTATCAGGTCCGTGGGGAAGGCAAAGGTTTGTGGAAAAGGCGGATGCGATAAGATTATGAACCAGAGTCTAAATTCTTTTCAGTTCCATGGTAGCTGAAGGTTTTCCATATTCCGCATAAATCAACCAATTCCGTTGTTTTAGCATAATCACTAAAGTTAGAGGTGGATGACCGAAACTCCAAAGGGATGTTGATTGGTCGGGTTTCTTTGTGTTTCTACCAATCAGAACACTTCCGATATATATGTGGGCCATAAGGGTTTCTTTGTGTTTCCACCAATCAGAACATTTATGATATACACGTGGGTCCATAACCCACAAGTCCACGCACAGAGTTTTGTAAATATGCAGTTTGTTGTGTTAAAATAGTCTAGCTATCATCAGAACATCTACAAAGAAACTTCATCAACAGTCAAGCCACAAATTCGAACAGCGAGCAGCCATCACCTTCTAATTTCTGTTACTTCTTGTTATCTTGTTTTCTTGAGAAGAATGAGGTGTATTTTACCCTCCAATGTGTTAGGATATTCTGACACATAGGAAATAGTTAAGTACAACTTGGTCTAGTATAGAGTTAGGTATAGAGTTAGGTAAAGTGTGTTTCTTTACTATGTACATTTTGTAACTTACAATTCGACGGTCACGATATGTAGTGATCCGACGGTTCATTCTCTCCTCGGTATTACCAACACTTGATCCGTGGCTTAACACCCGATTGGTCCATGATCTCTATTTAAAGAGCATGGAGGGTCATTTGTAGGTTAACCGTTCATGAGAGAAGCTTATGTAAATTTTCATTCTTTTATTAATAAATTTCCTGAAGTGGCCGCGTTGGCTCAGGCCGTGGACTGTTTCCCTCTTTGAGGGCTTTAACCACGTCAAAAGTACTGGTGTATTGATTTGTGATCTGTTTGTGAGCGGTGTCCTTTGGTGTTCTGTCTGAGGAACTTACCCTATAAATTCCTACATGGTATCAGAGCTATTTGAGGGCCACGTCCGTTGGTGATCCAAATATGAAGCCGGTAGAACTGCATCCGACTACCGTTTCCTAGATCTACTGTTTCTGACTGCTTTCGGGCCGAGAGGACTGCTCTGTTGTGTTTGGAGCATCTGTTCCAGTGAGGAACCCCTTTCGTTTCACGCGAAAAGGTTTCCGGTAGCCCTAGCTGCGTCAATTTTAAGATCTGGAGGTATCCAGTGTTTATTTGCAGTTTACAGTTATTTTCTCTCTGTTTATTTCGGTTTTCGGTTTATTTAGCCTTTTTTATTACCGGATCTCTACCTTTCATTTCTGCGTATGCTCTTTGCCCTGCGATTTTGTGCGATCTGGGCAAATCAGAAACAGAAAGGAAGGATTTTTCTCATACGTATGCTCTTTTCCGTTGCGCCTTAGTGTGATCTTGGAAAATCAGAAACATTGAGGAAAATATTTAGTTTCCGGCTAAAGCTAACTTTGAGCCACAAGGTTCATTTTTTGAAAATATTTAGTTTCCAACTAAAGCTAACTGCAAGCCGTAAGGTTCGTTTTTTTTTGTATGTCCGTGTTGGGTTTTGTGTTTTTTGTTTTGTCGGGAAAAAGAGCTTTCTCAAAGCAAGAACGTAACCCAAAGCATCAAACGCCCCCCCCGCTCTCTCTCTCTCTCTCTCAAACTTTTTGTATAGCTCAATTGGTGCAAAGCTAATTTATGAGAGTAGAGGTCTTGGGTTCAAGTCTCCATTTTGTGGGGGCGGATTTTTCATTTCCGCACATTCCCGCACTTCGTCGGGGACTTCATCAAATTTTCTTCAAAAAGCCATAACTTCTTCATCCGAAAGCCGTTTTCAGAACGTTTTCTTTCAACAGCCTAATTTTTCGAGATCTTTCCATTGCAACACTTAGTTTCAACATCTACAGCTTCAATTTTTTTTTAAATGGAAAGTCCATGCCAAGTTATTCTTGACAGCACCAACTACTTCCAATGCTGGTCCTACATTGTGGATTTATTTAGAAGTAAAGATCTTTACAGAATAGCCACAGGCCAAGAGACCAAACTGAAAGATGAAGACAAGGCAGCTAAATGGGAAAATAGACAAGACCAAGCACGTGGGTTGATAGGGATGTCTATTTCTCCAGATCTTAGATTCCATATTGCAGAACTTGATACTCCTGATGAAGCAATGAAACAGATTACTAAAGTCTTTGGAATTAAAAATGAACTTAAAGCCCATCAACTTGAAAATGAATTGCTTACATTGGACCCCAGTAATTTTTCTTGCATTGAAGATTTTTTGTCCAAGTTCAAGACCCTTATACTTCTCTTGGAAGGTGTTAAGGTTAAGAAAGAAGATAGTAGCCTTATCTACTCCATTCTTACTAAGTTGGGACCAGCCTATTCTGTGTTTGTTTCCACCTTCCATTTTACAAGAGAAGCCTTCATTTCTCAAGGACAAACCTACAAGTCCCCTTCCTTTGATTCCTTTTGTGATTCTTTAATAAGAGAACAAGAAAAACTCTTACACCTTGGTCTTCTTCATCTTGGAAACTCTTCTAAGAAAGCGTTAGCCGCCCAGCAGCAACCAAACCCAAAGAATCCTAAGAAGTTGTATCCTAAAAAGAATGGTCCTAAACCAAACAAGGGTCCTATGCAATTTCAGCCTCAAAATGAAAAATCATTTCAAAAAAATGATAAGACAAATAAAAACAAAGGGAAGAAGACTGATAGACATTGCAACTTTTGTAATCGAGATGGCCACTTAGAATCCAAATGCTTTAAGAAGATGGAAGCCTTGGAAGCAGCAATGAAGAATCATAACATCCATTTGGAGCACTCTTCAACTTCAACTTCATCTTCAGGAATGGCACTTTCTGCATGTGGTTGTCAAGCATCTCGGTCTGGCTATGCACTAAATGTATCTTCTTCTTCTCATTCTCATGAGTGGCTCATTGATTCTGGAGCTTCTTATCACATGGCCAAAAACAAATCCATGTTTTCTTCTTTAAATGATTGTAACACCAAAAATATATATGTTGGTGATGATAGATCTCTTAGTGTTGTAGGGACTGGAACTGTTCATATAGACAATGGTCAGTTTAATGATGTATTATGTGTTCCAACCTTATCCTGCAACCTTCTATCTGTATATCAGATAACTCATTCAGGTGAAGGTAAAATCATTGAATTTTCACCTCACGATGTTGTAATTAAGGACCTAAGAGATCCTAGACAGATTTTAGCTACTGGCATGGTTGATGATTCTACAAGGTTGTATAAGTTTCACAACTTTGGGTCATCCAATCTTCCCTTAGTATTTGTTGCTCATAATGATGAAGTGAGCAAACTTTGGCATGAGCGATTTGGTCACTTAAACTATCTCTCTCTTCAGAATCTATGTAAAGAAAATATGGTGACAGGTCTTCCAATGGTATCTTGCAGAGATGGTGTTTGTTCCGGATGTGTGCTCAAAAAACATCATCGGGACAGTTTTGAAAAACGTGCCTCTTGGCACGCCTCAGCCCCTTTACAGCTCGTGCATGGTGATTTATGTGGTCCACTTCCAGTTGCTTCATTCTCTAGCTACAAGTATTTCTTAACTTTCATTGATGATTTCTCCAGATGCACTTGGGTATACTTCTTAAAACTCAAGAGTGAAGTATTTAACATGTTCTTGGCCTTTAAGGCCTTTGTTGAAAAACAATCTGGACATCAAATTCTTAAGCTAAGATCTGATAATGGTGGAGAATATGTTAAAAACACATTCATCAAATTTTTCATTGAGAATGGAAATCAAATGCAACATACTGTTCCATATACTCCACAACAAAATGGTGTAGCTGAAAGGAAGAATCGCACCTTAAAGGAAATGGCTAATTGTATGCTTCAATCTAAAGGACTTAGTCTTAATTATTGGGCAGAAGCAATTAATTGTGCAAATTACATAATAAATCGCACTCCTACTAAGGTTTTAAAGAATATCACTCTAGAAGAAGCATGGAGCTCAATCAAACCAGATGTAAGTCACTTTCGTGTTTTTGGAAGTGAAGCATAGGCCCATATTCCAGTTGAGAAACATAAAGCTTTAGAACCTAAGAGTGAAAAATGTATTTTTGTTGGATATTCTGAAGATGTCAAAGGATATAGACTTATTCCACTTAAGTCCAAAAATTTTATCATTAGAAGAGATGTAAAGTTTGCTGAAAATATATCGGCTTACGAGCCTAGTTCGGCAGATGTGCCATCTCTCCCTATCTCTTCTACTTTTGAAAATATTTCTTCTTCAGATGATGAAAGCGAGGATGAAAGTCCTCCCCCACCTTCTCAGGATCCTACTTCAGCTCCTCAGCTTCCAAAATGGGTCCGTGCTACTCGGGATGCAGCAGGTGATCTTGCCGGTGATCCTACAGATCAGTGACGTACACGTTCTCAGTTCGAGAGAGCCTCTTCTTTACTGGCTCAAGCTTCAGTGAATTATGATCCTGACAGCTTTGTAGAAGCTTCAGGCCATCCAGATTGGGAAGAAGCTATGAATGAAGAATATCATTCATTATTGGCAAATGATACATGGGATCTTGTTCCTCTACCAAAGGGACGAAAACTTGTTAGATGCAAATGGGTTTATAGAACCAAGTATGGACCAGATGGGAAAGTTGATAAAAATAAAGCTCGTCTTGTTGCTAAGGGTTTTTCACAAGTTGAAGGCATTGACTACACTGAAACCTTCTCCCCTGTTGCCAAAATGAACTCTATCCGCCTTGTTCTTTCCCTTGCTTCCTCTTTCAAATGGGAAGTCCATCAGATGGATGTTAAATCTGCCTTCTTGCATGGGGACTTGCATGAAGAAATCTATATGGAACAACCTATTGGCTTTATACAAACAGACTCTATCCTTGTATGTCGACTTAAGAAACCCCTTTATGGTCTCAAGCAAGCTCCTCGCGCTTGGTATGCCAAAATGGATAACTTTCTTTTATAATCTGGCTTCTCAAGGTGTCATTCTGACAATACTATCTACACTAAGAAAGTGGGCAAGTCTCTTATCATTCTTGTTCTTTATGTTGATGATCTTATCCTGACTGGTAGTGATCCCAACCTTATAAACCATGTGAAGTCTAGCCTTAAAAGGAAGTTTGAAATGACAGACTTAGGACACTTACATTATTTTCTCGGTCTTCAAGTCTTGCAATCCAAGGAAGGTATTTCCCTTTCTCAATCCAAGTATGCCTGTGATATTCTACACCATTTTCACATGGAATACTGTAAGCCAACCCCTTCTCCCTTTCAGTTTGGAGTCAAACTTTCAGTCACTTTTACTTCTCCTGAAGTTGATGCTACCATATACTGTCAACTTGTAGGAAAACTTTTGTATCTAACTGTTGGGTCCCTATAATACTAGTAATTACCCCATTACTATTGTAGTTATACCCCTTATTTATATTGTTGTGCCCCTATTACCCCCATATTGTTATTTCTGTGCCCCATAGAATCCCTCTATTGTTATTTTTGTGGCTTTATATTATTATTGTTAGGTCGGTTGGATTATATTGTGACTCCTTAGACTCCTATATATAGAAAGGAGGTTTTGTCATTTGTATCATCCAAGAATTGTTCATTTATGTAATGTAAAGGAGGTTGCCCCCTCGAAGAGGCTGAATTCTAAGGCGTGGATCTCTCTTTTCTATCTTTTTGTGAGCTGGTTTCATAACATTTGGTATCAGAGCTTTGGATTCTAGGGTTTCGCTGCTCCAAACAGGTCATCGTGGCATTTTCGCTATAACTTTTTTTCTGTGACGTTTCAGAAGTCGCAAAAAAAACCCATTTGAGAAGAGATCACGCTGAACCTTGGATCCAAATTTCAGAGCTTTTCGCACAACATTTTCGGAGATATGATATGAGGAAGTTGGTCTTTTTGCAGACTCCTGAATTACACTCAAAACAGGTGACCTGAGGAAAATCGTCATAACTTTCTTTCTGAGCATCGGATTGAAGTTTCATAAGAAGGTACAGAAAGAGGACGGACTGTAGTTTTCTTTTATATATTTTTCAGAGTCAAAGGTTGAAACAGTGACACGTGGCACTTCATACAAGTTCTCTCTACGGAACTAGTCTATAATCAGGTCACTGCGGGAGATTGTGCATAACTCTTTCTTGGAGAATCCAATTTGGATCAGACTAGTGGCATTGGAAAGAGGACATAGAAGGCTACTACAGGTCACAATTTCAAAACTGGATGATTCGAAATTACAGAGATACATCAGATTCAATATCAGGCTTCTACAAAGTAAAAAAAAGGTGTGTAGTTTTTTTTAATTTTTGCATAAGCTTGGTTTGAAGGAATTCAAAGGGCATAGTAAAGCATTATTATCGGTAACTGATGCCCTGAGGAAAGAAAATGCAAACACCTAGTAAGGAACCTGAAAGCTCTAGCATGACTCATGAAGAAGAGGAAGAAATGCTACATGATATATCAAAATTACAAGAACAAGTGCAACAAATGTCACGCTCACAAAAGCTAACAGAAGCTAAGATAAGTGGCGTGGAATATAAGATAAATGGTGTGGAATCTAAGATAAAGGGCATGGAAGCTAAGATGGAGGATTCGATGGAAGAATTGAAGAAGTTGCTACAAGAAAGGGTCACTAATGGTGAAAAGGTAGTAAAGGAAACTCATGATGAGAACAAAAGAAATGTTAATCATGATTCCATAGACTCTAATGTTGGATCGAAGACTCACAATGTTCCAAAAATCGATATGAGGAAGTTTGATGGCAAGGATCCTGCCACATGGATATTACAGATGGAGCAATTCTTCGATCTCAATAATGTGCAAAACACACAAAAGGTACGTATGGCAACTTTATATTTGGAACCAAATCAGTTTGTATGGTATCAATGGCTTTGTTCTCGTAAACAATTTATCACTTGGGCAATTTTTACGGAATAATTGATAGCACATTATGAGGATACAAAAAGCAACACTTTTTTTAGCCAATTGATAAGTCTCAAACAAAAGGGTTCAATAATGGAGCACATTGAGGAGTTCCAAAAATTGAACATAAGGGTAAAAGATATTCCAGAGGAGCATAGGATTGATGTGTTCATAGGGTCTTTAAAGGATAATATCCAACATGATGTGCGCCTTTGGGAACCTGATTCATTAGAGAAGGCATTCAGGTTAGCAAGAAAAATGGAAAGCAAAATTATGGCAACTAGGAAGCATACCATTCACAACTATAAAGATGGAAGTGTTGTTGCCCATAGTCTTCCACAACCTACAAGGTTGACACCACAACAATTGGAAGAAAAAAGAGCAAAAGGGCTTTGTTACAATTGTGATAGCAAATACACAAAGGGTCATAAGTGTGGTGAGAAGAAATTATTCTACATAGATTGTGAAGAGGAAGAAGAAAAGGAGCAAGAAAGGTCAAAAGAAGAGGATATATTCCAGGAACAAAGCCTAGATGAAGAACAAATAAATCCGACCATATCTTGTAATGCATTGGCGGGAATTACCACTCCTCAAACCATCAAGATAGAAGGACAAATCAAGAAGAAAAAGGTAATAGTGTTGATTGATTCAGGAAGCACCCACAATTTTATTCATTGTAGGGTAGCAAAAGAATTGAATTGCTTCCTATATCCAGCACCAGAGTGTCAAGTGATGATTGCAAATGGAGGAACAATAAATTGTTATGGAAAGTGCCATAATATCAAGCTATCCATGGGAGAATATGTATTGACTAGCCCAATGCTTTCCATTCCAATGGGAGTTGCTGATGTTGTACTAGGAGTCCAATGGCTACAATCCTTGGGTACAATAGCTTTTAATTTTCAAGAACTTTTCATGAAATTTTCTGTGGAAGGAAAGGAAGTTGAATTAAGGGGTATTGCAGGGAAACCAGGAAATATAATCAGCTCTAATGGCATGACAAAGCTTCTAAAAAAGGAGCAAAGAGGTGTAATTGCACAATTATGTTCGCTAGATGTTTCCACATTGGAATCATCTATTTCTCCAGATCTCCAAAAAGTCTTGGACAATCATTCCAAGGTATTTGAGACTCCCAAAGGTCTCCCACCTATGCGTGATCATGATCATGCTATTCATCTGATTCCAGGAAGTGTTCCTCCAAACATCAGGCCGTACAGATATCCATATGTCCAAAAAAGTGAAATTGAACGTATGGTTGCAGAAATGCTAGAGGCTGGTATAATTCACCGAGTCAAAGTTCTTTCTCAGCTCCAGTAGTATTGGTGCACAAGAAGGATGGATCATGGCGCATGTGTCCAGATTATAGGGAGCTCAACAAGCTCACTATTAAAGATAAGTTCCCCATTCCTGTCATTGATGAATTACTGGATGAATTGCATGGATCAATTTACTTCACCAAGTTGGATCTTCGTTCGGGATATCATCAAATCAGAATGAAGATTGAAGACATTCCGAAAACGGCATTTAGAACTCATGAGGGTCATTATGAATTTTTGGTCATGCCTTTTGGCCTTACCAATGCACCTTCAACATTTCAAGGTTTGATGAATTCAATTTTCAAACCATTCCTTAGAAAATTTGTGTTAGTATTTTTTGATGATATACTAATCTACAGCAAGTCTTGGAAGGATCATGTTGAACATGTTGACAAGGTGCTACAACTATTGGAGGAGAAACAATTATATGCAAAAAGATCCAAATGTTTCTTTGGAGTCCAGGAGGTGGAATATTTGGGTCATATTGTATCTCATGAAGGAGTTAAGGTAGACCCTAGCAAAATTAAAGCCATTAAGGAATGGAAAATCCCCACATCCATAAAGCATCTGCGAGGATTTCTTGGGTTGACAGGGTATTATCGCAAGTTCGTTAAGAATTATGGGAGAATAGCAGCACCTCTAACAACATTATTGAAGAAAGATTCATTTTCATGGACTCCGGAAGCAACAAAGGCCTTTAAACATCTTAAAGAGGCAATGTGCCAAGCACCGGTCTTAGCTACACCGTACTTCACAAAAACCTTTATTGTGGAATGTGATGCTTCAGGAAATGGAATTGGTGCTGTTCTAATGCAAGATGAAAGACCCATTGCTTTTGAAAGTCGTCCAATCAAGGGAAAGTTTTTAAGCAAAGCTATTTATGAGAAGGAAATGTTGGCAATACTCCATGCACTTAAGAAATGGCGACCCTACCTAATGGGAAGACACTTCAAGGTAAAAACAGATCATGATAGCCTTAAATACTTTTTAGAACAAAGATTATCCTCTGAAGAGCAACAAAAGTGGGTCACAAAGATGTTGGGTTATGACTTTGAAATCATCTACAAAAAAGGGAAGCAAAATGTGGTGGCAGATGCACTCTCAAGAAAGGATGAGGATATGGAAGCATTGTTGTGTGCCATTTCTATTATCCAACCAGATTGGATAAACGAAGCAAAGGAGGAATGGAAGAATGACGAAGAAGTGTGGGCACTTATTCGAAAGCTACAACAAGATTCCAGTACTTCTGATACATTTAGCTGGAAAAATGATTCGTTATGGTACAAAGATCGCTTATACCTCTGTAAGAATTCCCAGCTAAAACAAAAGATTCTTATGGAATTGCACACTTCTCCCTTAGGAGGGCACTCAGGATTTTTAAAAACTTACCACAAGGTTAAGAAGGAATTTTTTTGGGATGGCCTTAAATCAGATATTCAAAAGTTTGTGGCGGAATGTTTGGTTTGCCAACAAAATAAAGTTGAAACAATTAAGACACCGGGTCTATTACAACCTTTATCCATTCCAAGCCAACGTTGGGAGGAGGTTTCAATGGATTTTATCACAGGTTTACCCAAGTCTGAGGGAAAGAGTGTCATCATGGTGGTAGTTGACAGACTTACCAAGTATGCACACTTTTGTGCATTATCACATCCATTTAAAGCCAGTACAGTTTCTACTGCATTTATGGAAACAGTTCAAAAGCTACATGGAAACCCAAAGATTATTGTAAGTGACAGAGATCCCATTTTCACTGGAAATTTTTGGACAGAATTGTTTTCTTGTCTTGGTACTCAGTTAGCTCATAGCTCATCTTATCATCCTCAATCTGATGGGCAAACTGAGATAGTAAACAAATGTTTGGAAGGATATCTTCGTTGCTTTGTATCTGATAAACAGACACAATGGGTTAAATGGTTGCCTCTGGCTGAATGGTGGTATAACACTTCCTTCCATACAGCAACAAAAATGACCCCATTTATGGCACTTTATGGGTACCAACCACCATCAATCACATCATATTTAAGAGAAAATTCTAAGGTTCGGGCAGTGGAACATCACATCGAACATCAACAACAAGTCCTCCAACTCTTAAAGGATAACCTCGTGTTGGCACAAAATAGAATGAAACAACAGGCAGATCAACATCGCAGTGAAAGAAGTTTTGATGTAGGTGATTGGGTATTCCTACGGCTACAACCATATAAGCAAATGTCCCTAAAGCAAGCTAAGAAGGATAATAAATTATCACCAAAGTATTATGGTCCGTACAAAGTGTTGGAAAAGATTGGTACTATGGCATACAAATTGGAGCTTCCTGCAGCTTCTCGATTGCACCCAGTTTTCCATGTTTCATGTTTAAAGAAGGTCATAGGCGACAAGCTCCCAGTTCAAACAATATTTCCAGAACTTGACGAGGAAGGAAAAATTATATTGGAACCGGAAGCAGTCACAAAAACAAGAACTCGACAGCTACGAAATCGATCAATTTCAGAGTATCTTATCAAGTGGAAAAACTTATCCGCTGAAGATTCCACATGGGAGGATGAGAATTTTATGCAGAAGTACCCAGAACTGCTCAAGCGTTGAGGACAACACTTTTTTGAAGGAGAGGGGCATGTTGGGTCCCTATAATACTAGTAATTGTTAGGATATTCTGACACATAGGATATAGTTAAGTTCAACTTGGTCTAGTGTAGAGTTAGGTATAGAGTTAGGTAAAGTGTGTTTCTTTACCGTTGTACATTTTGTAACTTACAATCCGACGGTCACGATATGTAGTGATCCGACGGTTCATTCTCTCCTCGGTATTACCGACACTTGATCCGTGGCTTGACACCCGATTGGTCCATGAGTTCTATTTAAAGCGCATGGAGGGTCATTGTTCGAGTAATCCGTCATGAGAGAAGCTTATGTAAATTTTCATTCTTTGATTAATAAATTGCCTGTAGTACCCACGTTGGGACAGGCCGTGGACTGTTTCCCTCTTTGAGGGTTTTAACCACGTCAAAAATACTGGTGTATTGATCTGTGATCTGGTTGTGAGCGGTGTCCTTTTGGTATTCTTTCTGTGGAACTTACCCTGTAAATTCCTACATGGTATCAGAGCTATTTGAGGGCCGCGTCCGTTGGTGATCCAAATCTGAAGCCGGTAGAACTGCATGCGGCTGTCGTTTCCTAGATCTGCTGTTTCTGACTGCTTTCGGGCCGAGAGGACTGCTCTGTTGCGTTCGGAGCATCTGTTCCAGTGAGGAACCCCTTTCGTTTCACGCGAAAAGGTTTCCGGTAGCCCTAGCTGCGTCATTTTTCAGATCGGGAGGTATACAGTGTTTTTTGCAGTTTACTGTTATTTTCTCTCTGCTTATTTCGGTTTCGGTTTATTTAGCCTTTTTTTTAACCGGATCTATACCTTTCATTTCTGCGTATGCTCTTTGCCCTGCGACTCTGTGCGATCTGGGCAAATCAGAAACAGAAAGGAAGGATTTTTCTCATGCGTATGCTCTTTTCCCTGCACCTTAGTGTGATCTCGGAAAATCAGAAACATTGAGAAAAATATTTAGTTTTTCGGCTAAAGCTAACTTTTAGAATTTTTTTTTAAAATTTCTAGTTTTTTGGCTAAAGCTAACTTCGAGCTGCAAGGTTCATTTTTCTTTGCATATTCGTGTTGGGTTTTGTGTTTTGTGTTTTGTAGGGAAAAAGAGCTTTCTCAAGGCAAGCACGCAAACCAAGGCCCCCCCCCCTCTCTCTCTCTCTCTCTCTCTCAAATTTTTTGTATAGATCAATTGGTTCAAAGCTATTTTAAGAGAGTAGAGGTCTTGGGTTCAAGTCTCCATTTTGTGGGGGCGGATTTTTTCATTCCCGCACATTCGCGCACTTTGCCGGCAACGTTAACAATTTTTTCTTCAAAAAGCCATAACTTCTTCATCCGGAAGCCTTTTTCAGAGCCGTTTTTTTTAAAATTGCCTATTTTTTCGAGATCTATCCATTGGAACACTTACTTTCAGCATCTTCAGCTTCAGTTTTTTTAAAAAATGGAAAGTCCATGCCAAGTCATTCTTGACAGCACTAACTACTTCCAATGGGTAGCCTACATGGAAGATTTACTTAGAAGTAAAGGTCTCTTCAGAATAGCCACAGACCAAGAGAAGAAACCAAAAGATGAAGACAAGGCTGCAAAATGGGAAAATAGACAAGATCAAGCACGTGGTTTGATAGGGATGTCTATTTCTCCTGATCTTAGATTCCACATTGCAGAACTTGAGACTCCTCATGAAGCATTAGAAAAACTCGCTAAAGTTTTTGGGATTAAAAATGAAATTAGAGCCCATCAACTTGAAAATGAGTTGCTTACTTTGGATCCTAATAATTTTTCTTGCATTGAAGATTTCTTGTCCAAATTCAAGACCCTTAGATATCTCTTGGAAGGTGTTAAAGTTAAGAAAGAAGATGGTAACCTTATTTATTCCATCCTTACTAAGTTGGGACCAGCCTACTCTGTATTTGTTTCCACTTTCCATTCTACAAGGGAAGCTTTCATTTGTCAAGGAAAAGACTACAAGGCCCCTTCCTTTGACTCCTTTTGTGATTCCTTAATAAGAGAACAAGAAAAACTCTTACACTTTGGTCTTCTTAATCTTGGAAACTCTTCCACGAAAGCGTTAGCTGCCCAGCAGCAACCAAATTCAAAGAATCCTAAGAAGTCATATCCTCAAAAGAATGGTCCTAAACCAACTCAGCCTCAAAATGATAAGACCAATAAAAACAAATGGAAGAAGACTGATAGACATTGTAACTTTTGTAATCGAGATGGCCACTTAGAATCTAAATGCTTTAAGAAGATGGAAGCCTTGGAAGCTGCAATGAAGAAACATAACATCCATGTGGAGCCTACTTCAACTTCAACTTCCGGAATGGCACTTTCTGCATGTCGTTGTCAATCATCTCAGTTTGGTTATGCATTAAATGTATCTTCTTCTTCTTCTCATTCTCATGAGTGGCTCATTGATTCTGGAGCCTCTTATCACATGGCCAAAAACCAAGCCATGTTTTCTTCTTTAAATGATTGTAACACCAAAAATATATATGTTGGTGATGATAGATCTCTTAATGTTGTAGGGACTGGAACTGTTCATCTAGACAATGGTCAGTTTAATGATGTATTATGTGTTCCAACCTTATCCTGCAACCTTCTATCTGTCTATCAGATAACTCATTCAGGTGAAGGTAAAATTGTTGAATTTTCACCTCATGATGTTGTAATCAAGGATCTAAAAGATCCTAAACAGATTCTAGCTACTGGTCTTGCTGATGATTCCACAAGGTTGTATAAGTTTCACAACTTTGGGTCATCAAATCTTCCCTCAGTATTTGTTGCTCATAATGATGAAGTGAGCAAACTTTGGCATGAGCGATTTGGTCACTTAAACTATCGCTCCCTTCAGCATCTATGTAAAGAAAATATGGTGACAGGTCTTCCTATGGTATCTTGCAGAGATGGTGTTTGTTCCGGATGTGTACTCGGAAAACATCATCGGGACAGTTTTGACAAACGTGCCTCTTGGCACGCCTCAGCCCCTTTACAGCTTGTGCACAGTGATTTATGTGGTCCTCTTCCTGTTGCTTCATTCTCTGGCTGCAAGTACTTCTTAACTTTCATTGATGATTTCTCCAGACGCACTTGGGTATACTTCTTAAAACTCAAGAGCGAAGTATTTAACACATTTTTGGCCTTCAAAGCCTTTGTTGAAAAACAATCTGGACATCAAATTCTTAAGCTAAGAACTGATAATGGTGGAGAATATGTTAAAAACACATTCATCAACTTTTGCACTGAAAATGGAATTCAAATGCAACATACTGTTCCATACACTCCACAACAAAATGGTGTAGCTGAAAGGAAAAATCGCACCTTAAAGGAAATGGCTAATTGTATGCTGCAATCTAAAGGACTCAGTCTTAGTTTTTGGGCCGAAGCAATTAATTGTGCAAATTATATAATCAATCGCACTCCTACTAAGGTTCTAGAGAATATCACTCCAGAAGAAGCTTGGAGTTCCATTAAACCAGATGTAAGTCACTTTCGTGTGTTTGGAAGTGAAGCATGGGCCCATATTCCAGATGAAAAGCATAAAGCTTTAGAACCTAAGAGTGAGAAATGTACTTTTGTTGGATATTCTGAAGATGTAAAAGGTTATAGACTTATTCCATTTAAGTCCAAAAATGTTATCATTAGAAGAGATGTAAAATTTGATGAAAATAAATCGGCCTGCGAGCCTAGTCCGGCGGATGTGCCACCTCTTCCTATCTCTTCTACTTTTGAAAACATTTCTTCTTCAGATGATGAAAGCGAGGATGATAATCCTCCCCCACCTTCTCAGGATCCTCAACTTCCAAGATGGGTCTGTGCTACTCGGGATGCAGCAGGTGATCTTGCCGGTGATCCTACAGATCAGCGACGTACACGTTCTCAGTTTGAAAGAGCCTCTTCTTTACTGGCTCAAGCTCCAGTAAATCATGATCCTGACACTTTTGCAGAAGCTTCAGGCCATCCACATTGGGAAGCAGCTATGAATGAAGAATATCATTCATTGATGACAAATGATACATGGGATCTTGTTCCTCTACCAAAGGGACGCAAACTTGTTAGATGTAAATGGGTTTACAGAACCAAGTATGGACCAGATGGGAAAGTTGATAAACATAAAGCTCGTCTCGTTGCTAAGGGCTTTTCACAGGTTGAAGGCATTGACTACACTGAAACCTTCTCCCCTGTTGCCAAAATGAACTCTATCCGCCTTGTTCTTTCCCTTGCTGCCTCTTTAAAATGGGAAGTCCATCAGATGGATGTTAAATCTGCCTTCTTGCATGGGGACTTGCAGGAAGAAATCTATATGGAACAACCCATTGGCTTCATACAAACAGACTCCAGCCTTGTTTGTCGACTTAAGAAATCCCTTTATGGCCTCAAGCAAGCTCCTCGGGCTTGGTATGCCAAAATGGATAGCTTTCTTTTAGAATCTGGCTTTTCTAGGTGTCATTCTGACAATACTGTCTACACCAAGAAAGTGGGCAACTCTCTTATCATCCTTGTTCTTTATGTTGATGATCTTATTCTTACTGGTAGTGATCCCAACCTTATAAACCATGTGAAGTCCAACCTTAAAAAGAAATTTGAAATGACAGACTTAGGACACTTACACTATTTTCTCGGTCTTCAAGTCTTGCAATCCAAGGAGGGTATTTTCCTTTCCCAGTCCAAGTATGCTTGTGATATTCTTCGTCATTTTCACATGGAAGACTGTAAGCCAGCCCCTTCTCCCTTTCAGTCTGGAGTCAAACTTTCAGTCTCTTGTACTTCTCCTGAAGTTGATGCTACCTTATACCGTCAACTTGTAGGAAAACTCTTGTATTTAACCCATACTCGTCCTGATCTTTCCTTTGTTGTTGGCCTTGTTGCTCGTTTTATGCAAAACCCCCGTGAAAGTCATTGGAAAGCAGCTAAAAGAATACTTCGTTATGTTCGAGGTACAGTACAGTTTGGGATTCATTACAGTGCCAAAGCAGCTCCTCTGTTAGTTGGTTTCACTGATTCTGATTGGGCTGGTGACCCTGATGATCGGAAGTCTACTGCCGGTTATGTCTTCACTCTTGGTTCAGGACCTATTACATGGGCTTGTAAGAAACAGGCTACCATTTCTCTTTCGTCAGCAGAAGCAGAGTATCGTGGTGCCGTGGAAGCTAGTAAGGAAGCCTTGTGGCTTCGTCAGATCCTATCAGAGTTTGGCTTTGAGCAGCAGCATCCAACCACACTTTGGTGTGATAATCAAAGTGCCATTCAGCTATGCAAAGATCCAGTCCAGCATCAGCGCAGCAAACACATTGAACTACACATGCACTTCATCAGAAAGCTCATTCATGACCATGTTCTTGAAGTGCAATATTGTCCAACAGATGATCAGGTTGCAGACATCTTCACAAAGGCTCTCACAGAGGCGAAGTTCACTAAACTTCGATATATGCTTGGAGTTCAGGAAGTTGTCACTAAGGGGGGATAGGCTCTAGTGCCTCCTTCCTTCTCCTATTGTGTCATATTTGTAAATCCTTCAATCCTATCCCAATTTGTTCTTAAGGGGGGATGTTAGGATATTCCGACACATAGGATATAGTTAAGTTCAACTTGGTCTAGTGTAGAGTTAGGTATAGAGTTAGGTAAAGTGTGTTTCTTTACCGTTGTACATTTTGTAACTTACAATCCGACGGTCACGATATGTAGTGATCCGACGGTTCATTCTCTCCTCGGTATTACCGACACTTGATCCATGGCTTGACACCTGATTGGTCCATGAGTTCTATTTAAAGCGCATGGAGGGTCATTGTTCAGGTAATCCGGGCATGAGAGAAGCTTATGTAAATTTTCATTCTTTGATTAATAAATTGCCTGTAGTACCCACGTTGGGACAGGTCGTGGACTGTTTCCCTCTTTGAGGGTTTTAACCACGTCAAAAATACTGGTGTATTGATCTGTGATCTGGTTGTGAGCGGTGTCCTTTTGGTATTCTTTCTGTGGAACTTACCCTGTAAATTCCTACAGTAATTACCCCATTACTATTGTAGTTATACCCCTTATTTATATTGTTGTGCCCCTATTACCCCCATATTGTTATTTCTGTGCCCCATAGAATCCCTCTATTGTTATTTTTGTGGCTTTATATTATTATTGTTAGGTCGGTTGGATTATATTGTGACTCCTTAGACTCCTATATATATAAAGGAGGTTTTGTCATTTGTATCATCCAAGAATTGTTCATTTATGTAATGTAAAGGAGGTTGCCCCCTCGAAGAGGCTGAATTCTAAGGCGTGGATCTCTCTTTTCTATCTTTTTGTGAGCTGGTTTCATAACACTAACCCATACTCGTCCTGACCTTTCCTTTGTTGTTGGCCTTGTTGCTCGGTTTATGCAAAACCCAAGTGAAAGTCATTGGAAAGTAGCTAAAAGAATACTTCGTTATGTTCGAGGTACAGTTCAATTTAGGATTCATTACAATGCCGAAGCATCTCCTCTATTGGTTGGTTTCACTGATTCCGATTGGGCTGGTGACCCTGATGATCGGAAGTCTACTGCAGGTTATGTGTTCACTCTTGGTTCAGGACCTATTACATGGGCTTGCAAGAAACAAGGTGCCATTTCTCTTTCTTCAGCAGAAGCAGAGTATCGTGGTGTCATAGAAGCTAGTAAGGAAGCCTTGTGGCTACGTCAGATCCTATCAGAGTTTGGCTTTTAGCAGCAACATCCGACTACAATTTGGTGTGATAATCAAAGTGCCATTCAACTATGCAAAGATCCATTCCAACATCAGCACAGCAAACAAATTGAACTACACATGCACTTCATCAGAAAGCTCATTCACGACCATGTTCTTGAAGTGCAATATTGTTCAACAGATGATCAAGTTGCAGACATCTTTACAAAGGCTCTCACAGAGGCGAATTTCACTAAACTTCAATTTATGGTTGGAGTTCAGGAAGTTGTCACTAAGGGGGGATAGGCTCTTATGCCTCCTTCCTTCTCCTATTGTGTCATATTTGTAAATCCTTCAATCCTATCCCAAGTTGTTCTTAGGGGGGATGTTAGGATATTCTGACACATAGGAAATAGTTAAGTAAAACTTGGTCTAGTATAGAGTTAGGTATAGAGTTAGGTAAAGTTTGTTTCTTTACTATGTACATTTTGTAACTTACAATCCGACGGTCACGATATGTAGTGATCCGACGGTTCATTCTCTCCTCGGTATTACCGACACTTGATCCGTGGCTTAGCACCCAATTGGTCAATGATCTCTATTTAAAGAGCATGGAGGGTCAGTTGTAGGTTAACCGTTCATGGAGAAGCTTATGTAAATTTTCATTCTTTTATTAATAAATTTCCTGAAGTGGTCGCGTTGGCTCAGGCCGTGGACTGTTTCCCTCTTTGAGGGTTTTAACCACGTCAAAAGTACTAGTGTATTGATCTGTGATCTGTTTGTGAGCGGTGTCCTTTGGTGTTCTGTCTGAGGAACTTACCCTATAAATTCCTACATGGTATCAGAGATATTTGAGGGCCGCGTCTGTTGGTGATCCAAATCTGCAGTCGGTAGAACTGCATCCGACTACCGTTTCCTAGATCTACTGTTTCTGACTACTTTGGGGCTGAGAGGACTGCTCTGTTGTGTTGGGAGCATCTGTTCCAATGAGGAACCCATTTCGTTTCACACGAAAAGGTTTCCGGTAGCCCTAGCTGCGTCATTTTTAAGATCTGGAGGTATACAGTGTTTATTTGCAGTTTACAGTTATTTTCTCTCTGTTTTTTTCGGTTTTCGGTTTATTTAGCATTTTTTATTACCGGATCTCTACCTTACATTTCTACGTATGCTCTTTACCTGTGACTCTGTGCGATCTAGGCAAATCAGAAATAGAAAGGAAGGATTTTTCTCATGCGTATGCTCTTTTCCGTTGCGCCTTAGTGTGATCTCGGAAAATCAGAAACATTGAGGAAAATATTTAGTTTCCGGCTAAAGCTAACTTCGAGCCGCAAGGTTCATTTTTTGAAAATATTTAGTTTCTGGCTAAAGCTAACTACGAGCCGTAAGGTTCTTTTTTTTTTGTATGTCCGTGTTGGGTTTTGTGTTTTTTGTTTTGTAGGGAAAAAGAGCTTTCTCAAAGCAAGCACGCAACCCAAAGCATCAACCCCCCCCCCGCCCCTCTCTCTCTCTCTCAAACTTTTTATATAGCTCAATTGGTGCAAAGCTAATTTATGAGAGTAGAGGTCTTGGGTTCAAGTCTCCATTTTGTGGGGGCAGATTTTTCATTTCCGCACATTCCCGCACTTCGTCGGCGACTTCATCAAATTTTCTTCAAAAAGCCATAACTTCTTCATCCGGAAGCCGTTTTCAGAATAGTTTTTTTTTAAACAACCTAATTTTTCGATATCTTACCATTGCAACACTTAGTTTCAACATCTATAGCTTCAGTTTTTTTTAAAATGGAAAGTCCATGCCAAGTTATTCTTGACAACACCAACTACTTCCAATGCTGGTCCTACATTGTGGATTTACTTAGAAGTAAAGGTCTTTACAGAATAGCCACAGGCCAAGAGACCAAACCGAAAGATGAAGACAAGGCAGCTAAATGGGAAAATAGACAAGACCAAGCACGTGGGTTGATAGGGATGTCTATTTCTCCAGATCTTAGATTCCATATTGCAGAACTTGATACTCCTGATGAAGCAATGAAACAGATTACTAAAGTCTTTGGAATTAAAAATGAACTTAAAGCCCATCAACTTAAAAATGAATTGCTTACATTGGACCCCAATAATTTTTCTTGCATTGAAGATTTTTTTCCAAGTTCAAGACCCTTAGACTTCTCTTGGAAGGTGTTAAGGTTAAGAAAGAAGATAGTAGCCTTATCTACTCCATTCTTACTAAGTTGGGACCAGCCTATTCTGTGTTTGTTTCCACCTTCCATTCTACAAGAGAAGCCTTCATTTCTCAAGGACAAACCTACAAGTCCCCTTCCTTTGATTCCTTTTGTGATTCTTTAATAAGAGAACAAGAAAACCTCTTACACCTTGGTCTTCTTCATCTTGGAAACTCTTCTAAGAAAGCGTTAGCCACCCAGCAGCAACCAAACCCAAAGAATCCTAAGAAGTTGTATCCTAAAAAGAATGGTCCTAAACCAAACAAGGGTCCTAAGCAATTTCAGCCTCAAAATGAAAAATCATTTCAACAAAATGATAAGACAAATAAAAACAAAGGGAAGAAGACTGATAGACGTTGTAACTTTTGTAATCGAGATGGCCACTTAGAATCCAAATGCTTTAAGAAGATGGAAGCCTTGGAAGCAGCAATGAAGAAGCATAACATCCATTTGGAGCACTCTTCAACTTCAACTTCATCTTCAGGAATGGCACTTTCTGCATGTGGTTGTCAAGCATCTCGGTCTGGCTATGCACTAAATGTATCTTCTTCTTCTCATTCTCATGAGTGGCTCATTGATTCCGGAGCTTCTTATCACATGGCCAAAAACAAATCCATGTTTTCTTCTTTAAATGATTGTAACACCAAAAATATATATGTTGGTGATGATAGATCTCTTAGTGTTGTAGGGACTGGAACTGTTCATATAGACAATGGTCAGTTTAATGATGTATTATGTGTTCCAACCTTATCCTGCAACCTTCTATCTGTATATCAGATAACTCATTCAGGTGAAGGTAAAATCGTTGAATTTTCACCTCACGATGTTGTAATTAAGGACCTAAGAGATCCTAGACAGATTTTAGCTACTGGCATGGTTGATGATTCTACAAGGTTGTATAAGTTTCACAACTTTGGGTCATCAAATCTTCCCTTAGTATTTGTTTCTCATAATGATGAAGTAAGCAAACTTTGGCATGAGCGATTTGGTCACTTAAACTATCTCTCTCTTCAGAATCTATGTAAAGAAAATATGGTGACAGGTCTTCCAATGGTATCTTGCAGAGATGGTGTTTGTTCCGGATGTGTGCTCGGAAAACATCATCGGGATAGTTTTGAAAACTGTGCCTCTTGGCATGCCTCAACCCCTTTACAGCTCGTGCATAGTGATTTATGTGGTCCACTTCCAGTTGCTTCATTCTCTAGCTACAAGTATTTCTTAACTTTCATTGATGATTTCTCCAGACGCACTTGGGTATATTTCTTAAAACTCAAGAGTGAAGTATTTAACATGTTCTTGGCCTTTAAGGCCTTTGTTGAAAAATAATCTGGACATCAAATTCTTAAGCTAAGATCTGATAATGGCGGAGAATATGTTAAAAACACATTCATCAACTTTTGCATTGAGAATGGGATTCAAATGCAACATACTGTTCCATATACTCCACAACAAAATGGTGTAGCTGAAAGGAAGAATCACACCTTAAAGGAAATGGCTAATTGTATGCTTCAATCTAAAGGACTTAGTCTTAATTATTGGGCAGAAGCAATTAATTGTGCAAATTACATAATAAATCGCACTCCTACTAAGGTTTTAAAGAATATCACTCCAGAAGAAGCATGGAGCTCAATCAAACCAGATGTAAGTCACTTTCGTGTTTTTGGAAGTGAAGCATGGGCCCATATTCCAGATGAGAAACATAAAGCTTTAGAACCTAAGAGTGAAAAATGTATTTTTGTTGGATATTCTGAAGATGTCAAAGGATATAGACTTATTCCACTTAAGTCCAAAAATTATATCATTAGAAGAGATGTAAAGTTTGCTGAAAATATATCGGCCTGCGAACCTAGTTCGGCAGATGTGCCACCTCTCCCTATCTCTTCTACTTTTGAAAATATTTCTCCTTCAGGTGATGAAAGCGAGGATGAAAGTCCTCCCCCACCTTCTCAGGATCCTCCTTCAGCTCCTCAGCTTCCAAAATGGGTCTGTGCTACTCGGGATGCAGCAGGTGATCTTAGCGGTGATCCTACAGATCAGCGATGTACACGTTCTCAGTTCGAGAGAGCCTCTTCTTTATTGGCTCAAGCTTTAGTGAATTATGATCCTGACACCTTTGCAGAAGCTTCAGGCCATCCAGATTGGGAAGCAGCTATGAATGAAGAATATCATTCATTATTGGCAAATGATACATGGGATCTTGTTCCTCTACCAAAGGGACGAAAACTTGTTAGATACAAATGGGTTTATAGAACCAAGTATGGACCAGATGGGAAAGTTGATAAACATAAAGCTCGTCTTGTTGCTAAGGGTTTTTCACAAGTTTAAGGCATTGACTACACTGAAACCTTCTCCCCTGTTGCCAAAATGAACTCTATCCGCCTTGTTCTTTCCCTTGCTGCCTCTTTCAAATGGGAAGTCCATCAGATGGATGTTAAATCCGCCTTCTTGCATGAAGAAATCTAAATGGAACAACCTATTGGCTTTATACAAACAGACTCCAACCTTGTATGTCGGCTTAAGAAATCCCTTTATGGTCTCAAGCAAGCTCCTCGTGCTTGGTATGCCAAAATGGATAACTTTCTTTTAGAATATGGCTTCTCTAGGTGTCATTCTGACAATACTGTCTACACCAAGAAAGTGGGCAAGTCTCTTATCATTCTTGTTTTTTATGTTGATGATCTTATCCTAACTGGTAGTGATCCCAACCTTATAAACCATGTGAAGTCTAGCCTTAAAAGGAAGTTTGAAATGACAGACTTAAGACACTTACATTATTTTCTCGGTCTTCAAGTCTTACAATCCAAGGAAGGTATTTCCCTTTCTCAGTCCAAGTATGCCTGTGATATTCTACGCCATTTTCACATGGAAGACTGTAAGCCAGCCCCTTATCCCTTTCAGTCTGGAGTCAAACTTTCAGTCACTTGTAATTCTCCTGAAGTTGATGCTACCTTATACCATCAACTTGTAGGAAAACTTTTGTATCTAACCCATACTCGTCCTGACCTTTCCTTTGTTGTTGGCCTTGTTGCTCGGTTTATGCAAAACCCACGTGAAATTCATTGGAAAGAAGCTAAAAGAATACTTCATTATGTTCGAGGTACAGTTCAGTTTGGGATTCATTACAGTGCCGAAGTATCTCCTCTATTGGTTGGTTTCACTGATTCAGATTGGGCTTGTGACCCTGATGATCGGAAGTCTACTACACGTTATGTGTTCACTCTTGGTTCAGGACCTATTACATGGGCTTGCAAGAAACAAGGTGCCATTTCTCTTTCTTCAGCAGAAGCAGAGTATCGTGGTGCCGTAGAAGCTAGTAAGGAAGCCTTGTGGCTACGTCAGATCCTATCAGAGTTTGGCTTTCAGCAGCAACATCCGACTACACTTTGGTGTGATAATCAAAGTGCCATTAAACTATGCAAAGATCCAGTCCAATATCAGCACAGCAAACACATTGAACTACACATGCACTTCATCATAAAGCTCATTCACGACCATGTTCTTGAAGTGCAATATTGTTCAACAGATGATCAAGTTGCAGACATCTTTACAAAGGCTCTCACAGAGGCGAACTTCACTAAACTTTGATTTATGGTTGGGGTTCAGGAAGTTGTCACTAAGGGGGGATAGGGTCTAGTGCCTCCTTCCTTCTCCTATTGTGTCATATTTGTAAATCCTTCAATCCTATCCCAAGTTGTTCTTAAGGGGGGATGTTAGGATATTCCGACACATAGGAAATAGTTAAGTACAACTTGGTCTAGTATAGAGTTAGGTAAAGTGTGTTTCTTTACTATGTACATTTTGTAACTTACAATCTGACGGTCACGATATGTAGTGATCCGATGGTTCATTCTCTCCTCGGTATTACCGACACTTGATCTGTGGCTTAACACCCGATTGGTCCATGATCTCTATTTAAAGAGCATGGAGGGTCATTTGTAGGTTAACCGTTCATGAGAGAAGCTTATGTAAATTTTCATTCTTTTATTAATAAATTGCCTGAAGTGGCCGCGTTGGCTCAGGCCGTGGACTGTTTCCCTCTTTGAGGGTTTTAACCACGTCAAAAGTACTGGTGTATTGATCTGTGATCTGTTTGTGAGTGGTGTCCTTTGGTGTTCTATCTAAGGAACTTACCCTGTAAATTCCTACACAATGTAATATTCTATAATAACTTTTACTTTAAACAGTTAGGAGATAGTTAAGTAGTTTAACAGTTTTGGTGATTATCAACTGTCTTATGATGTATAAAAAGAGGCAAAATTATAGAAAAAGGGTTCGAATTTTGAAGAACCTAGAGACTAGGCTACTGTATTTTTGATAAACTGTTGATTAATGAAAGAATCAGAAGTTTTCCACACATTGTTGGGTAAGATTTTGTAACTTCTCTGTTATGTGTCATCACATGTATTATTTTATTTAAGTATAGTAATGAAGTTGCAGTTCTTTGTTTACTTATGTGAATGAAGTTAAAAATCCTTAAAAGATCGCTCCTATACTTAAAACCCCTACTTCTACGTTTCTTCTAAGTTATAGATAATAGTTTTTGTGAAAAACAACATATTGTCTCTAACTTCTCAAAGTGTTACAGATAATAGTTTCTGTGAAAATCAACATATTATATCTAACCTTTCAAAGCATTCTCCACTCAGCATTTATATCCAGCATCATATGGCATTCTGATATTTTCATATCAACAAAGTATCAAGGGTTAAAAACCAGGTCTTTCAAGTCCTTCATTTGAGGATACACCATACAAATAAGTGACATGAATAATAAAAATTAATGTCTTGATCACAATTTCTACACAGCCAAGAAATTGGTTTCTTAAGGGACAACATTAATTGGCGTCGTTACTAGGGATAGAAATCAAGAACACTTGTCCCTGGGTTTTTAATATTTTCCTCTGGTTGTTCAGTGAGGAGGAAATATTTGGCTGTATTGAATAGAAAGCAATAACTCTGGCTTCAAAGAGACCTCACACGAGGTCAGATACCTCACAACAAAAAGTTCAAGCCCTTTCAAACCCTCAAGGACTAGTTTCCAAGAGGGTTGGAAAGCCAAAAACTCTAGTTACACCAAGTCCTAGACTGTCTACACCTGACAGCAGTTCATCACATCTTTCATCCAAACATGCACCTTTTATTGACCAAGAGTCACCTTTTACATCCACTTCATTTCAAGAACCCAACTGTCAAGAACAGTGTTTAGAGTTTGTTTCTTTCTCAGTATCTGCTATAGTTATTTAACCTGAACCTATAACTACATTGCCACCTTTTCATACTCCATTTCATCCTCAGTCAACTACAGGTTCAGTAAGATTAGGAGCAAACATGGTAGCACCTGCATTCTTGTTGAGTAGGTATGCACCTATTTAGTTGCCACAACTATTGAATCAAATGCCTCACGAATACTTGAAAATTCTTCCTCGTTTCTTAGGGGAGGAACAAACAATAGAGAAGCATATAGTAGTTGATCTAAAAATGAAGATCTTAGATTAATTTTAAGGTATTACGGACTCATGTGCATGGATTTTCCTATATTACTTAGTGCAAGGGATCAATAATATTGCGAATAACATAGAAAAGGAAGCAGTTTAAAGGAACATAATAGACAAACACACATAAACACAGCAAGTTTAATATGGAGTTCACCCAAAAATCCTGGGCTACGTCTCCTAGTCCAGCCTTCAGTGGTGACCTCTCTATTATGTCTTCAAGAGCATAATTTTACAAAAGTAAGCTCAATTTGAGTCTCAACACATAGATACAAAACAACAGGAGTTTACTTGAATCCCTCAAGTCTCTCTGAGTACACAGACTCGCTCTCTGTCTCTGTTTTCTCTCTGTCTCAGCACTGCTTCCCCTCTATCTCTGTTAGTCTGTGGCTTTAAAGCCAATCAGTGTTGTCTATTTGTTTCCCCTTCTCGGGCTCTTTGGCTCCCGGCCTCTATCCACTCGAATCCCTTTATGAGCATTAGCAATCATGGCATAACGTCTTCAGGGGAGGTGGCCACCTGTTCTGCAACAGAAGGGACCATCGGGCCTTTGAAATCCCCAAAATAGTGTTCTTTGTTTACACATAGAAACACTGTAAAACATGGAAAAAATTTGCCAAATCACTATCCTCCACGAACCATCTTTCTTTCTCATCAACACGATTGGAGATCCACATGGTGATGTGCTTGGCCTTATGAACCCTTTATCGAGCAGCTCCTATACCTACTTCTTGATCTTTGCATTCTCTAAAGTGGATAACCTGTACATTCCGATGTTAGGCAATGGAGCACTTGCTGCAAATGAATATCATGTACAATTTCCCTTCTGGGTGGCAGACCTTTAGGTTCTTGAAATAGGATATCATAGTTTGAAACAAATTTTTCTAAATCAGCTTTCTATTTAGCATCACAGCCCTCAAATACATTGGTTTTATCAGGGTTCTTTCCTTTACAACCATTAGTAAAAATTGCTTGCATGAATTTACAATTATTTTCATCTGCCCTGAGTTTATGAGAGTGTAATTATTTTTGAGTTTATGAGCTCTTACAATATATTCTATTCCATATTTGGTGAGTTGATACTTATTTTTAGCTCTATAGAAAATGGCTTTTCTATCATACAAGTAAGGACTTCCTAAAACAATACCACATATATCCAAGGGAACTATATCTAACTCAACCTCATCTACAAAGGTTGACCCAAATGCAAACCTAAGTTTACATTGTATAGTCACTTGTAGCTTTGATTTATCACATACCCAACCTAATGGATATGGCTTCTTGTGAGGTGTGGTTAGTAATCCCAACATTTTTGCAATTTTTTCAGAAATCAAGTTTACTTGTGATCCACTATCAAATAAATTATCAACCTTTTGATGCTTGGAAATAACTCTAATATGAAAAATCTCATGTCTTTTCCTCTCATTTTCTTCATTATCAATAGATTGTGCAAAATTACTAGTAGATGCTTCAGAATTTTTACCTTCTATACCTGTGGCTGTGACTATTGTTTCATCCCCTGAGTCTGACCCCAAGTCTTTCTAAATAGCAGCAACAGTCTTCTTCTTCTTATCACCGAACTTCTTGGGTTTCAGCTCCGGATGCAAAGACCAGCAATGTTCATCATCATGTCCATGCTTCTTGCAGTGAGTGCATGAAGGTTTGCCCTTCTGTACAGCGTTTTCCTTCCTCTCTTTCCATCTCTGCTTCTTCTTTTCCTTGTTCTTTCTTGTAGTGGGTTTTGATGATCCCCCAATCTCTGGGTTCACATTCTTTCCTCTAGCCTCTAGATGTGTAGCTAGAATTGATACCTCATCTATGCTAGTAGGGTTAAACATGAGAATGGTGAGCCTCAAATAGCTATGCAGACCACCTATATACTTCAACAAAGTTTTAGGTGAGTTTAGAGAAATGCCTAGAATTAAAGCTCTTTTTCTAAATTCCTAGGTATAGCTTTGTACACTTTGCCCCTTTAATTGGCGAAGAGTTTGCCAACTCATCATTGCTTGCTGCATATAAGCTAGTGGATAAAATTGTTTTTTAATGGCAGAAACAAATTCACTCTAGGTAGAAATAATTTTACCATGCTTCTTCAAATCAACTTGTGTCCTACGTTCCCACCACACTAGGGCAGTTCCTCCAAGGTGAAGGCTGGCCAGCTGAATCTTTCTCCTTTCTGAATCGATGTTCTGCACCTTGAAATATACATCAATCTATCTAATCCAGTTATCTAGCTTTTCTGCATTTAATTCTCCATCATAGATTGGCAAATCAAACTTTACATCTAATTTAATCAAAGATGTTTTCTTGTTTTTATTTTTAGGGCTAGAAGGAGGTGTTGATGGAGGAGGCTCTTCCCCTTTCCCTTTGCCTTCTGAATGGGCAACTAGAAGAGGTTCCTCTACTCCTTTGCCTTGTTCGGGTGTTGAGGTGCTTTCACCTCGACCCTTCTTAAATTCCCGATACATCTCTTCTACCATGGCTCTCATGGTCATGAAATTGTCCATGAACTGAGATTCTGATTCCAATGGGACTTGTTCTACCATTTTCCTCCTAGGATAGACTCTTCCAATTTCTGGGTTAGCCTCAACCAGTTCTCCTTCTCCTAATTTGAGCTTTGACCTAGTTAGCATTCAACAATCTAGCACAAGCTTGTCTAACCTTAGCAAACCTAAAGCTTTAATACCACTTGATCTGAAAATGAGGATCTTAGATTAATTTTAAGGTATTACAGACTCATGTGCATGGATTTGCCTATATTACTTAGTGCAATGGATCGATAAGATTGCGAATAACATAGACAAGGAAGCAGTTAAAGAAACATAATAGACAAACACACATAAACACAGCAAGTTTAATATGGAGTTCACCCAAAACTCCTGGGCTACGTCTCCTGGTCTAGCCTTTAGTGGTGACCTCTCTATTATGTCTTCAAGAGAAAAGTTTTACAAAAGTGAGCTCAATTTGAGTCTCAACACACAGATACAAAACAACAGGAGTTTACTTGAATCCCTCAAGTCTCTCTGAGTACACAGACTCGCTCTCTGTCTCTGTTTTCTCTCTGTCTCAGCACTGCTTCCCCTCTGTCTTTGTCAGTCTGTGGCTTTAAAGCCAATCGACGTTATCTATTCATTTCCCCTTCTCGGGCTCTCTGGCTCCCGGCCTCTGTCCGCTCGAATCCCCTTCTGAGCATTAGCAATCATGGCATAACGTCTTCAGGGGAGGTGGCCACTTGTTCTGCAACGGAAGGGACCATCGGGCCTTTGAAATCCCCAAAAATAGTGTTCTATGTTTACACAAAGAAACACTATAAAACATGGGAAAAATCTCCCAAATCATTGTTTATCGAACTTCAAATGTTATGAATTCCACCCTATATTCCATCAAATCCGCTTTTAAATTGCTATTGCATGTCGCAAATGCCTGTTCCGTGGTTTCCCTTTGTATTTGAAAAATACATTAAAACACTGAAAATATCGCAAAAATGGCTTTATGGTGGACTTGAAATGCTATATATTATCATCTATAACTCCATCGAGTCTGGATATATATATATATATATATATCGCAATCTGCGTATGTATCGGTCTTGCTCCGTGGTGATGCTCCGATGCGACATTGCGATATTGCAATCGCTAGTCGCACGGTCTTTGGTCCTCCGTAAGCCTTCCCTTTGTGTTTCGTCAGTGCAATATCGTGATTCAACTTGGGCCGTCGATCTGCGCGCTTGATCGACGGTCATCATTGACCACGCCGATCACTGTCACAATATCTATGGGGTAGCCTCCGATAGCCTCCGCCAATTGTGATATGCCAATCGGATCTGGACCGTTGATCGGCCAGATCCGACGGATCTTGTGCATCACTGTCCAAGCCGCCGATAGCTCTGTTTTTCCATTATTTCTTCATGTTTTTTCACTCCGATAGTGTAACCCGTCATCTCTAATATTCTCCACATGCAATAGTTTTTATTTTTTGCAGACTTTGAAGACTTAGAGGGTTTTATAGGATCCATTTTGGATCAGCAGTGTTTTGTAATTTTGCAGAAAATCTCAATGTTGAACACCTGGATGTTGTTTTAAGACTTTTTGTGCAATCCTTGGATGGGGAAGCAAGAAAATGGTTTAAAGGGATTCCTAATAACTCTATTCCTACATGGGAAGAAATGGAGCCCCTGTTCCACTCAGGTACTCTGACTGGGTGGCCAATTTAGTTCCTATAAAGAATAAAAATGGAGAAATAAGGCTATGTGTGGACTTTAGAAATCTGAATAGGGCTTCCTTGAAAGATAAGTATTTGTTACATAAAATGGATCATGTATTGTGGAAGGTAACAGAATCATTCAGAATGTCCATGCTGGATGGGTTCTCTAGATATAACCAAGTGGCTGTTGATAAAGAAGATCAGAAAAAGGCTGCATTCACAACTCCTTAGGGAAACTTCATGTATGCTCGAATGCCTTTTGGGTTGATGAATGCAGGTGCAACATTTCAGAGGGCTATGGACATTGCATTTGTAGGGGATAATTTTGTAGTGATATACTTGGATGACATCATTGTTTTCTCTAAGTCTGATGAGGAGCATCTGGACCATCTTAAAAATACTTCAGAAATGTAGAAGATTTGGGCTTTCCTTGAATCCTAAGAAGTCTATTTTTTCTCTAGAAGAGGGAAAACTATTGGGGCACATTGTTTCTAGAGATGGAGTGAAGGTAGATCCAGCAAGGGTGCAAGTTGTGCAGAAAATACCCCTGCCCAAGAGTAAGAAAGACATTCAAAAATTTCTGGGAAAAATAAACTTTTAAAGGATATTTGTGTCCAATTATGTTGAAATTGTGAAAGAAATTACCAATATGTTAAAGAAGGAAAATGAAGTGCATTGGACCAAGGAAGCCAGAGAGTCATTCTCCGGGATTAAATAAGCATTACAAGTAGCTCCAGTTTTAATTAGCCCTGATTATCAAAAGCCTTTTCAAATTTTTTCATTTGCATCACCTAATTCAATAGTTGTTGTTTTGTTACATAAAAATTATGAAGAAAAGGAGCAGCCAGTTGCTTTCTTTAGCAAGATTCTTAGAGATGTTGAACTAAGTACAATATTCTTGAAAAACAGGTATATGCTTTGGTAAAAGCCCTAAATGCCTTCAGGACTTATGTGCTGTAGTCACAAATCATTGCTTATGTGCCAAATGCTGCAGTAAAGGATGTCTTAGTCTAGAGTGATGTGGAAGGTAAAAGAGGGAAATGGTTAGCCAAGATTCAAGAGTATGACCTGGACATAAAGCCTACAATGCTGGTGAAAGGGTAGGGAATGGCAAAGATGTTGACAAAGTCAAATTTTCAGGCATTTGGAATCAACTTGCTAACACCTGCAAATGAGGAAATAATTGAAGAAGGTGAAGAAAAATCAAATCCAGGTATGAAGATCATATATAATTTTTTATGTTCAGAATGGTACAAGCACATAGTCCATTATTTATGTTTTCTCTCTTGTCCTCAATATTTGGATAGAACAAAATATAGAGCATTAAAAATCAAAGCATAGCCATGTGTGATTGTTGAGGGCAGATTGTATTGGAAGGATCCTGTGGGAATTTTATTATTATGTTTAACAAAGGATGAATTTACAGAAACCATTAAACATTATCATGAGAAGTTATGTGGTGGACATTATAGTTGGAAGGCTACTGCACATAAAATCCTCCAAGCAGGGTTTTATTGGCCCACCCTATTTGGTGATACATATAAGTTTGTAAGAAGCTTTCAGAAGTATCAGCTTTTTGCTGAGAAGAAGAGGTTTTCTCCCTTGCCTTTAATCCCAGTCTTCATAGAGGAACCATTCACACAATGGGGACTAGACTTTGTTGGAGAAATTAACCCACCTTCAAGTGGACAACACAAGTGGGTTCTCACAGCTACTGATTATTTCACCAAGTGGGTAGAAGCTATACCTACTAAAAGGGAAAATGACCAGGTGGTGATGAAGTTCTTAGAGGAAAATATTTTCAGTAGATTTGGATGCCCTATCAAAATCATAACATAAAATATTCAAGTGTTCAGTTCAAGTAAGTTTGTTGCTTTTTGTTAGAAGTATAATGTTATTTTATCTCATTCAACAACTTATCATCCACAGGGAAATGGATTGGTTGAATCCACTAACAAAACATTGATGAAGATCCTTAAGAAAACTATTGCAGAGAATCAAAAAGACTGGGATTCTAAATTAAAGTTTTCTCTATGGGCTGTCAGAGTGACTACAAGAACGTCTACAAGAAAATCACCTTTTGAGTTAGTGTATGGAACTCAAGCTTTGTTCCCTAGTTAGCTTGTGAAGCCTGTGATTGCAATGATTCAGGAGGCAAAAGAAGAGCCCAATGCTCTAATAAGAAGAACGAATAAGGTAGTGGAGTTGAGTGAAAGAAAGGATAAGGTAAGAGATAATTTGATTATGTATCAATCAAAGATGAAGGGTATTTTTGACAGAAAGGCCAAAGAAATTGATTTTAAAGTTGGAGACCTGGTATTAAGGTGGGATACTAGAAGAGAAGATAAGGGAAAACATGGGAAGTTTGATCCTCTCTGGTATGGCCCATTCAAAATTATAGAAGCAAGGGCAAATAATACATTCTTCCTGGAGAATCTTGATGGTGAATCTTTACAGCTGCTTGTCAATGGGCAGTACCTCAAACATTACTTCCAGTTCTGAAGCACAAGCATCCTGTCATTGTAGATACCGAAGTGAATTCATTGTACAAATTCCATATAATTTAAATTGGCTAAGCAATATGTGACTCCATGCTCGAGGTGAAGGCACTGATCTGCGGTTCTTAGTGCTTCTATGGCAAAAGAACTATCCCCAGGTGGAGCCAGATGTTTTAGCATCCATTGTCATTTTAACTTTATTTTCAGTTTTATTGCAAAAATAAAATAAAAGATCAAATGTTATGTTATAATGGAAATAAAAGAAAATGCTGAAATCCGAAAGAAATGAGTTGTTTTATATTATTGATGGCTTTTGAACGCAAGAAACCCGGAAGAAGCTTTGAGTCGTCTGATCGATAGGCAGCATATCTAACAGTAGTTGTGCGGTTAACAAGGGCGAGGTTTACTCCAAAATCGTACACGAGAAGTTATAAAATCGAGTTAAAACCTCAGTTGATCAGGGTCGTCTTCTTGAAGAATGCAGATCTGAAGGTAATCGCGTGGTTAACAAGGAAGATGTTTAATTCATAAAACGAGCGTGATGGTTTATGAAATGTGATTTACTCCGTTGAAGTCTAGATCAATCACAGCCACTCATAAAAAAGGGACGAGATATGATGGATATCACTTCAAAAAGTGCACCGGTTTTATTATAAATTTCGAACCCGAGAAGTCTTTTAACTGCAGTTTTGTTTCCTATTGGGTCCGTGGGAAAGGTAAAGGTTTGTGCAAAAGGTGGATGCGGTAAGATTATGAACCAGAGTCTAAATTCCTTTTAGTTCTGTGGTAGCTGAAGATTTGCCATATTTCGCGTAAATCAACCAATTCCATTGCTTTAGCAGAATAACTAAACGTAAAGGTAAATGATCGAAACTCGAAAGGAACATTGATTGGTCAGGTTTCTTTGTGTTTCCGCCAATCAAAACACTTTCGATATATATGTGGGCCATAACGGTTTCTTTGTGTTTCCACCAATCAAAACATTTCTAATATACACGTGGGTCCATAACCCACAAGTCCACGCATGGAGTTTTGTAAAGATGCAGTTTGTTGCGTTAAAACAGTCTAGCTATCATTAGAACATCTGCAAATAAAATTCATCAACAGTCAATCCACAGATTCGAACAGTGAGCAGCCATCACCTTCTAATTTTTGTTACTTCTTGTTATTTTGTTTTCTTGAGAAGAAAGAGGTGTCTTTTACCCTCCAATGTAATATTTTGTAATAACTTTTACTTTAGATAGTTAGGAGATAGTTAAGTAGTTTGACAGTTTTGGTGATTATCAATTGTCTCATGATGTATAAAAAGAGGCAAAATTATAGAAAAAGGGTTCGAATTTTGAAGAACCTGGAGACTAGGCTACTGTATTTTTGATAAACTATTGATTAATGAAAGAATCAGAATTTTTCCACACATTGTTGGGTATGATTTTGTAACTTCTCTGTTATGTGTCATCATATGTCTTCTTTTCTTTAAGTATAGTAATGAAGCTGCAAGTCTTTGTTTACTTATGTGAATGAAGTTAAAATTCCTTAAAAGAGCGCTCCTATACTTAAAACCCCTACTTCTACATTTCTTCTAAGTTACAGATAATAGTTTCTATGAAAAACAACATATTGTCTCTAACTTCTCAAAGTGTTACAGATAATAGTTTCTGTGAAAAAAAACATATTGTCTCTAACCTTTCAAAGCATTCTTCACTCAACATTTATATCCAGCATCATATGGAATTTTGAGATTTTCATACCAGCTAAGTATTAAGGGTTAAAAACTAGGTCTTTCAAGTCCTTCATTTGAGGATACACCATACAAATAAGTGCATGAATAATAAACATTAATGTCTTAAGGACAATTTCTAGACAACCAAGAAATTGGTTTCTTAAGGGACAATACTTACCAAGGAAGTTCAATAAATTACAAACTAGGGATTTCCTTTGTCATATAATCTATGTAATGGAAACTTAAGACTATCTTCTTGGAAGAACGAAAGAAAATATACAAGTAAAAATTGATGCTTGAAGGCATTTTCAGTAGAAAACTTAAGGAATTTATCATGAATACATTCTGCCAGAAAATCACTGTAATTGAAAATATAAGATGATTTTTCTCCTACTGAAAATACTGATAAAAAACCTGAAACTACTTCATTGACCCACTAGTCACTTGTATAGCTTAATAGACACAAAACCATAGAGATAACCTTCCTATAAATATTTGGAAATATCGAAGAGGAGTAAGGTGGATTTGTTTTGGCAATTCAGAATTTTCAGGTAAAAAGGTTTCAAATATTTTAGCTCTTTGAGGGAACAGGAGTTTCTTATAGATCTCCATAAGAGAATGTACAAAAAATGGTTGAAAGAGGACTATAGGATTGACCTGAAGGATTTGGGAAATGGACTTAGGGGTGACAGTGAACAAACTTCATTATTCTGGGTAATAACAACCCTTTGACTCGGGAGTTACCATAAATTACACCAAGTAACAAACTCTGGAAAGAAATGGGTTTGAGGAAAAATGAATTGAGGCAGGAAGGAGTCCCACATAGTCAATTCATCTCTGGCATCAAGATATTTCTTCTTCACCTAGTTGTGCAGTTTGTAGAGATTTGTTAGGATATTCTGACACATAGGAAATAGTTAAGTATAACTTGGTCTAGTGTAGAGTTAGGTAAATTGTGTTTCTTTACTATGTACTTTTGTAACTTACAATCTGACGGTCATGATATGTTCTAGATATGAAGTGATCTGACGGTTCATTATCTCCTCGGTATTACCGACACTTGATTTGTCGCTTAACACCCGATTGGTCCATGATCTCTATTTAAAGAGCATGGAGGGTCATTTGTAGAGTAACCGTTCATGAGAGAAGCTTATGTAAATTTTCATTCTTTTATTAATAAATTTCCTGAAGTGGTCGTGTTGGCTCAGGCCGTGGACTGTTTCCCTCTTTGAGGGTTTTAACCACGTCAAGAATACTGGTGTATTGATCTGTGATCTGTTTGTGAGCGGTGTCCTTTAGTGTTTTGTCTGAGGAACTTACCCTATAAATTCCTACATGGTATCAGAGTTATTTTTGGGCCGCATTCGTTGGTGATCCAAATCTATCTCCGATACAACTGCATTCGACTGTCGTTTCCTAGATATACTGTTTCTGACTCCTTCCTGGCCGAGAGGACTGCTCTATTATGTTAGGATCATCTGTTCCAATGAGGAACCCCTTTCATTTCATGTGAAAAGGTTTCTAGTAGCCCTAGCTAAGTCATTTCTAAGATCTAGAGGTATACAGTCTTTATTTGCAATTCTAGCAATTCATCTCTCTGTTTATTTCGGTTTATTTAGCTCTCTGTTTTTATTACCGGATCTATATCTTTCATTTCTGTGTATGCTCTTTGCCCCGTGACTCTGTGCGATATGGGCAAATCAGAAACAGAAAGGAAGGATTTTTCTCATGCATGTACTCTTTTCTATTGTGCCTTAGTGTGATCTTGGAAAATCAGAAACATTGAGGAAAATATTTAGTTTCCAACTAAAGCTAACTTCAAGCCGTAAGGTTTGTTTTTTTTTGTATGTCCGTGTTGGGTTTTGTAGTTTTTTTTTGTAGGAAAAAAACGATCTTTTTCAAGTAAGCACACAGCCCAAAGCTTCAAGTGACTAAAAAAAAACCCCTCCTCTTTTCTAAAAATTACTAACATTTTAAACTAGCTCACTTGGTCCAAAGTTACTTTATGAGAATAGAGGTCTTGAGTTCAAGTCTTTCTTTTTGTTGAGTTACTTTTTCAAAAAGCACATGTAACTTATGTTTTAAAGTTACTTTATGTAAAAGTGTTCTCAACCATTATAAAAAGTGAGTCACTTATAATTCTAAAGTCTCTTTATCTTTTATTTAAGTTACAATTTAGTGGGTAGCTCATAAAGTACCATTGTAAAAGTGACTTTCACTTATTTATAAAAGTGAGTCACATAAAAAAAAAAAAAAAAAAATGAGCTAATTAGATTAAGTTTGGAAAGGGGGGGATTTTTTTTAAATATAACATTATCATTCATTTCCGCACATTCACGCACTTCGTTGGCATCTTCAACAACTTTTCTTCAAAAATCCATAACTTCTTCATCCGGAAGCCATTTTCAGAGCCGTTTTTTTTAATCAGCCTAATTTTTCAAGATCTTTCCATTGGAACACTTAGTTTCAGCATCTATAGCTTCAGTTTCTGTTAAAATGGAAAGTCCATGCCAAGTTATTCCTGAAAGCACCAACTACTTCCAATGGTGGTCCTACATTGTCGATTTACTTAAAAGTAAAGGTCTTTACAGAATAGCCTCAGGCCAAGAAACCAAACCTCAAGATAAAGATAAGGTAGCCAAATGGGAAAATAAGCAAGATCAAGCAAGTGGATTGATAGGGATATCTATTTCTCCAGGCCTTAGATTCCATATCGCAGAACTTGATACTCCTAATGAAGCAATGAAACAGCTCACTAAAGTTGTTGGAATTAAAAATGAAATTAGAGCCCATCAACTTGAAAATGAGTTGCTTACATTGGACCCCAATAATTTTTCTTCCATTGAAGAGTTTTTGTCCAAGTTCAAGACACTTAGACTTCTCTTGGAAGGTGTTAAGGTTAAGAAAGAAGATGGTAGCCTTATCTATTCCATTCTTACTAAGTTGGGACCAACCTACTCTCTGTTTGTTTCCACCTTCCATTCTACTAAAGAAGCCTTTATTTTTCAAGAACAAGACTACAAGTCCCCCTCTTTTGATTCCTTTTATGATTCTTTAATAAGAGAACAATAAAATATCTTATATGTTCGTCTTCTTAACCTTGGAAACTCTTCTAAAAAATCCTTAGCCGCCCAACAGCAACCAAATTCAAAGAATCCTAAGAAGCAGTATCCTAAAAAGAATGGTCCTAAACCAAACAAGGATCCTGAGCAATTTCAGTCTCAAAATGAAAAATCATTTCAACAAAATGATAAGGCAAATAAAAACAAAGGGAAGAAGAAGGATAGACATTGCCACTTTTGTAATCGAGATGGCCACTTAGAATCCAAATGCTTTAAGAAGTTGGAAGCCTTGGAAGCAACAATGAAGAAGCATAACATCCATTTGGAGCACTCTTCAACTTCAACTTCATCTTCAGGAATAGCACTTTCTGCATGTGGTTGTCATGCATCTCGGTCCGGTTATGCACTAAATGTATCTTCTTCTCATTCTCATGGGTGGATCATTGATTCTGGAGCATCTTATAACATGGCCAAAAACAAAGCCATTTTTTCTTCTTTAAATGATTGTAACACCAAAAATATATATGTTGGTGATGATAGATCTCTTAGTGTTGTAGGGACTGGAACTATTCATCTAGACAATGGTCAATTTAATGATGTATTATGTGTTCCAACCTTATCCTGCAAACTTCTATCTGTATATCAGATAACTCATTCAGCTGAAGGTAAAATCATTGAATTTTCACCTCACGATGTTGTAATTAAGGACCTAAGAGATCCTAGACAGATTTTAGCTACTGGCATTGCTAATGATTCTACAAGGTTGTATAAGTTTAACAACTTTGGGTCATCAAATCTTCCCTCGGTGTTTGTTGATCATAACGATGAATTGAGCAAACTTTGGCATGAGAGATTTGGTCACTTAAACTATCGCTCCCTTCAGAATCTATGTAAAGAAAATATGGTGACAGGTCTTCCAATGGTATCTTGCAGAGATGGTGTTTGTTCCAGATGTGTACTCGAAAAACATCATCAAGATAGTTTTCAAAAACGTGCCTCTTGGCACGCCTTAGCCCCTTTACAGCTTGTGCATAGTGATTTATGTGGTCCACTTCCAGTTGTTTCATTCTCTGGCTACAAGTATTTCTTAACTTTCATTGATGATTTCTCCATACGCACTTGGGTATACTTCTTAAAACTCAAGAGTGAAGTATTTAACATGTTCTTGGCCTTTAAGGCTTTTGTTGAAAAACAATCTGGACATCAAATTCTTAAGCTAAGATTTGATAATGCCAGAGAATATGTTAACAACAAATTCATCAACTTTTGCACTGAGAAAGGAATTCAAATGCAACATATTGTTCCATATACTCCACAACAAAATGGTATAGCTAAAAGGAAGAATCGCACCTTAAAGGAAATTTCTAATTGTATGCTTCAATCTAAAGTACTTAGTCTTAATTTTTGGGTAGAAGTAATTAACTATGCAAATTACATAGTAAATCGTACTCCTACTAAGGTTTTAAAGAATATCACTCCAGAAGAAGCATGGAGCTCAATTAAACCAGACGTAATTCACTTTCATGTTTTTGGAAGTGAAGCATGGGCCCATATTTCAGATGAGAAACATAAAGTTGTAGAACCTAAGAGTGAAAAATGTATTTTTGTTGGATTTTCTTAAGATGTCAAAGGATATAGATGTATTCCACTTAAGTCCAAAAATGTTATCATTAGAAGAGATGTAAAGTTTGTTGAAAATATATTTGCCTATGAGCCTAGTTCTCCGGATGTGCCACCTCTCTCTATCCCTTCTACTTCTGAAAATATTTCTTCTTCAGATGATGACAAAAAGGATGACACTCCTCCCCCACCTTCTCAGGATCCTCCTTCCGCTCCTCATCTTCCAAAATGGGTTCGTGCTACTCGGGATGCAGCAGGTGCTCTTGTCGGTGATCCTATAGATCAGCAACATAAACGTTCTCAGTTCGATAGAGCCTCTTCTTTACTGGCTCAAACTTCAGCGAATTATGATCCTAACACCTTTGCAGAAGCTTCAGGCCATCCAGATTGGGACACAACTATGAATGAAGAATATTGTTCATTATTAGCAAATGATACATGGGATCTTGTTCCTCTTCCAAAGGGACGAAAACTTGTGAGATTCAAATGGGTTTACAGAACCAAGTATGGACCAGATGGAAAAGTTGATAAACATAAAGCTCGTCTTGTTGCTAAGGGTTATTCACAAGTTGAAGGCAATGACTATACTGAAACCTTCTTCCCTATTGCCAAAATGAAATCTAATCGCCTTGTTCTTTCCCTTGCTGCCTCTTTCAAATGGGAAGTCCATTAGATGGATGTTAAATCTGCCTTCTTGCATGGGGACTTGCATGAAGAAATCTATATGGAACAACCTACTGGCTTTATACAAACAGACTCCAGCCTTGTATGTGGGCTTAGGAAATCCCTTTATGGTCTCAAGCAAGCCCCTCGGGCTTGGTATTCCAAAATGGATAGCTTTCTTTTAGAAACTGGCTTTTCTAGGTGTCATTCTGACAATAATGTCTACACCAAGAAAGTGGGCAAGTCTCTTATCATTCTTGTTCTTTATGTTGATGACCTTATCCTTAATGGTAGTGATCCAAACCTTATAAACCATGTGAAGTCTAGCCTTAAAAAGAAGTTTGAAATGACAGACTTAGGACACTTGCATTATTTTCTTGGTCTTCAAGTCTTGCAATCCAAGGAAAGTATTTCCCTTTCCCAGTCCAAGTATGCCTGTGATCTTCTATGCCATTTTCACATGGAAGACTGTAAGCTAGCCCCTTCTCCCTTTTAGTCTGGAACCAAAATTTCAGTCAATTGTACTTCCCCTGAAGTTGATGCTACCTTATACCGTCAAATTGTAGGAAAACTTTTGTATTTGACCCATACTCATCTTGACCTTTCCTTTGTTGTTGGCCTTATTGCTCGGTTTATGCAAAACCCACATGAAATTCATTTGAAAGCAGCTAAAAGAATACTTTGTTATGTGCGAGGTACAGTTTAGTTTGGGATTCATTACAGTGCAGAATCATATCCTCTTTTTGTTGGTTTCACTAATTCTGATTGGGCTGGTGACCCTGATGATCGGAAGTCTACTGCAGGTCATGTGTTCACTCTTGGTTCAGGACCTTTTACATGGGCTTGGAAGAAACAAAGTGCCATTTCTCTTTCTTCAACAGAAGCAGAGTATCGTGGTGTTGTAGAAGCTATTAAGGAAGCCCTGTGGCTTAATCAGATCCTATCAGAATTTGGCTTTCAGCAACAACATCCAACTACACTTTGGTGTGATAATAAAAGTGTCATTCAACTATGCAAATATCCAGTCCAACATCAGTGCAGCAAACACATTGAACTACACATGCACTTCATCAGAAAGCTCATTCATGACCATGTTCTTGAAGTGCAATATTGTTCAACAGATGACCAAGTTGCAGACATCTTCACAAAGGCTCTCACAGAGGCAAAGTTTACTAAACTTCAATTTATTGTTGGAGTTAAGGAAGTTGTCACTAAGGGGGGATAGGCTCTAATGCCTCCTTCCTTCTCCTATTGTGTCATATTTGTGCATCCTTCAATCCTATCCCAAGTTGTTCTTAAGGGGGGATGTTAGGATATTCTGACACATAGGAAATAGTTAAGTATAACTTGGTCTAGTGTAGAGTTGGGTAAAGTGTGTTTATGTACTTTTGTAACTTACAATTTGACAGTCACGATATGTTCTAGACATGAAGTGTTATGACGGTTCATTCTCTCCTCGATATTATTGACACTTGATCCGTGGCTTAACACCCGATTGGTCCATGATCTCTATTTAAAGAGCATGGAGGGTCATTTGTAGGGTAACTGTTCATGAGAGAAGCTTATGTAAATTTTCATTCTTTTATTAATAAATTGCCTAAAGTGGTCGTGTCGGCTCAATCCATGGATTGTTTCCCTCTTTAAGGGTTTTAACCACGTCAAGAATAATGGTGTATTGATCCATGATCTGTTTGTGAGCGGTGTCCTTTGGTGTTCTATCTAAGGAACTTACCCTGTAAATTCCTACAAGAGTGAACTCGCACCGGGTTTCACATATTTAATATTGCTTGTCTACAAAAGGAAGATAGTCTAAATTCATGACAGGGGGGAATACTGGACCCTCAATCACTATTTTAGACTTTCCATTTGAAAAAGACATGTTGAATTGAGGACAGGTGTATTGAGTTACCAGGAAATTCATAGTTTACTGATATGGTGACTGACTAGAGCTCGATGAAAATTGGATTAGTTGTGTTATTGCAAAGGACGAGAGGAAAAATTTTGAATGGTGGTGGAACTTGTTACGACGGGAACAGAGCGGTAGAAAGGTTGTTTCGAGGGGTCAGAAATGCTCTGATGTTGACACATACATCCTCTCAGTATGTTTTTATACCGTCCCCCCCCCCCCCCTCGTTTAAACATCGAAAGTGTGGAGGGGGGGGGGGGGGTCTGAAATGCATCCCCCTCCATTGATCGGGGTGAGGATGATATCGACCATTAAAACAAACGCGACGATTAGAAATAACGACAAAACGTCAAATCCAACGTATCAAACAATGATTAATGACAATAGCATAATTAATTAACCCTTTATTAATCTAAACTAAGGGATTAACTTAATTAATCAGACTTAGACAACATTTAAATGAGCGCGTCGAATATGTTGTACTCCTATAAGTAATAGGTGTCATATTTCATGATTGACTGGTTGAACTGTGTAATATGTTCATCCCTTTTGTAAAGGTGTTCCATATTATCCAAAAAATCAAAAAATTTAAAAAATGTAAAGAGGGTATACCCTTAAAAAAAATAAAAAAAAATAAAAGGGTAAAAAGAATAAAGTGGTCAAAAAGTGAAAGAAATGAACCCCAAAAAAAGAAATACCAGGAAAGTGTGCAAGTCCAAATGCCACTAATTTTTCATTTTCTGCAATAAAGCATTGTGTGTAGCTTGTTAAACTTTTGCCACAATTTATGAATGGCCAAATAGCTTAATCTTGGCCAGTTCATGTTTAAATTTCATGTTTTAGAGATAGAGAATAAAATCTGTCCAAACTGTTTAATCTTGGCAGATAAGTAGATAGGTAGAGAAGCAAAGGAGCTCAACAGTTCAATTTGAGCCCTTGGATGTAATAAGTGTAGACTTAGGTAGGCTTATCATAAAAACAAAAGACAAATTGATGAGGGTTTGCTAGTCTAAGTGCACCAAGAAAGAAGGAAAAAATTGCTAGGCCAAGTAAGCAAGGTAGGCAGATTGGTGTTATAGGATGGTACTTGTGATAGATCATGTCTCTCAATGTGTTAACTTTTATTTTTGTCACAAGTTGCAGGTGGACATTTTACTTGGAGCAACTCAAGCGAGGCAGTTTTCATAACTCATTTCCCTTCATGTTTTCCCCTAAATCATTCACTAACTCCCCCAATGATATTAAGATCTGCTTAATATCACTCACAAATCACCCATCTCATTAAATAAATAATTGCCTGAGCAAAACCCTGTTTTACTTAGAGAATAGTCATATTTCTCATATAAAACCACTTTTCCCTTTTTAGCCTAAGTTTTTAACACTATAACTTAGCGCTCATTCATTTTATTTTTCAAAATTCATATTAACCATTAACTTTATTATGTAAATTACTATAATTTCTACCCTATCCCGTATTATAAATAAATACATAACAACCCCCAAATATTATGTATCCCCTCCCCCCAGTCGAATACGACCATATCACAGTTTAAAAGGGATTAAAGGTTTATTTGGAACCTTTTAACAGCCTTGTTGCACACTCAAAAGGATTAATTAATCGCTAGTTAATTAATAACTAACCATCCCCCGAACCAATGAAATTGCCCCCGATACATTTAAAAGGTTTAGCCCACATTCATTAACCTCTCGCCATATTTCATGTGCGTTCGTCGTCCGATCAACCGCTCCACCATCCTACAGTCCGCGTCCATTTCGTTGCCCCCTCCATTGCCGAAAGTTAAGTCATGGGGAACTAGTGATTTTGGCGCCCGTACCAGGACATGCGTCACTATGTTGCTATGCTCGCTCCCTCCCCGCTCGAAACCGCCCAGCCCCAAAAGCGGTGCGAGCAAACCGCTTACCACCCCTCCCGCTGATGTCATCCTCTGACGTCACCCTCTGTTGACATCACCTGCCACATCATCGGCTCCGTACCTCCATCACCCATCCTCTGTACTGCTTATGTCATCCGTCCTTCAACTCAAGAATTCCCCCCAAACTCCATTTTGTCAATTAAAAGGGAAAAGGGTCATTTTTTGATATGTTTTTGCATACAACGCCCCACGCTCTCCAGGCGTAAAAATGGCCGAAATCTATTATTCTAGTTTCATACCGCCTCCGGACTAGAAAAGCTCTAGTAATGAGCTTGCGGCCTCAGCCAAACTACCATTTACAGTTTTCTTCCTTTTTAAACACAGTTGAAAGCAAACAGAAGGACTTTCAGGCTCGCAGAAGAAAGACATAAAGATGAACAAGGATATTTTGTTACCCTAGCCAGTCGAGACCATCAGAAAAAATGAATTGCAGAGGAAAGGCGGTGAGAAGACACGTTGCATTCTCAGTTTTTGCTAGACAGCGGTAAGCAGGGGTCGGTTCAGCATTAAAGAGCATCAAAACAAAGTCAAAGAGTACCAGTTCAAGCATTAAAGTGTATCAGATCAGAATTGAAGAATGTCAGATCAGAATTAAAGAACACATTTAAGACAAGTAGTCAGCACAGAGCTGCTACATAAGATAGCTGCAAGCCCAACCCTAAAGGCCTGCCTCCAACATAGCATAAGTTAGTTGTTTCCATTTTACTTGTAAATTATTTTAGGTTAAAATTAGATATTATCTCACAGCTGTAATGAGATATTTGTTGTACATATTTGTTGTATAAATACCCCCTCCATTAGAGTTTGAGGAGGTTGGGTGCTGTGTGTAGATTTCCTTAGACTTTGCTATAATACTGAACTTTTGGAGTAAAAGGCTGTTGGAATCATCTGTTGTCTGCCCTACTAGATGAAGAATTGATGCAGAGGATTTGTCACAGAATTCGTGAATCAACCACTGGATCAATAAGTACCCTATATCTATGTTTTGCAGTTTTTTGAGTTTTTATATCATCTGTGTTTCATAATCTGAATGATAAAGAAAAAGATTAATTCAGAATTTGCTTGACTGCACTCTGTTTTCAGTCTTTATTATTCTCTGTGTTTTCTTCATAATTAGCATAAATAGTGAATTCTTAATTGCTCTTGTTTCCTAATTCTTTCATGTTGCTTATTTGCTAAGGAATTCTTAACTGCTCCTTACCAGTAATCATCCATTTCCCCTCTTTCAATATGTTGAAGGATTCTTAGCTGCCCTGCACCCATTTGAGCCCATTCCATCTAATTCCAACCTCTTTTTGTTCCATATTTGACTACCTTGCTCTGTGAAGCCATCCTCTGTTAAGAAACCAAATCCAGAAATCCATCTTCTTTGACTCCATCATGCCCTGGACTGAACTGTGTTGTCTTATCTCTCTGTTCTATTGAATCTCACCACCCAAACTCAAAACAAAACCCTCGAACTTCATAACTAGCCTAATACCTTTTAAAAAAAAATCTAAATCATAAAGAGAGAGCCCTCTCTGGATACAGATTGGCTCGATTCTGTATCTAAAAGATTGGTCTGTGGTTACCTCGGCAGTATTCCCTTTCTTACAACTTTGGGGAAAAACCTGAGTGATAACAGAATACTTTGGGATTTTTGATATTTTTTCAATTTTCCACACACATACATATATTTTAAATCCGAATTATTTTTCTATTTTTCTTATTTCTTTTTCTTTTTGCATTTCTTTTCTTTCCAGTATCTTTTTTTTCTATTTTTTTCTGCTTTTTCAACATAAAAATAAAATGGAAAATATGACATGATAAAAATAAGTTACAAAATTGGCTCCATCTGGGGATTGCTTCTCCCTGCGGGATGCAAAGAACTTTCAGATCCATGGGCCTTCTCCTAAGGCTATGGAGTGCTTGTTGTAAAAATCACACTCTGACAATGAAATTTAAAGAAAAACAGAAATTTACAATGAATCATGGTTGCAGGAATTTTTAATATTACATGTAATGTTTAAGGTACTGTACATTGGCTGGAAATGAAGAGTATTTTCCTTCCAAGTTCTGCAAAATAAAATTTGTATTACCTCTTACTTCTGCAATGTTGAATGGTCCCAAACACAAGTTGTCAAATTTACCATGCTTGCCTTTGTCTTCTCTTCTTGTATCCCATCTTAAGACTAGATCATCTTGTCTAAAGTCTCTTTCTCCAGCCTTTCTGTCAAATAGAATTTTCATCTTATTTTGATATTGTCAAAGTTCGAATTGAACTTCATCTCTTTCTTGATTTAAATCAATGATCTAATTGGTCCTCCTTGAAAAATCATCAACTTCCTCATATGATTCTTGTAGAAATTTCATGACTAGAAATGCTAGTTGTGTAGGGAAAATTGCCTCAGTTCCATAGATAAGTTGAAAAGAAGACTTTCTTGTAGATATTTTAGGTGATATTCTGTTGGCCCAAACTGCATATTTAAGATGACTGTCCCAACTCCTTTTATGGTCTACCAATACTTTCTTAATGACCTTGACCAGACTTTTGTTGGATGATTCTGCTAATCCATTACCTTGAGGGTAATAAGGTGTAGAATGATGTAATGTAATATGGTACTCCTGAAAAAACTCTATCATTCTAACACTGTTGAAAGCTTGTGCATTATCTGTAACTATCTGTTGTTGACAACCAAATATAGACAATATGTTCTCTTAAATGAATTTGATGACTACTATATTTGTTGCATTTTTAACAAGAATTGCTTCTACCCACTTGGTAAAGTAATCAGTATAGTTAAAATCCATCTATTTTGATTACTTGATGTTGGAATTGTTTCACCTATGAAATTTAATCCCCATTGTAGAAAATGTACCTAAACTAACACTGGGATAAGAGGTAATGCTACTAATTTTGATTTTCTAGCAAAAAATTGACATGGAATACAACTTCTTACTTTAGCTCCAACCTGTGCAAATAATGGACACCAATAGAAGCCTGCTCTCAAAATTTTGTATACAGTTCCTTCCAAGAATAATGTCCTCCACAAATTCCTTCATGAAAGTGCTCAATAACTCCATTTCTTTCATCTTCAGTTAAACATAATAAAAGAATATTGAGAGGACCCTTCCAATATAAATTGGCATTGATGATACAATATTTCATGGCTTTAAGTCTAAGAGATCTAGATTAATTCGTTGTAAATTCAAGAGGGTACTTTAAATCTTGAAGAAAAATTACAATGTCTCTATACCATTCTGAAAGTAAAAAAATTTCATCAAAGTGTAAAGGAAGAAGAACAAGATCCAAATTGGAAGAAGATTCTTGTGGATTCTTCTCACTTGAACTGGAAGAAGGTTCTTGTGGATTCTTCTCACTTGAACTCTGTAAAATGGTATTGATACTAAGAATCTTGCAATTAGATTTAGCTAAAATCTTAGCTAAACCTTGTCCTTTTACCAATTTGGTAGGTTTGATATCAAGGTCGAATTCAAGAATATTTGCAATCCATCTTCCCCTTTTTCCATCTATATCAGGTCGTGTCAAAACTGTCTTTAATGCATGGTTTTGGACATAATAAATTATAGGAGAGTGTAAGGCATAGATTTTGAATGCTTTTAAGGCTTGAACAAGGGAATATGCTTGTTTCTCCATGATATCATATTTTAATTCAGCATCTCTCATTACTTTTCTAAAAAAGACAATGGGTTTCTCATATCCATCATCTTTTTTGTAGTAAAACAATAGTTAAGGTGGTATTAGAAGCAAAGGAAAAGATATTAAAAGGTTTTGAATAGTTTGGACTAACTAGTACCGTGGCCTCAAAATTAGCCTTCTTGATCTGTGAGAAAGAATATCTAGCCTATACTTTCCATTTGACTTCATGATTCTTTTTAATCATATTAGTAATATCTTTAACTATCTCATCATAATTAGGTATAATTCTTTGCAAAAAAATTATCTTTCCTAAAAATGCTTGGTTTTCCTGTTTATTTCTAGGTAAAGTAATTACCTCAATTGCTGAGACTCTTTCTGGATCAATGAAAACTCCTTCCTTTGAGATTATGTGTCCTAGTAGCTTCCCTTCTTTCATTGCAAACAATTATTTTTTGGGATTAAGTGAAATCCCATATTTCCTGCATCTTTCAAAAACTTTCCTCAAACGTTTTAAATGTTTCTCATCAAAATTAGAAAACACAGTTAAATCATCCAAATAAATGACAATGAACTCTTTGAAATGCTTCTCCAACATTAATCAAACCAAATGGCATTCTAGCATACATAAATGTACCCCAAGGAGTTGTAAATGATGTCTTTTCTCTATCTTCTGGACTAACTAGAATTTGATTATATCTAGAAAAGCCATCTAGCATTGAAATTATAGCTAAACCAAAGGCTTTTTAAAGTAATTAATCCATATTTGGTAATGGATAATTATATTTCAAAGACAATTTGTTTAGATTTCTAAAGTCCACACACAGTGTTATTTCCCCATTTTTCTTCCTGACAGGTACTAGGTTAGCTATCCATTTAGAATATCTTAAGGGAACAATTATTTTTGCATCCAATAGCTTTTTAATTTCTCTTTCAATAATTGGAAGCAAGACTGGATTTATTCTTCTTAACTTTTGCTGAAAAGGTTTAGCTTCTAGTTTGAGAGGAATTTTGTGTTGAATAATATTTGTGTCATAAGTTTTCAACTCATCATATGACCATGCAAATACATCTTTATAATGTTTGAAAAGGTTGACATATTGATCTTTAATTTCTTGAGGCAATGATGCTAAAATCTTAACATTTCTAATTTCTTCAGAAGTTCCAATATTACAATCCTTAACATTCTCTTGTTGTGAATTTAATAATGAGGTTTTTGATACATCATTATTATCAAAAAAAAATTCAACAGGAACTAATCCTTTTGGAATGTAATTATTAGATAATTGAATGATATTGTGATTTGCTATTTTTTGTTCTAACTTTAAATTTTGATTGTCTTCATTTGATTTACTTTCATCAATTTGTTCTTCTTCAATATGCAAGTATGAGAATTCATCTATTGCTTGTAAGAAGTTTTTTAAGTGTTCATCATCTTCGAAGACCTGCCAATGTTTAAGGTTATATGGAATAGAGGGATTGTATTTCACTTCAATTTGGTAATGCAGTTGCATAGGATCAGGAATTTTAAAGGTGTTGGCAGAAATTGCCAAGGCATCAGCATGAATGTTTTCTTCTCTTGGGATTGATGTTATATTAAAAGCTTGAAAGAAATTTTCTATACAATCCCAAAGTTCATTCTTGTGAGATCTAAGCCTAGGGTGCTTAGTTTGACAAAGATTTCTAATTTTTTTTACAATTAACACAGAGTCACCAAACACAATTAAATTTTGAACCTTCAGGATTTTATCTATTTTCAATCCTAAAAGTAAGGCTTCATATTTTGCTACATTGTTTGTAACATCAAAGTCTAATTTAAAGGATTGAGTTATGTTTTTCTTTTCAAGAGAAATGAGTACAATTCCAACACCAACTCCGTCTTTGGAAAAATTTCCATCAAAGTACATTTTCCAAATATGAGTATTTAAAATTGGAGAGGTATCAACAAATTCTTGAATGTTGATCTGAGGATTTGAAGTATCATAATCAACTAGAGTAAAACATCCAAAATCTTGGTCAATAGCATAAATTAGATGATTGATAGCTTGATTTTCATTGCAAACAGTGTTAATAAATCTGACCTCTTTCTATACCCTTAAATGTCCACATCCATATACAAGAATTGTATTAAAAGACACATCCATTTGTAAATTCCCTCCCAATTTTGCACAATAAGATCTAGATAGTAACATTCCAAATTTGGGTGGGATATCTGTGACTACTATATCTAAGACTATACTCTTGACAGGGATCTGAGCTAGTGTTACCACTAAATCTTTGATTAACCCAAGACAAGGTACCTTCTTAGAATCAAAAGTGTATAGGTCATGGTATGGTCTGGTGATTTGGAGTTGAAGTTGATCCATGATTACTTTAGGCATTAGATTATGAGATGCCCCAGAATCTAACATGCAGTTGTATAAAAGGTAGTCATGAATTTTTAAAATAACATAGAAAGGAGGTACAGTTTCATCTATCATATCAGAGCTAGGACCAAAAACTACTTGAGCTTTTTCAACTTGAAAGCTTATGGCATCTTCTTGTGAATCAATATTTGAAGATTGAATCCATTTTGAAACTTGATTTTTATAACCTGGATTTTTAGAAAGTTTAGATAATGGAATTGGAATTTTAATTCTTTCAATTTCTTTTTCAACACTAAAAAGCGTTGTAGTTTTTTCACGAATATTTTGTTCTGGTAACTGATTATCTGTTTCACTTGATGATGTTTGAGTTTTAGAAGATTTGACTTGAGGTTCATCAAAAGTAACCTTTTTAGTTGGTCTACCAGGTCCTGGTCTAGGCCTTAAATCATATCTTCTGTTTAACTCAACAATAAGAAACTTAGAGAAAGCTTGATATTTAGATATTTGAGCACTTTCTTGATTTTGGGGAGAGACCAGATCTTGATTTATTGGAACAATAGCATTGTGAGATGAAGAATATTCAAACTGATTGATATCATTTGAAACAACAGGAATGGTTTCTTCAAGGTCCTGATCATCGATCAATAAAGGAGGTTGGATATGTTGATCATTATTTGGTCTTTGTAAAATTTGAGGTTGAAAAGGTCTTCTATATTGAACCTATGGTCTATTTGCAACTAGTTGAACAACTCTAGGTTGGGCTTCCATTTTAGAGATTTTATTAGAGATATTTCTAAGGAGAGAAGTTATTTCATCAATTTTGGTTCCTTCATCTTTATTTTTTTATGAATAAGTGCCTTCTTCTCAAGATTTTATTCTCTTTTCATCCTTTTCAGCTTTAGCTCTCAGTTACTATACACTGACCTATTAGCTTCAAATTAAATTGAATTGGTCTGCATATCTGCTATAATTTCAGATTTCATTTCTCTAAGCATAACAACAAAATCATCTTCAAATTCCTTAGAAAACGTTACTTTGGCAGCAGTTACTAGGGTTTTATGGTGTGGGGGCATTTTATTATATAGTTTATAAATATCTTGATGAAATCAACAACAGGTTCATTTAGATTTCTTTTCAGATCTTCAAATTCACTTAAATAGTATACATCGTCCTTTTTAATTCCCCACTGATTCTTAAAAATGTTTATCAATTCATCCCAAGAATTTCTAGTATTTGGTTGTAATTGTCTAAACAAAATTTGAACATTTCCTTCTAATGACTGGACTAAGAATCTAGTACAGACATCTTCATGTTCAATGTTTAGATTATCAGCAAAATCTAAAAATGTATCTATATGACCTTCAGCAGATGGACTAGTTTCCCCATTGAATCTGGGTAAATGTTTCATATATCCATCATGAAAAGGATGGAGTTGAGCTGCAGGAGGAAGGACTAAATTATTTGTGCAACGAGCTGCTATGATTAGCATGAAACCAACCATTGAATGTGGTGACGTAGGTGAAGATGAAGAATAAGAAGAAGAAGAAGAAGAGGATGTTAGGAAGATATTACTTGAGATGAGAGGTATTAAAGGAGGTAGAAGGGGGTTGAATAAATTGAGAAGGGATAACTAATTTTTGAACTTCTGGAATAAATTTATCTTCTTCTTCAAATGCCAAAGTATTTGTATAAATAGTAAAATCTTCCTCGAGTTTGATAGAAGTAGATGGGTAGGTTTGTATCATAGAAGAAATAAAATTAGTTAGTTTGAAATCAGGTAATTGAAGTCCTAATTGAGATTCTGAATCAAGTATCTGTGTAGTAGGAATGGGAAGGTGAATTGATTCAAATTGATGAACCAGTAAAGTTGATTGAAGGTCAACTCTTTAGATAATAGTCCTAACACCTTTGGTGGTAGATATGATAATTCTGCAGGAATTAGAATAAGTTGAAAAGGATCAGGTTGTGATACTATTTCAGGTGGGAGAGATGTAGGAATAGAAGAAGAAGATTATAATCTAAGTCTGGCTGAGGCAATTCTCACTAACCTTTCAGGATCTGATAATGGGGATTGAAGTTCAGAGTCAGAATGAGACCTAGTATGCTTGCGTGAAGCCAATTTTACTCAATGGAGTCGCCAGGTGAATGATTTTAGCCAACTAACTTCTTATTCAACTTTAAGAAAGAATCTTTATCATTGTCCCACAGAAAAGAAACTTCAAATTTATGTTCCCCGGCAATGATGCCAATCTGATGTAGTCTTTTATAGACAGTTCTAGGATAAGAAATTGTGTCTAAGCAACTAAAATGTTGTTTCAATTTGGGGTTTGGATGACCAATGGTTAAATTGTTAAACAAATGTAGATTTTAATAATTTATTTTATAATAAAAGGATTGATTCTTCACCTTTAATAGAATTAAGCTTTAAATTGTTTATGAAAGGTAGAATTTAGGATGATATATATGATTCCTTAAAAAATCAAATAGAATACTTAACTGGTCATACATAGATGATGCGTGTAAAAACCTTTTACAGCCAAACAAAACATATTTAAATATAACATGAAACGACAATTAAATTATGTAGAGGAATCAACTTAAACAAATAGTTTGAGTTAATTAATCTTTGTAATTGATTATAACTTTGCAGGGGATTTCGGAAAGATAAATATTCAATATTATCTTACCCATATTTCCTATCAACTTTAAGCATGTGTAGAAACAAATAAAGATGGAAACATAATAAGAAACTTAGAAAAACTCACAGTAGAACACAAGTTTCTTCAAAATGAGTCCAGAATCATTTTATTAATTTCGGAAATACTTCAAAGAATTACAATCATTTTCAATAACTTATCACAAGAGTTCAACCCTTCATACTTTGAATTACAAGAGACTTATATAGTTTCTTCTAAAAATATCTAGACTTAATGAAAAAATTTATTACAAAATATCCAATCCAACTGATTTGGATTTTTTACAAAAATAGAACTAGAAAATAGGAAATCTGAACTAATTTGATATCTTGCATAGAATTCGAGGAAAATTAATGATGACTGGAGCCAAAAGGTTGTTGTTTTGTTTTTGGTTCCTATAATTATGTTCTCTGATCTTAAAAACATGCATCATGTTGTTGAAACATCTACTAACCTATCAGTCGATTAGCTCACATAGGTTTTCCCATCTTTCCTCATTAGGAATAGAAAAATTTATTAGCTTTCTGTATGCTTCATCGACTTCAGTATACTTCTCAAAAGTTGCTTTAGTTATGAATAATGTTTCACCTCATGTTGAATTTTAAATCATAACTCAAACCCTCCATGAAAGCTTTACAAGTGATGGTCCCTTTAATTTTTGAAATTTTCTATGTATCCACTGCTATGTCATGTAGTCTATGATGTTAATATTCAAGAGGAATTAACTTATTACCAATGCTTTGCAGACCTGGAAGTCCTTTTTGGTGTAAAATGTTAAATTTTTTGTGAAACTTCTTAATATGAACTTCCAGATTATGACACATATTTTCTAGATGAAGCATTGAGTTTTTTTTGGTCAACACTCTTCTCACCTCCATGGTAAATTTTGTTTTGTCTTCAATTCCACATACTTCAAGCTCTTCCTTTTTTTTATAATCTAGAATTCTAATTAATTTGGTAGCATCTTCTAGTTTGTGATCCAGGTTTCTCTTCACCTCTGCCACTGCTTCATTTTACTTCTGCAACAATTCTTCCTATTCAAAAAATATTTCTATAGATGGCCATAAGTCAGTCATTGATTTATTTATATCTAACCATATGCTTTCCTTTTCTTGAGCAATGGTCTGAGCCATTATTGATTCACTTTCATATGTAGCTATTTTTTTAGTTAACTTTAAAAAAAAATTGTATTTCAACTACATATGCATTATTAGTCTTCAGTTTTTGTTCATGTAGTTTCTGCAATTGTAAACTAAGTTTTTCAATTTCTTGACCTTTAAGTGTCAAGTCTCCCATGGCTTTAGATAAATATGTTTCCATATATCTGACTGTGTGTTTTCTAGAATAGTTGCTATTGTGGATGTTCCTAATGTCGAAGTACCTTCAATAGAATTTGTTGTTATGGGGATAACTATTGAAACACTGAGTTGTTGTTCTTTTTCTTTTAATAATGTTTGCATTTCAGCTTCCAGTTTCTATATTTGGAGGTTTTGTTCCATTATAATTTTGAATATGTTTTCCTTATCAGCCTCCAACTGTCCAATTTCTTTGGCCCATGGGTGTACTGTAGTTGGAAGCTTCAGCTGCTTCCTTAGTACCTAGATATCAACGTTCTTATTTTTTATCATTTCCTCTACTGCTTTAACATCACCAAGATTATATCTTAATTTTACTACAAGATCCTCTAATGATTTTATCCTAGTGTACTTGGCCCGAGAATACATCTTCTCCATATTTAACTGTGAATGACTATTGTTCAGTGAGGCCTCTAGTTTTGATGCTGCCATGGCTGAACTAGTTAAAGTGGAATAAATCATTTTACCTGCTTGTTTGTGCAAATAAATTTAGTCAATTGCAAGGATATTTTTTTTTTAACAAAGTCGGTTACTGGATTACTATTCCAAAAAAGAAAAAAGAGGGAGACATGCTCCCATTACATCAAGCCAAAATGGGAGAAGGCATCTTGGAAGAGAAACAGAGGGCAAATAGTCCCTATCTTCCAAGATCTTCCCCTTTTGTTACTGAGGTTATTAATTTCACTGTCCTTAAAAACACTTACATGCTAATTCAACAACAATTTACATGTACATAACATAAAAGACTAGAATTGGTAAGACTTTGTAGAAAATAGAAGAATGAGGCGATTACAATTAGTATTTGTTGACTGAGGGATCCTGATGGGGCAGATTCCAATTCTTGCTGCTTTGAGCATTAGAGTTTTCTCCTGTCTAATTAATAAGTATATTCTTCACAATTGCATGGATATTTTTAGTGTCAAACGAAAAAATAGATGTCTTGTAATCATTAAGAATTTTAGGAACTGGACTTCTAGGTTCCAAGAATGCAATCTGAAACTATCCCTTCTCTTTGTCCAGTGCATAAAGAAGTATGTGCTGGGTGGAAGAGGTTTTCATCCAAAACTGAGAGTATGTAGTGGCTTTGAGTGCCTCATTATTTCTTTTGATTTCTATATATCTGGCAAAAATATTCTATTGCCCTGTATCTGAGAAACTGATGACATAGGAGAATCTAGGTATATCTCCTCAATACTTGGAAATGTTGTAATATGTAAACCTGTCAGTACCATTGTTTGCTTCTATTGTGAAATTGTTACTTGAAAAGGGTCTCCCTGAGTATTATTTTTCTTTCTTCTTTTAAACACCTGAAAGTCTGTCTCTTGAATTTTTGAAACTGAAGGAGATAAAATTTCTCTTGGCCTTTTGATTTCTTTCTCCTGTGGAACTGGAGTTTGTGAAGCTGTTGAAGTAACAACTTGTTCCTCTACCTCTTGTAGTGTATTCTCCTACCACTCTTCTTGATTGACATATTGTTCTATTTCTGGCCTTGGTGTATGTGCATAAGAAGTTGTCTTATGTTCAACTCTTAATTTAGAAATAATTCCCAAGGGGTCATAAGACCAGGTGAAACTCAATTTGAATTTCATTTGCTTTAACATAGAATCTATCTCCTTTGCTACTTCTCTAGTATTGACAATGAATATTCCTACTTGTGCTTTCAATTTGAACTAAGACTTCTTCTTACTAGAAACAAAGTGTAGATCATCTATATTCATCACTTGTCCTATATATTCTAGTGCAAAAATTCTGAATGGTACAAATTTAAGAAATCTATAAGGAGGTATTTCACATCCATAGACTGTGATCTCTGTGTAATTCTGGTAAAGATACTAGTCTCCAATTTTTATTTTCTCGCTGAGGTGAAGAATCCTTTTAATTTCATGTGAAATCCTCGGAATCACTTCACTACTCAAAATACATTGGACCATGTGAAAAAACGGATTTACATTGTCTAAGAAAGAGAACTCTTCTATATTCGTCCTTACCACGGAAGTCCAATGAATTACAGTCTGGGGATTTCCTTGTTCACCTAATCTCTGTAATGGAAACTTAAAACTATGTTCTTGGAAGAACATAAGCCAATATACAAGTACAAACTGATGTTTGAAAGTATTTTCAATAAAAAACTTAAGATATTGATCATGAATGCATTCTATTTATAAGAAATATTTCGGCGTAAATCACATGCAGAGAAAATCTGTCGACGCGTTTCGAACCAACTAGTGTGGTTCATCGTCAGGACAAGTTGAAGAAACAGATCCAGCCTAGCATGTTAAATAGTCTGAGCAAAGCCTCCAACGGCTAGTTTTGACTATAGGACCAGGGTCAAGGAAATTAGTTATATTAGGTGACCAAAAAAATATAAATATATAAAATAAATTAAATGTTGTTAATGGTTAGTTAAAAAGGGTTATTGTTAATAATTAAAAATTAAAAATTATAAGTTATTTAGTATTAAGGTGGGAATTAGTTATGTAAAGGACCTTTATATGATATATGTATAAAGTTATATATATATATATATATATATATATAAAGTAATATTCAAAGTTAGTTAAAGATAATGGAACGAGAGAATTAAGTTAAATAAAAATAAATAAATAAATAAAATTAAATAAAATTAATTAATTAATTAATTAAAAAATAAATAAATAAATAATAAATAATAATAAAATAAAATAAATAAATAAATAAAAATGAAAAATATAATAAAAATAAAAAATAAAAAATAAAATAAATAAATCAATCAATCAAGCGAGCGACACATTCTGAAAAGACGAAGGATAAGAACCGAAACAAAAGAAAACTACAGAGCCAAAAGGGAAAACCCAAGGAGGAAGGAAAAGACACGGCTCCAAGGAAAAAGATCCGCGAAATTAAGGGAAGTAAGATTAGGAAGAAAGAGCAGGGATCTAGCAGCTGCTGATCTTCCAGTCGTCATCTCTATTGAGATTGTTCGGCCTTCTTTCAATCTCAATAGCTTCCCTGAATTTACAATGATGGAACTGCGCAACTTTGGCAATAACCTTGGCCTCCTCAATACAAACCTGATGCTTGGTCTTTTCCGCATGTTCTGCTAACGTTGAGGACTTGGTTCTCCCATGTCTTAGGTCAGCTGCATGTTCATTGATCCTTTGATGGATGGAGCACCCTGTCTCCCCGATATAGGGGTCCCACAAGAACAAGGGATCAAGTAGACACCCTTCATGTCTTTAGGGTCAATGGGATCTTTCACCGATCGAAGGGATTTGTGAATCGTGTTGAGGGGCCAGAAGGTTGAGAGAATATGATACTTCTTAAGAATTCGAGCAATATTGTCCATGGCTCCCTGGACATAGGGAATATGGACACCTAGTCGACACTCTTTAGGTTCTTTTTTAATTAACGAGTTTTTAGAGGCTTTAAGGAAAGCCTTCTGACCTAGGTGCTTACTATAGCCATTCTCCACAAAGACATTAAGGAGATGGGATTTCTCCTTATCGAAGCTCTCCCTATTAGAAATCCTCAGGGCACGAGTAGCAAGAGTGTTAAGAACACCCAACTTTTGAGCAGGGAAATGATGGGAATCGGCATGAAGATACTGCTCAGTGTGTGTTTTCTTCCTGAACACTAAGTGGGAGAGAGAACCGTCCTTATTCTTAGATATAAGAATATCCAAGAAAGGGAGGCAACCATTGACCTCTTTTTCCATAATGAACTTAATGGCAGAGGACTGACAGTTAAGGTGATTGAAGAAGAGATCCAACTCCTCTTGGCCATGGGACCAGATGACATTAGTGTCGTCTACATACCTTTTCCACAGCTTGGGAAGGAGATGAGCCGAGGCTAAAGCTTTGGCTTCGAAATCTTCCATAAAAAGATTCGCAACAATAGGGGATAGGGGTGAGCCCATGGCAACACCACAGGTCTGTTCAAAGAACTCCCCCTTGAAACAGAAGAAAGTGGAAGTGAGACAGATCTTAACCAGATGCGCAATGTCAGGATCTGTTAGGTGATAGATCACTTCCATGGCCTCCTTTATAGGAATACAAGTATAGAGGGAGACCACAACAAAGCTGACGAGAATGTCCTCAGGGTCAAGCTTTATGTCCTTAAGCTCTTTAACAAAGGAAGCAAAGTCTTTTACGAAGGACTCTGTACGGCCAACCAGGGGTTTGAGCTTAAGGGCAAGGAACTTAGCTAGAAGGTAGGTTGGCCCACCAATGGTGTTGACGATAGGCCTCAGGGGGGCCCCTTCCTTGTGAATCTTAGGCAGCCCATAAATCCTAGGGGTAATTGACTGCTCTCAATGAGCTTATGGCAAAGGGAACCCACAAAGTTGCTGGACTTAATGGCAAGAGCCACCATTCTAGAAATTTTCTTAAGAGGGTTCTTGGGCAATTTTTTTTATAATTGCCACTATTGTGAAGATGATCTAACATCTCTTGCAGTAATCATCTTTGTTAAGGATGACCGCAGCCCCTCCTTTGTCAGCCCTCAGAACGACGATATCATTGTTCTGGTAGAATACATTCTACCAGAAACTCACTATAATTGAAAATATAAGATGGGTTTTCTCCTACTAAAAATAATTATAAAAACCCTAAAATTACTTCATAGACCCACTGGTCACTTGGATAGCCTAACAAACATGAAACCAAGCAGATAACCTGCCTAGACATCTCTGGAAATATGGGAGAGGAGTAAGGTGGATTTTTTTTTGGTAACCTGCTTAGACATCTCTGGAAATATGGGAGAGGAGTAAGGTGGATTCTTTTTTGGTAATTCAACATTTTCAGGTTAAAAGGTTTCAAAGATTTTAGCTCTTTTAGGGAATGTGAGTTTCTTATAGATCTCCATAAGAGAATCTACAGAAAATGGGTGCAAGGGGACTGTACGATTGACCTGAAGGATTTGGGAAATGGACACAGTGGTGACAGTGAACAAAACTTCATTATTTTTGGCAATAACAAACCTCTGACTCGGGAGGTAGCTAAAACTACACCAAGTAACAAACTCTAGAAAGAAATGGGTTTGAGGAAAACTGAATTGAGGTAGGAAGGAGTCCCAACTACTCAATTCATCATCAGCATCAAGATATTTCTGCTTCGGCCAGTTGTGCAATTCATAGAGATCAAACTCGCACTGGGTTGCACAAATTTTAAACTACTTGTCTACTAAAGTTAGATCGCCTAAATTCATGAGAGGGGGGAAATATTGGACTCCCAATTACTATTTTAGACTTTCCCTTTGAAGAAGACATGTTGAATTGAGGACGTGTGTATTGAGTTACTAGGAAATTCATCGTTTGCTGATATGGCAACTGACTGGAGCTTGATGGAAATTAGATTAGTTGCGCTACTGCAAAGGATGAGAGGGAAGAATTTGAATTCGGGTGGAATGATTTAAAGATTATTGGGATATATTACCATTTTTGTGCATCTAATTAATGCAATTAGACTTTGGAGGGGAAAATACAATGGTTAATTGGTCATTGGATGGAGGGATAACGGTATGATAGGTGGGCGAATGAGTGAGGGACATGTGGCAAGGTGTGCGGAAGTGATGACATGAATAGAGTGGTAGAAAGGTGGTTTTCACGAGGGGGGTATGCAGTATGTAGTTTTGGGGGGGGTCTGAAATGCTCTGATGCTAACACGTACCCCTGGCGGTATTTGTTTAGACTGCTTTTCGTACCCCCCCCCCCCCCCCCCCGCCTTGGTTAAACATCAAAAGTGCAGAGGGGGGGATCTGAAATGCATCCCCTGTCGTTAATCAAGGCAGGGATGATATCGACCATTAAAAAAAAATTGGTGATTAAAAATAATGACAAAATGTCAAATCCATCATATCAACCAATGATTTATTATAATAACCTAATTAGTTAATCCTTTATTAATCTAAACTAAATGATTAACTTAATTAATCAGACTTATGACGGCAATTAATGAGTGCATCGAATACCTTGGGATTTTTTATATTTGTTCAATTTTTCACACACACACATATTTGAATCCCAGTTATTTTTGTATTTTTTTATTTTTCTTATTTCTTTTTATTTTTGCATTTATTTTATATTCAATATTTTTATTTTTTATTTTTTTTATTTTCCTATTTTTTCAACATAAAAATAAAATGGAAAATATGACATGATAAAAATAAGTTACAACAAGAGGAAGTAGTTTTAGTAGTGTTTTTCAAACAAGTTCAATGAGTTGTTCTCAGCCGAGTTCCAAGGGATTTATAATAGTTCAGCCTGGGCAAACAATTATGGTTGTAAATATGGCTAGATCACTTACTCGGTACCCGTAGTTCTCAAGAGGAGGTGGTGAAGATGTTGAACAACAATGGGTTTTGCGTGAGGTTGTTTAGTGGGCTAGATAGACTCCTAACACCACAAATCTCATTGAGTTATAGACTAATTTGTGAGATCGAGCATTACAATGGTTCATTAAGTGGATTTATGTGAATCCTAACGCCACCATGGATATAGTTAAATGACGATTTCTTAAAGAATTTAAGTTGCCTCAATCTAATCAGCAGGGTTTCATAGAATTGTTGGACATTAGGCAGAGGGAGGGAGAATCTGATTGGTAGTGCATGCAAGATTCAACATGCTATCAATAAACTACCTTATCCCATTGACCCTCATTATTAGAGATATTGCTTCATTAATGATTTGTTACTGAGGACTAGGATTCCACTGTCGCAATAGAATATTGATGCGTTACAGCAGGATTTAGAGAAGGCAATGTAGATTGAATAAAATTATCATGGGATACCCTCGGGATTATAAATTGGGAACTTCTTCTACTAATATTGCTATTATGGGACTTCAAAATCAAATTTCCAACTTGACTAAAAAATTCAAGCATATTTCTCCTATACGACCCATGAGACCTCATGTTTGGTGCACACACTGTCAGGTTGAAGGGCATCATGTTACGAAATTCCCATGGCTCAAGGGTCTAGGACCATCTAGCATGCCTATGGGACCTCCTCCACCGCCGCCACATGGTGTTGGGGTTGCACAAATTTCTGCAGTAATGCTTTTTCAAGGACATACGCAATATCAAGTGTTCCTAAGTCACCAAGGTATCATTATGAACTCGTTTTACAAAATTTGCAGGTATTTTGGTCATTCACCTTGTTTATGTCCCATTTTATAGAAGTATTGCAATGTTCCAAACAACATACTATTAATTTTGTGGATCACCTATGTTAGTCTATGAGTCACTAGTGATTAAAGGTACTCTTTCGATGTGGTTGATAAGGTCCTAGGTCAAATTTTTATCGTTTCAAATAAATTTTCAAATAAAATTTGATCATTGGTTAGTATGTCTAGGTATATTACTGTTCCCATCATTTCATGGTCACAAAATTCCATCTTGGTCATGCCATCACTCCTTGTGATAGGTCATCAGTAAAGTGTCTTGATCACCATTTCAGTCATCATCTCATGGTCATTCATACTGCAAGGTACAAAGGTCAAAATCATGAGTTTTAAAATCCATTAAGTGTCATTATTAGGTCAAGTCATCAAAAAAGGATCATAAAGAGTCATTTCATCACCTAGGTCATCATTATGGGAGTAGTAATTAGGGAAAATGTTCTAAAATGATTCCTAAAGTACATTTTGATCCCTATTAAGATATAACTATGAATACTAAAGTTTTAAAGTTGCAATACACTAGCCTATCATTTCATTTTTCAAAAAGACAAATGGTGTCACATCATCACCCAAGGAAAAAATCAACCTCCAACCTATAAAAATTCCAACTGTCAGACCAGGAGGTAACTCCTCAAATAAAAACTCATTTTATTCATTCAGGTTGTTCATTATTATATACAAGAGGGAGTGACTGTTCAGTTCAGCTCCCGATGACTCTCTATCTTCTCTACTATTTATTTACATTAATTACAAATGTACAACCAATCCCTCTGATTAGGTGTCAACATTCCCCCCCTTAATCTGAAGGGATGTTGGTGAGTCCAAGCATCGTTCTGAATCTTTCAAGCTTTTCTCTTCCAAGTGCTTTGGTGAAGATGTCTGCAATTTTCTCATTAGTGGAACAATGGCGAAGATGGATTGTTTTGGCCTCAACATGATGTCGAATCAGATGATATTTAGTATTGATGTGCTTTGTTCGATCATGGAACTTTGGGTTCTTGGCCAACTTTATTGCAGAGGTATTGTCAATCATGAGTGGAGTCGATTGTACTTGTTTTACCTACAAATTTTCAAGAATTTTCCTGACCCACACAATTTCTTTTGTTGCATCAGCTGCTGCCACATATTCTGCCTCTGTTGTGGAATCTGCTAGAACTGATTGTTTGTGTGATCTCTAGGAGATAGCTCCTGATCCAAGACTCATAGCATAACCTGAAGTAGATACCCCAGTTTCTTTGTCTCCATCGAATTTTGAATCAGAGTATCCAATCAAGTTGAAGTCGCCCACCTATGTATACTTGATTCCTGTTAAAATTGGCAACTAGGGCAAAACTTCATGTGGGTCATCTTATTCATGGCTGATAATATTTTTATTAGATTCCTCTCGTCGAGAGGTGTAAGATTGATATAAATATCATCCGATTCCGATAAGTATTCATGGAGATATGAATTTATTTTGATTATGGAATTATTATCAAGCCGACCTACAACTCATGTAGGCTCAGAAGCCCAACAGTAGCATCTATTCACCCACCAACGTTTTGTATAAATATAAGAGGATTTTTCCTCATTTGGACTCACTCATCTCATCACATCTCTCTCTCTCTCTACTGCGCAGATATGAGTCTCTTCTCTACTGCGCTGAAATGGGTCTCTCTCTCTCTCTCACACATGTGAAGCCGGAAGCTGTTGAATTTGAAGCTGCAACTGCAGAAGTAAAGATTGACTTGCGTGGCCTAGAAGATATCCTCTTTGGAACTACACTGTAGGTTCATCTGAACCTCCTTTGAAAGCCGCAACTTTTGGTGGTGGAATGAAGTCAATCCGACGAACGGTTTGCAAGATATCGACTGCCCTAGTTTGAAGTCGGAAACTACTGAAACTGAAGCTGCAACTGCAGAAGTAAAGATTGACTTGCGTGGCCTAGAATATCTCCTCATCTGAACTGCATTATAGGTTCATCTGAACCTCCTCTGGAAGCCAAAACTTTTGGTGGTGGAATGAAGTCAATCCGACGGTCAGTTTGTGAGATATGGTCTGCCCTAGTTTGATAATGAAGCCGCTAATGCTGATGCTGCTGATCTAGGGTTTGCTACTGCTGATATGAATAAGATTTATTGTACTATTTCTCTCTGCTGAATTATTGAAGATAAAAGAATATTTGATCAAAGGGTTTCCCCACACATTGTGGGGTTTGTCCCTAGCTAGCCGCCACATCTTGTGTCTCTTGTCTTGGCTTGTTTTCTGTCGATCGTTTAATGTTCTATCTGCACTTTACTTTATGTACATGTGATTGCTAAGCGGTGGAATATAATAAGAAAAAGAAGTAAACTGTTATAAGCATAGAACATACCATAACTTAACAATTCCAAAGTCTTGAGTTCCCTTCAAGTACTTTAGAACTCTTTTTGCAACAGACCGATGTCCCTCACAAGGATTTTGCATAAATCTAGAGAGGATTCCAACAGCAAACGAAATGTCTGGTCTGGTAGTAGTTAGGTAGTTGAGACTTACTACAAGTTGTCTATACTTTGTCACATCCTCAAATTCTTTTCCTTCAATGGATGTGAGCTTTAAGTTTTGTTCCATTTGAGTAGTCAGAGGATTGCATTCAGCCATGCCAAACCTGTTCAACAGATCTCCAATGTACTTCTTTTGAGAAATGAATATGGACTTCAGATGTTGAGTTACTTCAATACCAAGATAGTAATGAACATAGCCCAAATCAGTCATTTCAAAAACCTTTCTTCAATTCCGTCTTTATGGATGCAATGTAGCTTTCATTGTTCCCTGTCATCAAAAGATCATCTACATATACCACAAGATATACAACTATTTTGCCAACTTTCTTGACAAACAAAGTTGCATCATCAAGATCCTAATGTTTGAAATTGAGTTTCAAAAGTTGCTCAGTCAGTTTTTCATACCATGCTCGTGGTTCTTGTTTGAGGCCATACAAGGATTTCACAAGTTTGCATACTTTATGTTCATGTCCTTTCACAGCAAATCCTTCAGGCTGGGGCATAAAAACATTTTCTTTTAGATCTCCATTCAAGAAAGCGGTTTTTACATCCATTTGATGGACTTTCCAACCGTTCTGAGCTGCTAGGGCAAAGAGTGTCAGGATGGTAGCCCATTTTGCTGTGGAAGCAAAAGTTTCCTCATAATTGACCCTTTCCTTCTGGGCAAAACATTTTGCCACAAGCATGGCTTTGTTCTTGTTAAGTGAGCCATCAGCTTTATACTTGTTCTTGTAGACCCACTTGCAGCCAATTGATTTAGTTCCCAATGGAGGATCAACTAGCTTCCAAGTGCCATTCTTTATCAGGGAATCATACTCCTTTTGCATTGCTTCTCTCCATTCATCATGAGAAGTAGCTTCTTTGAAGGAAGTTGGTTCAAAATCTATAGACAAATTGAATTCAGAATCATAAGAAACATCCATATCAACAGGTGAATCGAAGTCATCTACATTACCTCCATTTTGTCGGTTTGAATTTCTAGTTCCTATCTTTCCAACCTCATCAAGATGAACACTTTCAAGTGTCTTTGTCAGCCACTTTGGGGGACCTTTCTTAGATGATCCAGGTTGCTTCGTTGATTGAGTTGGGACTGAATCAAGATTGAGTCTCCCAATTCTGTCAATCACATCACTCAAAGTATCATCCATTGTTGGAGTTTCATGCAGGGGAGGGAGTGCTTCAGAAGAAGATTCCACAGGTTGATCTAGTATATGAATTCCCCCTTCAAGGTGTGGAATCTGATTATCAAATTCTTGAAATGATTTTGCATTTGTGAATCTATCCAAGCAATCAAGTTGTCTTTCAACAACATTGTTAGTTTTGGATGATTCAAGAAAGATTACATCTCTAGATACAACAAAAATTTTGTTGACTTCATCATAAAGACGGTATGCTTTGGAGGTGATTGAATACCCCAAGAAGATACACTCACGACTACTTGCACCAAGTTTGTTTCTATGTACCTTTGGTATCAAGACATAACAGGTGGAACCAAAGACCTTGAGATACTTTACCGAATGAATGTGACCATACCACATTTCATAAGGAGTCTTGTTTCTAATAGCATTAGATGGACATCTATTCTTTATATATAGAACACATAGAACTGCATCAGCCCAAAACATCATTTTTACATTTTTGAATAACAGCATGGAGTGTACCATATTTAAGATTGTCCTATTCATTCTTTCAGCTACTTCATTCTGTTGGGGATTATAAGGCACAGTTGTTTGATGTTTGATCCCATGTTGGCGAAGATATTTTTCAAATTCATTTGAAGTGTATTCTTTTCCATTATCAGTGTGAATGGATCCAATATGAGATTGTGCATCATTTTCAATCCATGCATGAAAGTTCTTGAATGTTTGAAAAGCATCAGATTTGTTCTTCAATAAATAGACCGAAAACATTCTGGTGTAGTCATCAATAAATGTCATCATATATTTATTTCCATTTGCAGAAGAGACAGGAATTGGACCACACAAATCTGAATGAAAGAGTTCAAGTTTTCTATGTGCTTTGGAGTGTGAATCATGAAAGGATTGTTTGCTATGCTTTCCTAGAATGCAAGCATCACATTGCTTAAGCTTCCTAGGAATTGTAGGCAAACCAGTAACACCATTTTTCTTCAACAAGTGGAGGTTGTCTTAGTTCAAGTGTCCAAACCTAGCAGGCCATAATAAACTTGATGGAAATGTACCTTCTTCATCATGAGAATTGTATGAGAAATGTTGTGCACGAGCAGAGGTACCCTGCAACTTGAGAAGCCTTTCTTCTTCTATCCCCATCATGAAAAGTGAGTGGTCAGATGCTTTTCTCACCTCAAGCTTGCCATCAAACATATGAATGGAGTGACCTTGTTGGCGGATGTGGACCAAGGACAACAAGTTTCTCCTCAGCTGTGGGAGATATAGAACATGATGCAGAAGAAAGTCTGGAAGACTAGGCAATTTAAGTCTAATTGTGTCAAGCCCTGATGGCTTTAGTTTTGATTGGTCTACAAAGTATACTGCTCCATCAACATTGTCAGTAAATTCTTCAAAAAAATCTCTTCTAAAATTCATGTGGCAAGTTGCTCCTAAATCAAGCAACCAATCATTTTTCGAAGAAGCAAGTGAAGCATTAAATAAGTCTTCATTTACTCCAATATTACATTGTGCCACAACATAATGAGCATATTCAGGTGCTTTACCTTTGTCTGTGTCATTAGCTTTACCTTTGGGTTGGTTTCTTTGCTACTCAATTTTGTCCCAAGGTAACTTGCATGTGGAGGCATCATGTGATCCATTTCTTTTGCAGCGTATGCAGTGCAAATTTGAGTTTTCTCCTTGAGAGTGTCTAGCCCGCTGCCTCTGAAATATCTTCCTCTTCCTCTTCGACCACCACTTCCTTTGGAAGAATCTTGGGAAAGATTCTTTTCTTTATGATCAAGGCACACAGCCTCTTCAGAAGATTCAGGGGTTGTATTCTTTCCAAAAGCTTTCTCTCTTTTTACAAATTTTTGCACAAGAGAGTCAAAGGTAATATCTTTGAGATTTCCATTTGCTTGCAATGACTCAAGATAATTGGAGTAAATAGGATAAAGTGCCTTGAGAAAAGCGATCAAAGGAATATCCAATTCAACCTTAGTGACTTTGATATCATGCATTATAGATTTTACTTCGGATGCAAGAGCAAGAGGATCATTATTTTGTAATTCAAGGGTGAAGAGTTTAATCATGAGTTGAACAACTTCAAGTGCAAAGTGTGAGTCATAGAGTTCCTTCAACTTGTAAGGCTTCGAAATCATTTGAAAATGGCGAGATGTGTCGACTCACCTCTTCACTTACTGATGCTGCAATCAATGCATAGGCTTTGTTGTTCTTATTTTCCCAAATGGCGAGCTCCTTGTCTGAGGTAGGCTAGACTAGCACTTTGTCTCCTTCTCCAACACACGCTCCTTTCCATAGCTCATTAAAAATGAGAGTGTGTTGGATTTTCTACGACCATTCAGGATAATTCTCCTTTACATTGAGAACTACTCCCACAATAGATATAATTGAATGCATTGTAAAATCTGTGTACATTGGAGAAAATTATTGTTGCTGCAAAATTTTACTCGTAAAATGATTGTTATACCAACAATGTTCAACCTAACAACATTCAACGTTCACCTGAATACCAGAGTCTAACTGTAGCTGTCGTTCTTTTGTTGCATTGTATGGCAGAGATGAATGGCAGAGATGAGCGGAGGAGATGAATGAAGGAGGGCCGTCGATGGTAAGCAATCAACGGTTATCGCAAGCAAAACAAGTTGGGGCAATAACCATGGCTAAACGTTGATTTCGTGTTACAAGCAAGATTTCGAGCAGATAAAAAATGGTAAGTGGTATTGAGAGGGTAGCGCTCGATTCCACTAATCGATTGACACGTAGTGACTAGGGAGAGAGAAAAACCGCTCGTATCGAGCGGTTAACTCTCGTGCAACTAATGCACCCGAAATCGCTATAAACTGTCGGATTTGGAGGTGATGATCAACGATGGAGATTAAAAGGCACTTTTTGGGCGGGTAACTGTCGTGCAAGTGGTCCCCCCTGAAATCAATGTCAGCCATCGAATCTGGAGGTTGAGATCAACGGTGGAGAACGAGCCAGATAAAGTGAAACCTCGGGAACTGTGTCTGAGTGGGTTTAATGAAGGGTATGATCGCATCGCAAACATGCAGCGGTATTGATCAGGGCAAGAGATTTGCGATATGTGATTAAAAAGTGGACCAGACGATATTTATATATATGGGTTTATAATACTTGAGATCCGGCTCAAGGGAATATGAAAAAGGATATACGTGAATACGAAAAAGGATGTATGGTTCTTCAATGCGAAAGGGTATATATACCATACTCGAAGTAGGAGGAAATCCAAGTCATTACAGCACCTTTGGCTTCAACATCTAGCTCCAATGCAATGCACTTCAACGAATGTATCAAAAAATAAATGAGATTTCGCAGGGATTTGACAAAAACATCAACCTGCAAAAGATGCAAAACAAAGGCAAAACAGAATAGGAGTTACAAATTCAAAAAGGAAGCCAAAAAATGGTGCCTGCTCTGGTACCATGTCAGACTAGGAGGTAACTCCTCAAATCAAAACTCATTTTATTCATTCAGGTTGTTCATTATTATATACAAGAGGGAGTGATTGTTCGGTTCAGCTCCCGATGACTCTCTATCTTCTCTATTATTTATTTAAATTAATTACAGTTGTATACCCGATCCCTCTGATTAGGTGTCAACACCAAAAAAGCACACCAATTGCTCATTTCACTCTCATGAAGCATCTCTCCACCATCAAAGTGCACTCTAGCCACCAAAGCATCAAATTTTTGCCTCCAAGTCAAATATTCTCCTCCTTCGTTGCACTTCTAGCAGCCTTCACTACGCTTCTGGCAGAACACTGCGCTTTTGAAGAGGGAGACAAATCATCCATCATAGAGGTTTTCTTCATAAAATACAGGTTCTAAAACCTCCTTGGCAAGTAAGTGGACCCCCATCACTCCTCCTTTCATCAATTTTCTTACAAAAAGTTAGTAAAACACCCTCTCCTATGGTTTCGCTGCGCTTTTGGTTTCTAGGGTATTTTGTTTTAGTACAGTGGTAAAACCCTCACATTTTCCACTCAATCACTCTCCCCTACACTTTATTTACCTCCCCTAAGTGTTTCCCATACCTATTCCCCTCATCCTCCTCATTTTCCCATAAACCCTACCCTATGCTACAATTTCCTAGGCCAGGGCTGTTTTTTTCAGTTTTCTGCCCCTTCCCCTCACTCATTCCCAAAAATTTCACTTCCCTACACTCCCTAACACCTATCCATACTCCCAAAAATTTCCCCCAAATTTTACATCACCCCTAACGCCTTCATTCCCTTCCCTAAACAAAATAGTCCCAAATCCCCTGTTTTCCCCAATCAAACCTTATTATTCCTCCTTGTGAGCTAGGGTTTTTCCATGGAGACTGGAACCAGTGATACTAAGAGGAAAAGTACAAAGGAGGGAAAATTTCTAGGTATGATCTCACTTAGGTCCAAGATATCATGGCCTCACCTTTCCTCAAGAAAACCTTTCAAGATGTAGGTTGCCTAGTTTTCCGTGAGAAGATTCAAGAAGTAGGTTCCAATGCCAAGATGACAAGTCTCTTTGCCACCAACTTCAGGAGGGATAAGGCCAGCATAGTAGGGGTTGACTTCACCATTTCATTAGATTCCATTTCCATATCCACTGGAATCCCTAACCATGGAGAAATCTGGTTCAAAGGGATGGATCTAGATATTAAGAACTACAAAGAATTCCTAAAGCCACCCTACAAGAATGCGCCCAAACACATTTTTCCCTTCAGACAATTGCTTGACAGGTATGCTCCTTTAATGAAGGCAATCATGAAGTACTTTACCTGTGAGGGTAGGTTTTTCAAGGCTATACCAGTATCACATAAGACTACTCATGCATTTCACAGCCATCAAACCTCTTAACCTACCTCATTATCTATACAGAAGCCTATTCAAGATGACATAGAAGGTATAGAGAAAAGGGAAAGATCACCAAGAAAACCTATTTCATCATGGCTTGGTAAAAATTATTTTTTTGCATCATTTTTCATAGGGAAACTTCCCTTGGGAGGCATTCATGCAGACAACTTCTCTTTTGTCTGCTACTAGTCAACCTAACAGTCAAAGTTCACCATTGGAAAGATCACCAAGACCTCAAGAAGTTGGCTCTACAAGAAAACCAGTGACAAGGACACCTAGGGCAGAGGTGAAAAAAACATATAGTAGAGGTAAGAGGCTTGTGTTTGCTCCTGACAGTGTAGAAAGAGTTTAGCCTCCTACTGTTGGACAAGAAACATCAGGACATCATCATGATGCACCTTTGCATGAAGAAGAACAGGTACATTTTGATACTCACATGGTAGACCTAGAAGGGCATGAGAAAGACAAGTCACCTGAGAAAATCATCCAAGAGAAAGAGGCGGAAATCAGAGAGCTTAAGGATGACTTGGCAAAAGCAAACTTCATGATTGCATTCTTATAGCAGAAGAACATGCAACTTAAGGTAAATCAGTTTTTTCTTTCTAAACCTAGGGTTAATTTGGTGGAAAATGATGATAAAGGTAAGAGTGTGATAGATGTTTATAAGATTGAATATAAGGGGCCTTAGATCAAGCCAAGGATGCCAAATATCAGAGGACTGAAAAGAAAGGAATAACTAGGGAGTGAGCCATCTCCTCCACTAGGTTAGTAAGACAGTGAAGGCACCATTGCAGTAGAATTTGAAAAGGACAAAGAGTATTTGCTAAGCAGATCCAATGAAAACTTGGAGATGCTTATGAAGAAGGCCAACAAGGACACCAAGCTTTAGATACACATGGCCATTCACTACTACAGTGGGAACTGGATCAACAAGATTAGGGTTAGAAATTTGAAAAAGAAACTAAAGAAAACCCTAATCAAGCTAAGGAAGAGGGACAACCTTGATTTTCTTGTTGATGCATCATTGATTTCATAACCTATCATTCACTAACTTAAAGGAGAAAGTTAGAGGAAATTTTGAAGAATTGTTTCAAATTTTTGAGCTTTTGTGCATTTTTGCAAATTTTGGCAATTTCATACTGCCAGAAGCGCAACAAGCTCTCGTTGCGCTTTTTCCCAGGGGCACTAAATGAGGAAAATATTATATTTTGGATAGATTATGACCTGTACATATCAAATACATACTTGGGTTTCCATGTCAACTTGCAGTTTCAGAGGAAAATTCAAAGTAAATGCTAAAAATCACGTTTTTGCCACATTTTTTACCCCCTAGCTACCCTTCTGGAGTAGTCTTGGGAAAAGTGATTTTTAGTTGCCTTGGAGAGTTTTTTTTGCATGCTTGAAGGTTCTAAGGATAATTAGACATCCCAAGATTTCCAGATCTACCTTCATTTTAGAAAATGGATGAACAAAAGTCACTCAAAAGTGCCCTCAAACTATCCATTGTGCTTCTGTCAAATTCGTTGCGCTTCTGAGGAGATTCGTTGTGTTTTTGTCAGCAAGTGAAATTTTTGAGTTTTGCTTGGTCAAAGTCAAGTTTTATGATGTAATTTCTCCTCTAAGGTTTTCTTATGATGTAATTTAAATTTAATTAAGCTTGCAAATTCCAAATTAGTGTAGATTCATGCTCATTAAATCTTGTAAAGTTTAAGTGAATCAGTTTGGGCCAAATTGAGAGTTGATTTCTAACCTCCCTAGTCTTAGGTAGGTTGGAGATATTCTTGTAAACAGTTCTTATGATGGTGGATTCGACCCCTGAGAGGGGGAACTGTATTTTTTGGTCTATATGTAGTCTGATCTAAGTCATAGATAGGGTTGGATGTTTGAGAATCATTGCTTAGAGCTAATGTACACTTTTTTGCAGTAATACAATAGGAAATTGTAGCTATTATCTTGGGATTCTTGTGGTATGCTTTATTGACATTTTTTTCTCAGTTTTATCATGATTTTGAATATTTATTTCTCCTTATTACCATATCTATTCTTTCTTATGATCATCTCATAGGTGTTTAACAGAATTCATAAGTTATATGCTCTGTTCTGATGAGATTTTCATGCTAGTGTTATGTTCTTATGATGAATGAATTCATGATTACATGATCATCTACCTTTTCATCTCTACACCACCATGACAACCTACTTCTGTGACTAAGCATGCCTACCTTGCCCTGTTATATCTCTACAATTGATCATTAGAAACCCTAGCCTAGTTCCTAGTTCCTAGATCTATGAGATTCACCAGCAAACCCTAAAAATCAAACACCATTGAGCTTAACATCTAGCATAACATTTGATTCCCTCTCCAGTCACTTCATTGTCTGTGAGATCCTTGAGAGAGCCCTCTCCAATTTGGTATGGTTAGCTACCAGATCTAAAGATTGGTTTGAGGTTACCTCCGTCGGTCTCCTTTCTCAACCTTGGGATACTGAGGAGTGCTAACATTTTTTGGTGACCATTCTGGGGAACGAAGTCTCAAATCTTCCTTGGGATTTTTCTCACTAGTTCATCGAGATCTAGGCCTGTGGGTGACATGTTCTAGTTTTCAAGAGGTTGATTCGGTAATTGAACCAAAGTGCAGATTGGGGAAAACATTGGCTCCTAAAATACATACAAGATCTAATCCTGATCCCAACCCTCCACCAGCAGTTGACAATCCTGATAATCTCTTGAGAAAGTTGAAGTCTCAACCTCTATAATCTAAAATAGGTACATCTCCATTTCTAAGAACTACATCTTTACCTACACAATTGATTGCTCTTGAAGATTTGTCTTTTGATATAAACTTTGAGTTATCATTATTCAAGTCCAAGTCCGAGTCTTCCCTTGAAGAGACACTTTTTGACCATGTTAAGTTTGAGTCATATGTGCAATCTTCTGAGGCTTCATTTTCTAAGCTTGACAATAAGCTTTGGTCAGATTTTCATAAACTCCAGAATTTAGTCGATTAGCTGAAAGTAACTTCTGAAAAAGCTTATACCCTATATCAGCAAGAGGCTTTCCCCATTGTTACACCTCCTTACACAGCTACCCCATCATCCTCCATCACTAAACCATCATCTCCTCCCAAACCATATTCTTCTAAAACAACTCCTCCATCAATACCCCCTGTTGTAACTATCATATTACCTTCTGCAACCTTTATGGCGAGATTTGGCCCTTTGGTTTTGCTTGGGCAGCTTGCTACATTACCTCAGAATTATGGTCAAAGGTTGCCCTCTGTTTGATGGCACAACCAAGATCATAACAAGACAACATATTGATAAGATAATTGATTTCATTGACCTTGAAGAAGTTGATGAAGATGATGCCAAAATGCGCCTCATAGCTCAAAGTTTTTCAGGTTAAGTGAAGAAATGGTTCCGTGATTTTAGATTTGCCTCAATATCCAATCCCCAACAATTGATAGACTTATTCTTGGCCAGATGGGAAGAGAAAAAGAGCCCCCTTCAAATTTTCGACGAATACAATTCATTGAAAAGAGATCCCAACAAATCCGTGCAAAACTTTACTGTCATATTCAATAAGGTCTACAATGTTATCCCAGACAGCATCAAACCTCCTCCTGACTTGGAATTGATTCACTATCCTGATGCCTTTGACCCTGACATGGGCTATCAGCTGAGAGAGAGGAATCCTACAACTCTTGAAGAAAAGTAGAGGAATGTCGTGAGTGTTGAAGAAAACTTGTTGATTAAGAAATATAAGATGAAAATATAAAATAATGTCACAATCAAAGAGGAGCCCTCTACTTCATGGGATGTTATGCTTGACACTTTAATCAAAACCATGGAGAAAATGATGGATAATATGAAAATATCAGAAAATCAAGTCAGGAATCCTAATTACCTAGGTCAACAGCAGCAACCTCAATTTAGAATCCTACAAAGAGAACAGAAGGGTCAAGATTAGAAAGCATAGCAACTGACTCGTACTCCACTTTAGTAGAATTATGCACAGGGACCTGATGAAGAAGAAGAATTTATAGGTGAGAATCATTTTTTTAGTAGGATCAACAACCTATTTTCTTCACAGCAGAGGATGATTTTTCAGAGGAACCATATACACCTGATGATCAGAGATTCGTTCTTTCAAGTGATGATGTGTTGGCAGTCCAAAAAAAATATTATCAAAGGGGTTATCAAAATGTTCTTAGCCAAGTGCAAATTCAGTATAATTTGAGGAACATAAGTGTGCATCTTACTTCAAATCCAAAGAAGCCAACTTCTCAAAAAGATACTCATACCAAAGAATCAACCTCTACAAATCAGAACAAATAAAAGGAGGCTGCTACCACTAGTCAGCGAAAGAGCAATGCAGAAACACAAACTAGAGGACAGAAAAAGAAGATTCCCACCAAAGAACAGGTAGAAAATAAGGATATGACTTCCAAAGAGGTAGAAAAACATGCTAAGTTATTTAGTCTAGAGAATGAGATTTCTAAATTGAAAGTTTCCATTCCTTTGACCGAATTAGTTAAGAATGATCAGTACAAATTCCATATAGCCAAAATGTTAAAGGCCAATCAAATGTCAAACATGGTGAATGTTAGTGATGACCACCCTGATCTTTTTTTTGGCCTTGTCGTAGATGGAAATTTAGAAGATAGTGAATTCCCACCATTCTACCTTAATATTATAGAATATGGACAAGCATAGAGACTTGGTCAGAATGATAATATTCACTTTGTATTTCATTTTGTGCAACAAATGTGTAATTCTCTGCAAAATCAACTATTGACAAAATGGTCCCTGGTGGAAAATTTTCATGGGATTTTTTGAATTGCAAGTCCTGCCATCGAGCTCTATGTGAATGCTTGGTGTACTTATAAATTTCTATCTCAAATTTCTTCAAAAACTCTATCACATATATTTCTTCTTGTTGTAAAGAAATCCTTTTAGCACTTGTACTATTATTTGAACTAATCAATGTATGGATATATTCATATCTTTTCCATTTCACTTTTAGGTTAGACAATGATTGATCATTTATATCAATAGAATATTTGTTGTGAAATAAAGTCAAATTTCCACAATGATCACATTTTTTACCACCAACACATTTCTTTTGGTAAAATAATTCATGACTTTCTCTTACACATAGAATTTTTGATATGAAATCATGGATAGTGGAACGGGAGGTGAAGTTTTCCAAAAATATTTACCAAAATTAAATAATGTGTCATAATATAATTGAAATTCCACATGATAACGACAACAAGAAGTGTCGCGTGCAGTGAAAGGTTTAACATACCATGGTTTTTGTTGCACAAAAGTATTGTTTGAGACATTAATTCCATGATTCTATTCTATGAACTTATTGAACAACTCTATCTAAGTGGTTTCCAAGATATGTTTTGCATGTTTTTCATACTGATTTCGTGTTATGCTTTGTCGCATCACATCCCTTGCTTTCGGTGAAACATGTGAACTTTTCATCCAATATTCATATATTATTTTTTTAGCATCTTCTCCAAGTCTATCTTTGTATGGTTTCCTACAAATAACTGCCCAACAAGCGAGCTCATCATTTACAACTATTTGCAATCGAAATTTCCTATGTTTGTGCAATGTTTTTCGTGAGATCCCTAATGCTTTTTCCATAGATTTTACCAAATAATTTTCTTTATTACTTGATGAAACTACTACCATTTGTATTGTTCTATGTGCAGCTACATCATTTTTCTTTCTAGATATTCCAATTATTTTTAGAGCACTATTTATATTTTGAATCACATTTTCCTTCACCTTTTTATCTTTCATTGATTTTCAAATACCCAATAGAGTTGTAGCATCTCTTAATTTCTTTGATGTTAAGATACCTCTCAAAATCTGAGCTTGAAATGTCACACTTTCATCTTTGAAGAACCTCTCAATAATGAGATTAACATGATATTGTATAACATGGTCAGTTTTCTTATCTCCATACATGTTAGTGTCAACATTTTCAAACATCTCATCATCGATATTGATTTCATCTGTAAATATGAAATTAAATGCAAATGGGTATAAATATTCATTAAATAATTAAATTAAAAAATAGAGTTTGAATGAAATTGAAATTAATAAATATGTATAATTTCAATAATACACATAATATATATATATACTTGACGGTCATTCAACTTCTTCACTTGAAACTCTTTCAACATCTTCAACAACATCATCAATCATTTGTTCATTATCTTTTTCACTTTGTCTTTCAACATTTTCACACTCATCATCAACGTTATGAGGAATATCTCTCTATTTACATTGCAAAATATTTTTCAAATTAGTTCATCAAATAAAAATTAAATTTCACAATACACTAGTTAAATTTTAAATATCATAATTTATAATATTTACATTTACATATCTACTTCAACTTCTAGTTGAGATTGATTTTCTCTTTCAATATTTAAGTGCTCTTCCTTCTTTCTTTTATAATAGTTTCTCCCATATTCTCTACAAGCCTCAATATCTCTTGCTTGATCATATTTTCTCTTGCAATTTCTTTGATTTCCCATGATAATTCAATCTATGTAGATTTTTGAATTCCAACCCAAAAAATCAATTTTAAAATCCTGCAAAAAAACTCACTCTCAAAATTTACTCATTAAAAAATTCGGCACAAAAAACTCACTTTAAAAACTAATCCCTAAAATTTCACTTTAAAAATCCAGTCCAAAAGACTTATTTTAAAAATTAAGCCCAAAAATCTCACTTTAAAAATTCAACCTAAAAGACTTACTTTAAAAATTAAGTCCAAAAAATTTACTTTAAAAATCCAGCCTAGAAGATTTAGTTTAAATGTTCACTCCAAATGAGGAAAGAGTGCAAAAATAATGTTTCGGTTCCATTTATTTATATCATTTGGGAAAAACATTTTTTTTTTTTTTTTTGGTTGCATCGTTTAATTTTTGCGGTCGACAGAAGATATCGATAGATTTTCAACTGAACTCTAAAAAACAAAATCGATCGATCTTTTAAATTAATTCAGCTGAATTAATTTTCCATCTATTTTAACGGGCATCGACGACAAACACAAGTTCAGTCAAATGTGGTTCTAGTTCGATCGAATTGTTTTAATCTGCAAATCTGCAACATATCTGCTCTGGTCACTTTTTTCCATCTTCGGAATGCTTAAACTCCATCAAATTTGGTGAATTTACTTTCGGAACCAATACCAACATTTGCATAATTGAATATACTTTCAGTTGATATAAATTTAATGAAATTTCATAGAAATTTTCTAATTTTAATTAATTTTCTAAAAAACTATGTGCAAAAAATTTCTGAAGGTCATTATGATTCAATGAAATCAAAAATCAATATCTTCCAAAATACACTATAAAAAAATATGAAAAAATTATGGTTCATTACATTGGTTCGTCTTCTGTAATGGGTAGTTTTAGATTTTTAGTTTATAACTAATATGTTGATAAATTTGACGCTAAGCTAAACATCTTCAAAATATGCAGTTTTTCATATTGGTTCAATTCAAAACATTCTAGTAATTATGATGTGCATCAGTTGGTTTTGTAAATATAACGATATCGAAATAAAGTCTGTCTAGATTATTGCAACACAATTTATTTTTTCAAAAACATCAATTTAACAAAGAATACACTAGTGTTAAAAATCATGACTTTTTATGAATCCCTTGATTTTTAAAGAACACGAAGTCAAACAAATGCTAAGTTGACATATCAAATGTGAATAGAAAATTTCCAAAAAAAAACTAATAGAAATCTAATAAAATTTCTGACAAGTTTTATTTTTATTGTAAAATGAAATTCTAAATAGAAAATTTGTTTTGGCTTGCCAAAAGTTGAAGAAATTCTAAAAATGATATTTTTCCTCAAAAAATGGCAAAAAGTGTAAACCAACTTCACATTTTTACCCATATGCGTGATTGCTAATTTGTAACAATATATTTCAGTTATTTTCAGTTATTGTAAGTTTAAATAGTTCTAACTATCATAAGAATTAGTGAAGGTCAAGTTGTGGAAGTGGAACTTCAACCACACTCAGTGATCAATCAGCCCAAAATAATTGTTGCATGAAAATAATTTGAGTTACCCAGTTGAGATGGGAATTCCAAGAAAATGTACTATCAGCGGTAGCATGTTCCAATGTGTACAGGTGGTGCATGCAGTCAGAGGAAGGACGCTAGAGAATTCCACAATTAAATAGTGGGAAATTCCTAAATAATAGGGGCCAATTTCCCAAGCAAACAACGCAAGGAAATAAGAGCTTGGAGGGCTTGAAAATTGGCTAAGTGTTGGCCAGAGTTAGTTAGTGAGGAAGAGGGATTATTATACACTTGCAGGGTGTCCTCATGCTTGAACAAGCATATGTATTTCATCTTTATTCTCTGATTAATGCAATATAGATAGTAAGGGATTTTGAGCAGTTGCATCTATGACTAGATGGTGAATTAACTTTCATAGATCAGTAGAGTAGCTTCAAGTGTTGTGATTTAGTAAATTTCATGAGTAGTATTGAATCCACACATTGATTTCTACATCAACTTATATTTTATAAACATTAGAAGGCCAAGTAGAAAATTTGCCAATGAATGGGAAAATTTTGAAAATATATTTTTCATAATGAAAAGTTTTCAAGAACATATGTAAATATGTTTTTTTACTAACGGATGTTGGTATCCTAAAAATTATTTTTGTCTTGATCATTTTCAGAATTCATACACTTTCTTTTCATTTGTTTCTTTAGTTGTAGAATTACAACTATGATTACATATTTCAATAAGCATACTTTTACCAATATATTGTCTTATGTTTCAAAATAAATTAAAGTTTAAGGACAAAGTATTCTCAAAATATTAAGAATACAGAAATACTTGATATAAATTTAGTTCTTACTTAAGCTTTCAATAGTATGGAAAATGATTGATTGATTACTTTATGTTATAAGAGTTCCATCATCTTCAAATACTTTAAATAAATAAACAAAATTTTTTTAAAAAGATGAATAATGCAATACACATTTTGAGTTTCTTTTAATACATCAAAGTATTTTCTATCAAAGCAACTCTCTAAAAAACCTTGTTTCTATCACTCAACCATATATGATAAATTTCAAAATCAATAATAAGTTAAAAAGTGAAAACAGGAAGTTTATCAATAAAAGGGGAAAAAATAAACTTGTCAGGGCTATGAACGCTTGCTAGCAGCAGGTCGATGTTTGTAATCCAACTAAAGGGGATATATGCACTCACAAAAGTGAAGCAATTAAAGTTTCAAAGAGAGATGATTATAACTCAAAGCAAAAAAAAAAAAAACTGATAGTATTAAAATCCTAAGATTAGTGTTTAAAATTTCAGATGATGATTGAAATATAAGGTTCTAAAAATACAAATAAATTCATTGTTTGACTCTTATTTCATAAAATTTTCATTTCTTTCATTAATACTTCTATTTTGATTGTTTGTTCCATTCTCTCATTTTATCATGTATCTCATTGATAAATCATAAATTAGAAAAAATAAATAAATAAATAAATATATATATATATATATATATATATATATATATAGATAATATATATATATATATATATATATATATATATATATATATATATATATATATATATATATATATATATATATATATATATATTATTTTGAGCTATAAATTTAAGTTTGATAGAGATAATTGCTTCTTGCAGTGTGTCATCATTTTTTGTTAAGATTACAACAACCCTCTTTGTTTTTGTACATAAGAAAAAAAAAAAAACAAAACAAAAATCCTAAACAATTTTTTTATTGTTTTTCCTTAAAAAATCCAAAAATCTTTCAAAAATTAAATAAAAACATCAAAAGATAGTTTTAGAAGTCGGAGGTCAGAATCATAAAAAAAAAAATAATAATAAAAGAACTCTTGACTACCCAACCTTTTGAACTTCCAACCACCTGCATAGAAAGTCAGGCCAATTCACAAACTTTGGAACATTTTCACCCGAACTCCTGACCTTCCGACTACCTGACTTACAATTAACACCCGACTCTTTTGTAGTTGCGATAGGGAAAGAATAAAGCCTCAACAAAAAAAAAGTCTCCTGACCACTCGACTTCCCGACTTTTCGACTCCCTGAATAAAATAATATTTTTGTTCTTTGATTTACGTGCATCTCATTATTTTTTTGAAATGAAATGATTTGAAATTTTGTTGTTTCACACTTAATGGATTTGTTTTGATACCAATAATAAATTTCTCCAATACTATCTTGATTAATGAAAAAATACAATTGGATCACGTAAAAGGGAAATTAATGAATAAGTTAATTCACACTATCTTCAAGTGTTAATAAACTAAAGAAAACATAAATCCCTAGAACATTTCTCTTGCATGGTGTTTCATTCTCTTAAAACCTGGTTCAAAGAATCTTGAATTGAAAAAATATGATACCAAGTTGCAGAAATTATGTAAGCAAAATGAAATTACAAAAGAATTCTTATCATAATTTCAAATTTTGATTAGTCATAACTTATATATTTTCTATTTTCTGTTCACATGCTACAAAATGGAGAACAAAGGAAAATCACTAGTAGCAAAACAACAAGTGGGGTAGATAAAGGAGAAACTCAAAGAAATAAAGAATCCACAGCTAAAGGAGGTCAACTTCAACCCATTCATCATCTCTGACTCCACTTACAAGACCCAGAAAGAAGCTACAATGCGATGGGAGGAGATTGTTTTTATTTCTTTGAAGATATAGGATGGTTAAAAAATGAGAGGTCTTCTCAAACAAAGAATAATCAGTTTGAAGGTATTAGAAGAACATAGTTACACTAGGTAGCTGCTAGGGCTATGATTTTCCCTTACTACGATATGATTTCATGGATTTTTATCCATGCTGATATTTCAACCCAAACATTATGAAACCATAATAAAATTGTCATAGCCTTATGGAAAATAGAAGTCTTATCACCCATTTGTAAGCTCAGTACCCAAGAAATCAAGCTCAATGTTGATTTTCTTAAGAATTTCGGAAACATCGTTTTCAAAAAATGTTGGGAAAATTATGAAAAACTAAATCAAGACTAGCTAAGCGAAGAAAATGAAGGGTTTAAGCTTAAGGCTAATAAGGAATATCCCTTAGCTATTTTCAAGAAACCCATCATATTTCTCATCAAGATTTTAACCAGATTATTTGGAGAGCAGTACCCTAAACATTGTAAAATTAAATGGATTCCAACAATCCATAGTATCCTAAATGATGGGAAACGTCTCAATTGGGTTGAAATTTTGTCACATAACATTATAGATGTTTTAAAGTTGTCATTAGCATCTCCCCTTGGCTAAAAACACATTTTTTTATATGTCTTCTTTCTTGATAGATATTTTTCTTGCCTCAGTTCCATTTCCTTTCATGAAATGGAACTATCCCTCTCACTAGTAACTCCCTATTCAAAGATATGCCCCAATCTTATGGAAATCCAATTTCAAATTTCATTTTATGATATTTTTCATTATGTCATGATTGTTTTTTATGAAATCTTGTTTGGTAAAACCCATCCCAGAATAAGTCAAAATCTAAAAGAAGGCCTAGAGTCCATTGGCCAATGATTTGTTGAAGAGTTGTTTTCTTATATAAGAGTCTATGGGAGTGAGGTTGGTCCTCACCTCTTACCCCATTATATCCTTGAAAGACTCACCCTTAGAGAAGTGGAAAATCAAGTTACTTTGAATGGCCAGGCTAGGAATTTACGTAAGTTACAAAAGAATATTTTTCCTAGGTTTCCAATTGAATTTGGTGAGATAAATATCAGAGACAAAGGACTTCGATTCAAAGAAGCAAAAGAGATTCAATAAGTTTGGCTACATTATCTACCTTAGTATGATTATGACTCACATGGGATTATTAGCATTCATTATACAACAATTAGCTTTATAATAATATTTTCTCATCAGAAGCCACCCTTTGATAAGAGTTTCATATATATATTGATGATTTTTAGCCGGCCATCGACAGAGGAATTCTTTTAGATATTAAAACAAGAGACCAATTACAAAATTTTAGAGAAAATCTATTTGGAAGTTTCTTAAGAGAAAAAAGTCTTCATCTCAATATTTCTTTTGAGGAATTAAAGGCTTTTGAATTATTTCAATTTAATTTCAACCAAATCACTTCAAATCCTTTTGTTGTCTCTCAGCAAGAATAAGAATTTCAAATTGAGAAAATGGAATATGTTGTTGTTATAGGTAAGGAAGAAGAAAGCAGTGAAGGAATGAAGAAAGATCAAGAAGTTGCAGCAAAGATTACAACTACTAAAGTTCCTAAAGAAAAGCAAGAAAAGCTAGTAACAATCAAATCAACAGAAAAGAAGATAGTAAATGAACAAGAGATCATTGTGATAAATTCCCCCAAAGAAACAGAGCAGAAGCAACCAGAAAACACAACAAATCAAGAAATGGAAATTGACAAGGAGAAGGAAAAAAAATATATCTGATGATTCTATCACCCATAAAATGAAAGAGGCAATGGAATCACAAACAAATATGGACAATTTTTCCACTACATCTCCTAAGACCTCAGTGACACCTATTTCCACCAAGATCCCTTGGGATATTTTTTGGCCAAACCAGTTTCTGAATTAGAAATAATGTCTAATAAAGTTCCTTCTTTAACAGATTACTATTTCAATTCTCACACCAAGTCAGTAGTGAGAAGAACAAAAAAAAATCATGATTCTTTAGAGAGTATTTCATAATTCAGTTGGCAAGCTCAAGGAGATGTAAAAGAGAAGGCCCGAGAATGTAAATTAACTAATCAAATATCTCCTTTCCTGTAGATTAAATTTACCTTGCACCATTAATGTAGCTAAATACGAGGATTTATTGCAAGGTCTTCACAAAGCAATTGAAATGAATACCAAAACTATCAAAGTTTTTGGTGACTCAGAAATTATTGTAAAACAACGCAATAAAACCATTCTTTGTGTATCCAATCTTTTCAAAAATTACAGACAAGAAGTATGGGACCTAGTTCAAATTTTCAATAATTTTGAATTAGATTCCATACCCCGTTCTTAAAATTCTGATGTTGATATACTTGCTAACGTTGCATCAAGGCTTTTGTCAGTTGAAACCTTTTCCCCATAACATTTTTCAATTGAAATTTTTTTCAAACCTTCAATCCCCGACAACATTAAAAATTGGAGAGAAGTTGATGATGATGATCAAATCAAAGATTTATTAACTCTAGAAGATACTTTCAAAGGATCCATTATTGATGAAGATCAACATATTTCTCAATTGCAATCAGATTTTTCGAATGACCTAAAAGGTAAAAATTTTATTCCAAAATTTGTAGTTCAATTGGAAAATTTATATGATTTTCAAAATAAATTCAAAGGTAGTACAACATGCAAAACCAATAGTTATTCAATGCAATTTGAAGTTGTTAATCTGGGATCAGAAAAACAACCTCAAAATATTAACTTAGGAAGTAGTTGTACACTTACTTAAGGATCCATATTTATCAAATTGTTCAAGCAATACAAGAATTTTTTCACGTGGACTTATGATGATTTGAAGGTTTATGATACTAAAATCATACAACATATAATTCCAATCAAATCTGATACTAAACCTTTCCAGCAAAAAATGAGAACTAGACTTGAGAGCCAAATCAAAGAAGAGCTTAATAAACTTTTAAAAGCTTGGATTATTTTTCAAGTGAGACATTCACAATGGGTATCAAATTAGTTCTAGTTGGAAAGAAAAATGGTGATATTAGAATCTTCATTCATTAATTTGAATAAATCATCTGGAAAAAATAAATAAATAAATAAATAAATAATAATAATAATAATAATTATCATGTTTCTCCAATGGAGAAAATTCTTCAATCAGTTGTAGGATCTAAAATGTTCTCTCTTCTTGATGGATTATCTAGTTATAACCAGATTTTGGATTCACTAAAAGATCAAATTAAAAATACTTTTAGAAACAAATGGGGCACATACGCTTATAAAAAGACGCCATTTGGATCATGTTTTTAAATGGAGACCTCTAGAAAAATATGCTTTTGAAAAAATCAAAGAAGCCATTGTTGTTGCTCCAACATTTATCGGTCCAAATTTTGATAAAGAATTTTTGTTGTATATATTCGCATTTGATATGTCTTATGCAACAATCTTCACTTAGAAATATTTTGAAGATATGGAAATTCCTATTTCTTTCATGAGTTCTTGCTTTCAAGGTATTGAATTAAACTATCCAGAAATACACAAGCAAGCTTATGTTGTCTATAAATCCTGCAGTTAGAATTTTTTTAGTTCAGAAAGACTTAGGAGAAAGAAGAGAGAACTCGATGACTACTTTACAGGAATATGATTTAGAAATTAAGCCATCTCAAATCATAATACAACATGGTCTTTGTAAATTATCGTTGAAGCAGAAGCATATCACCCAGAGGAAAATCAAAGTTCCAATTCTAAAATAGAATGGTACAATGAATTTGAAATGAATCAAGAATAAATCCTCTACATACTTGTACCAACAAATACATGGTATGCAGATATAAAACATTTCTTAATTCATGGTACTTCTCCTGATCATTTATCAATTAAACAAAAAATATCTTTACATCTGAAATGTTCCAAGTATCAAATAATTGATGGCATTCTTTTTAGAAAAAAATATGATGATGTTTTACTAAGATGCCTTGAGAAATATGATGCAGAAAAAGTCTTAGTAGAATTACATGACGAACCTTCTGGTGGGAATTTTGGAGGAGAAACCATTGCACATAAAATCTTGCGAGCAGGCTATTACTAGCCTACTCTATTCAAGGATTCCTATTCATATGCAAGGGAATGTAAGAAATTTCAAACATCATCAGGAAAAGAAAAAGGACCAGCTCTTCCTCTTCAACCCATTGAAGTTGAAGGACCATTCAGGCAATGGGGATTATATATCATTGGTGAGATTAATCCAAACTCCTTAAAATTACATAAATGCATTCTCATAGTTATTGATTATTTTACAAGATGGATTGAAGCAATCCCTTTGAAAAAAGCCAACGATGAATAGGTACGATCTTTCCTTGAACCCCATATAATCACAAGGTTTGGATTTCCATTATCTTTTGTTATTTACAATGCTTCATATTTTTATTCTCTTAAGATGACTAAATTCTGCCTAGAAATAGGTATCAAGATAAAATTATCTGCTAACTATTACCCTCAAGGTAATGGTTTAGCAGAATCCATAAACAAAAACTTGATTCAAATTCTAAAAAGATTGTTCATTATCACCAAAGGAATTGCCATAATCATTTATCCAACGTCTTATGGGATGATAGAGTCACCCCCAAAAGAGCATTAGGAAACTCCCCATACTTTTTAGTATATGGTAAAGGAGCTATTTTGCCACAAAATATTTTATTGCCATCTATTAAATTAGCTCAATCTGTAAGGCATAATTCAATCAAAGATATGGATGTTAGATTATACACATTGTTAAAATTAGAAGAGAAATGACAAAAGGAAAAAGACAAGTTTCATGAACATCAACAAATTATCAAAATATGGTTTGATTAACATTTAGCATCTGATAGAGACTTTAATGTTGGTGACTTAGCTCTCAAATGGGATAAAAGACATGAAGAGAAAAGCAAACACTCCAAATTTCAACATCTTTGGATTGGTCCTAATTTTCAAAACTTGGTCCTTCAACTTATATTTTACAAACATTAGAAGGCCAAGTAGAAAAATTATCGGTGAATGGGAAAATTTTGAAAAGATATTTTTCATAATGAAATTTTTTCAAGAACATATGTAAATATTTCGTTTTACTAAAGGAAGTTGGTATCCTAAAAATTATTTGTATCTTTATCATTTTCAAAATTTCTATCCATACACTTTCTTTTTGTTTGTTTCTTTAGTTGTAGAATTACAACTATGATAACATATTTCAAGAAGCATACTTTTACCAATATATTATCTTATGTTTCAAAATAAATTAAAGTTTAAGGACAAAGTATTATCAAAATATGAAGAATTGATAAATACTTGATATTAATTTAGTTCTTACTTAAACTTTCAATAGTATGGAAAATGGTTGATTGATTACTTTATGTTATAAGAGTTCCATCATCTTCAAATACTTTAAAGAAATAAACCAAATTCTTTCAAGAAAATGAATAATACAATACAAAGTTTGAGTTTCTTTTAATACATCAAAGTATTTTCTATCAAAGCAACTCTCTAAAAAGCCCCTCTTCTGTCACTTGGCTATATATGATAAATTTCAAAATCAATCATAAGCTAAAAAAGTGAAAATGAGTATTTTAGCAATAAAAGGAGAACAAATAAACTCGTCGGACCTATGAACGCTTGCTGGTAGTGGGTCGGTGTTTGTAGTCAAACTAAAGGGGATATTTTCATTCACGAAAGTGAAGCAATTAAAGTTTCAAAGAGATATTATTATAATGCAAAGCAGAAAAACTTTGATAGTATTAAAATCCTAAACTTAGTGTTTAAAATTTCAAATGAGGACTGAATTATAAAGTTCTAGAAATATAAATAAATTCATTATTTGACTCTTATTTCATAAAAACTTCATTTCTTTCATTAGTACTTTTTTTTTTGTCACTTTATCCAGTATCTCAGTGATAAATCATAAATTAGAAAAAGATTTGAAATCTTTATTTTATTTTGAACTATAAATTTAAGTTTGGCATAGATAATTGCTTCTTCTAGTGTGTTCCATTTATTGTCAAGATTACAAAAACCCTCTTTTGTTTTTGTACATAAGAAAAAAAAACAAAATCCCTGAACAATTTTTTTTATTATTTTTTCTAAAAATATCCAAAAAGATTTCAAAAATTAAAGAAAAACATCAAAAGGTATTTTTAGAAGTCAGAGGACGGAATCATAAAAATATTTCTTAAATAAAATAACTCTTGACTACCCAACCTTCTTACCTTCCAACCGTAGGTCGGGCCAATTCAAAAACTTCTCGAACATTTTCACCCGACCTCTTCACCTCATGATTACCCGACTTCCAATCAACACCTGGCCCTTATGTAGTCGGGGTTGGGAAATAATAAGGCCTTAACAAACAAAAAGACTCCCGACCACCCTACCTCCCAACTGTTTGACTCCCCGGATAAAATAATATTTCTTTTTTCGATTTGTGTGCCTCTTGTTATTTGTTTGAAATGAATTGATTTGAATTTTTTCCTCTTCACACTTAATGAATTCATTTTGATATCAATAATAAATTTCTCTGATACTATCTCGATTTATGAAAAAAACAGTTGGATCGCATAAAGGGAAATTAATGAATTAATTAACACTATCTTTGAGTGTCAATAAAAATAAATAAAAACATAACTCCCTAGAATATTTCTCTTGCATGTTGTTTCATTCTCTTAAAACCATGTTCGAATAAGCTTGAATCGAAGAAATACGATAACAAGTTGCAGAAATTACATAAGCAGGCTGAAACTACAAAAGAATTATTTTCATAATTTCAAATTTTGATTAGTAATAACTTTGTTTAGAAAATCTTCGGCAAAATCACATAACCAATCTTGTGTCGACGCGTTTCGAACCAACCAGTGTGGTTCATCGTCAGGACAAGTTGAAGAACCAATCTGGCTTAGCTCGATTAAATATAGTGTGCAGAGACTCCAACGGCTAAAATTATAATGGCTAATTTGACCTAATGAACCTGGTCAAATCACTAAAAAAAAATTAATTAATATTTTTCTAGAAATAGTTAAAATTGGTAAAAAGGAATTCATTTGTCAATTTAAAATAAATAGATATATTATTAATATTATTTCTATTAATAGAATCTGTAATATAAATGGTTATTATATGTTAAATGATTTATTATTATTTATTATTTAAATAATTAAATAATAATAAATTAATTTAAAATAGATATATTATTAATATTATTCCAAATCTCTAGTATAATATTAATACTTTAATTATAATGGTCATTATATAATGATATATTACTATTCAATTATATTATTAAATAATTAATATTTAATATTAATAATGGATATACTATTAAAATGTTAGTATAAAGATAAATAGATATATTATTAATATTGTTTCACATATTAAGAGAATCTATAGTATGATACTCATATTTTAATTATACTGGTCATTAAATAATATATATTAAATGATTTATTATTATTCTATTATTATTTAAATATACGTGAATGGTAATAAATCACTACTCTTTTTATAATTAAGTTACATTAGGTAATTATGTAATAAATTAATGGTCCAATGGTAAGTTAGATTTCCATTATTTATTTCTTTAAAATATATCATATTCATTATTTAAATATAATGGTCATTAAAATAAGTTATATAAAGTAATATATGTTTATCGAATCTTTTATAACTACTTAATGATTTTTAATCCCAAACAAATTGTTAAACCATTATTATTCCTACAGTCTTGTTATCCTAGGAAATGCCAATGTTAATTCATAATAGTATCAATAATATTGGTAAATCAAATTTTTTATCCTTTAGACTTAATGGTCAAATAATCAATGTTAGTTCAATAATAGAGGTAACTAAGACCTTAGGTAAATAAATTGTTACCTACAAGGTTGAAACTAACCTTATTGGTCTACAATTTATCCTTTAAACTTAAGGTCAAGTTACCATTAATAATCGATATTTATTCAATATTTATTTATTTATTCAATATTTATTTATTCAAAAATATATTAAAGTCAACTATGTCATAAGGTAAGTATTATATTCATTATAAGGATTAAGAAATGGGGTCTTAATAGACATTGATAAAGGGAAACTCAATGTATAATTAATAAATCTATGAAAAAATAATAATAATGTCCAATGGTATCATAAACCGATTAAGGATAATACACTAATAAGCCGAGACTGATTCCTAACTTATTAAAAACACTCCAAAAAATCAGACAAATCTGTCAAAAGAAAATTCAAGGAGGGGAAGATAGAAACCCTAAGACCAAACAAAAACGGCGAAAGAGGAGGCTAGGAAGACAAAGCTGGGACCCAGCAACTGCTGATCTTCCAGCCATCATCCCTATTAAGATTGATTGGCCTTTTCTCAATCTCCAGGGCCTCTCTAAATTTACGATGGTGAAACTGCGCAACTTTGGCAATGACTTGAGCCTCCTCTATACATACATGATGCATAGTCTTCCCTGCATGCTCAGCCAGGGCCGAGGACTTGGTCCTACCATGTCTTAAATCCGCTGAATGTTCGCTAATCCTCTGATTGATAGAGCGACCAGTCTCACCAATATAAGGGGTGCCACAGGAACATGGAATGACATAGACGCCCTTCAAGTCCTTAGGGTCAATCGGGTCTTTCACAGACCTGAGGGAGCCACGGATCGTATTGAGAGGTCTGAAGGTTGCGGGAACATTATACTTCCTCAGAATCCTCGCAATCCTGTCCGTGGTTCCTTGGATGTAAGGAAGATTCACACCCATGATATGATCACTAGGAACCCTTCGGATAGAAGGCTCCTTCTTGGCCCTGAGGAAGGCTTTTAGACCGAGGTGCTTCCTGTAACCATTCTTCTCAAAGACTTCTAGGAGGTGAGCCTTCTCCGACTCCAGGCTTTCCTCATCCGAAATTCTAACAGCACGGGTGGCAAGTGTGCTAAGAACTCCTATCTTCTGAGCGGGAAATATAATTATTAATTATTTAATAATATAATTGAATAGTAATATATCATTATATAATAACCATTATAATTAAAGTATTAATATTATACTAGAGATTTGGAATAATATTAATAATATATCTATTTTAAATTAATTTATTATTATTTAATTATTTAAATAATAAATAATAATAAATCATTTAACATATAATAACCATTTATATTACAGATTCTATTAATAGAAATAATATTAATAATATATCTATTTATTTTAAATTGACAAATGAATTCCTTTTTACCAATTTTAACTATTTCTAGAAAAATATTAATTAATTTTTTTTTAGTGATTTGACCAGGTTCATTAGGTCAAATTAGCCATTATAATTTTAGTCGTTGGAGTCTCTGCACACTATATTTAATCGAGCTAAGCCAGATTGGTTCTTCAACTTGTCCTGACGATGAACCACACTGGTTGGTTCGAAACGCGTCGACACAAGATTGGTTATGTGATTTTGCCGAAGATTTTCTAAACAATGTTATGGATCACAGAAGTCTAAATTCCTTAGTAATAACTTATATATTTTTTATTTTCTGTTCACAGGCCATAAAATGGAGAAGAAAGGAAAATCACCAGCAGCAAAACAACAAGTGGAGCAAATAATGGAGAAACTCAAAGAAATAGAGAATCCACAACCAGAGGAGGTAAACTTCAACCCATTCCTCATCGTTGAATCCACTTACAAGACCCATAAAGCAGGTACGATGAGATGGGAGGATATTTTTGATTTCTTTGAAGATAGAGGATGGTTAAAAAATGCAAGGTCTTCTCAAACAAAGAATAATCAATTGAAGGTATTAGAAGAACAAAGTTACACAAGTAGTTGCTAGGGCCGGTATTTTCTGCTACTACGATATGATTTCATGGACTTTTACTCATGTTAATATTTCAACCTGAATTGTATCATAAAATTGTTATAGCCTTATGGAAAACAAAAGTCTTATCGACCATTTATAAGCTCAGTGCCCAAGAAATACATCTCAATGTTGATTTTCTCAAGAATTTCAAAAACAATGTTTTCAAAAAATGCGAGGAAAAATATGACAAAGTAATTGAAGGCTGGCTAAGGGAAGAAAATGAAGGGTTTAAGCTTAAGGCTAATAAGGAATATCCCATATCTATTTTCAAGAAACCTATCAAATTTGTCATCAAGATGTTAACTAGATTATTTGGAGAGCAATACCTTGAACATTGTAAAATCAAATGGATTCCAATAATCCATAGTATCATAAAGGATGGGAAATGTCTCAATTTGGTTGGAATTTTGTCACAGAACATTATAGATGCTTTAAATTTGTCATTAGCATCTCCCCCTAGCTACAAACACATTTTTTTATATGAATTATTTCTTAATATATATTTTTATTGCCTCAGATCTATTTCCTCTCATGAAATGGAAATATCCCTCTGACCAACAACTCCCTATTCAAAACTATGCCCCAATCCTATGGGAGTATAATTTCAAATTTCATTTTTGTGATATTTGTTATTATGTCATGATTCCTTTTTACGAAATCTTGTTTGGTAAAACCCCTCCCAAAATTAGTGAAAATCGGAAAGAAGTCCTAGATTCCATTGGTCACTGGTTTGTTGAAGAGTTATATAAGAGCCTATGGGAGTGAAGTTGGTCCTCGCCTCTTACCCCGTTATATCCCTGAAATACTCGCCTTAAGAGAAGTGAAAAATCAAGTTGCTTTGAATGGCCAAGCTAGGAAGTTATGTAAGTTACAAAAGAATATTTTGCTTGGGTTTCCAATTAAATTTGGTGACATAAATATTAGAGACAAAGGACATGGATTCAAAGAAGCAAAAGAGCTTCAAGAAGCTTGGCTACATTCTCTACCTTAGTATGATTATGACCCACATGGGATTATTAGAAGTCATTATACAACAATTATCTCTATGAAAATCTTTACTCATTAGGAGCCACCAGTTCATAAGATTTTCATAGATATTGATGATTTTCAGCAGACCATTGACAGAGGAGCTTTTAGATATTGAAACAAGACCAATTACAAAATTTTAGAGAAAATATGTTTGAAAGTTTCTTAAGAGAAAAAGTATTCATCTCAATATTTCTTTTGAGGAGTTAAAGGATTATGAATTCTTTCAATTTAATTTCAACCAAATCACTTCAAATCCTTTTGTTCTCTCTCAGCAGGAACAAGAAGTTAAAATTGAGAAAATGGAAGATGTTGTTGTTACATGTAAAGAAGCAGAAAATAGTGAAGGAATGAAGAAAGATCAGGAATTTGCAACAAATTTTACTAATATTAAAGTTCCTAAAGAAAAGCAACAAAATCAAGTAACAATAAAATCAACAGAAAAGAAGACAATTAATGAACAAGAGATCATTGTGATAAATCCCCCCAAAGAAACAGAGCAGAAGCAACCAGAAAACACAACAAATCAAGATATGGAAATTGACAAGGAGAAGGAAAAACAGATATCTGATGATGTTATCACCCATAAAAATAAAGAGGCAATGGAATCATAAACAAAGATCGATAATGTTTCCACTACATCTCCTAAGACCTCAATGGCACCTATTTTCACCAAGATCCCTTGGGAATAATTTTTGTTCAAACCAGTTTCTGAATTAGAAACAATTCCTGATACAGTTCCTTCTTTAACAGATTATTATTTAAATTCTCAAACCAAGTCAGTAGTGAGAAGAACACAAAATAGAAAACATGATTCCTTAGAGACTATTTCAGAATTTAGTTGGCAAGCTCAAGGAAATTTAAAAGAGAAGGCCCAAGAATCTTCGTAGGCCTTAGCAGCTTTCGTGAATTATAACAAATATCACATAAATGAGTTATCAACCTCATATGACAACATTCTACAGAAACTTAAAGTGTTAGAGAAGAAATTAGAGAAGAATTAATTATTTAAGGAAGAAAATTGGCAAAAAATACTCTACAACTCTGATTCAAGGCTTTGAAGGAAGAAGTTGAAATCAATATTGAGGTCATGAATATGGATTTAAAAGAGAAAATTGAGTCATTTCAAAGCCAACTTAATCATAATCAAGAAGTCACACAAAGTCTAGAGATTTTTAAAGACCAAGCATTAAAAATTTGTTTGATTTTAAGAAAATGTCAATCAAAATTCTACAAACAGATGGATAAAATCTCAAGATTTTATCAAGAAATTACAAATTTAAATGAAAATATTGATTCTGTAGCGGAAAAAGACAAATACATTAAAACTAATTTTTTTGTCTATTCTTGACTGGGAGAGGGAACTTCAATGTGATGAGATTCCAAAAGTTTCAAAAACAGTGAAAAGATTAATTCTTGCGTCTTTAAACCATAGAGAAGGCGAAGCCAGAGAAATCAAAGAATGGACCAAAAGTGCCCACAGAGAATGCTTAGCAATTTGGGAGAAAGGGACTAATTTTAAAGAAGAATTTGACCTTCCAGGTTCCAAGCCAATGAAATAAATTGTTCCACGGGAATTAATGCAGCCAACAGAGGACCTTGTCATCAAATATCAAATAGAAATTAAAAAGGTCACGGTTTGGACATAACAAACGTTCCAGAAATTTCTACAACTTCCTTTTGAGCAAATTAAGATTATTGCTAAATTTGAAATAAAATATCAGTAAAGAAAGAAGAAGGTCCAAGGTTTTATTGCCAACTGTCAAATCAACATAAATCAGTTTCCTTTTATTCAATTTTCTCGGCTGTTTCCGAGGTGTATTCACAATGGGTGAAACATATCGAGGTTCATGCACCCTATCTATTACTCAACCTAAACTATGAACATTCTAAATACGAGGAGAAGCTACCTACTTCTCATGGAGATATTAGTTGAACAGTGATAGAATTTATATTTTTAGAAGTAGATATTTACTTTCAAAAAATATTTTGATTTTCTTGTTTTAAGACTTATCTTATCTTTTGAAATATACCCTATTTTTTCTATTATTTATAGAACCTCTTACGTTGGTGAAAGGGGTCGAGAAATTGTGAAGACTCGAGACTTGTAAATTTTAATCAATTTTGAAGTAACAACTCTTTTGAAGACCGGTTTCAGTTTTAATGTGTTATGAGCTATGAGATTTATGTTTGGACATCCTTTTAATGAATTAATGGATGCCTCTGGTATTTATCTTCAACTTATGTTATTTAAATATGAATGAATATTTGATTTTTCTGTTAAACATCTCATATGACATGTTACAGTATACATACATTTTTAACAGAGGTTTATGAATTGTTAATTTTTCATTATTTCTTGATCATTGGAATCTGATATTCAAAAGATATGTTTTTATTTTCCCTTGTTTTTGAGATAAACTCTCTCTTATTTATTTTAGTTAATGCATGCATATATATTCCAAAAATTACAAAAATTTAATTAAATAGGATGAAAACTTGTGATGCAGGAGCATCATCTTCAAAAAACACATTGTATTTTACCTAAGCTAGGGGGTTTCATGTTTTGAAGAAATATTAAAATTTCATGTAAATATTAATATTATTTTGAGAAATTGTAATTGTGAGAGAAAGTAGTTTCTTTAGAATTAATGAGGGAGCCTAAGTTGGAATTAGTTTCTAAGTCTTAGGGATAAGAATCTATCTTTTAGGGATGTTGAGAGATTTAGGGATTTGTTGAGGAATTGAAGGGATAGAGCATTTAATTAGATCATTTTTAAAATTGTATAAATTCAGCAAGCCTCAAAGGAAAAGAGGACAAGTACAATAGAGTTTGAGAGGTGAAATAGAGTGTGGAATAGGGAAAGAGGTTATAAGCCTCCAGTATTTGTAAAGGGCCATGAGTGTTGGATATCAGGCCAAATATAAATTTGTAAGTAGCCTCATTTTGTTTATATGAAAATATTGTTCAGTATTATATATATTTTGATTGATGAATTGAGAAACTGTACATTCGAATTCTGAAGTGGGATTTTGAGGTAAATTATGTATGTAATTGTGAAAATTGATAGGGCAGTTTGTGAAGAATAACACACAAAAAGTTGTGTACGGTTTCTGGTTGAATGTATATGCTTGGATTGAAGAATCGACTATGGGAGAACGAATGAAGTGTGTGTGCAATGAACAGATCGATTTATGATTCTAAGTTGTAAGGGCTGATATTAATCTAACAATTGTTACTGTGTTATGTCAAATGAATGGTTATATTATATCGATCTGTAGTTTGTAGCCAGCGCCGTAAATGGAAATAGCACAATGGCTTTCCCTGAAGTTACAAGTCGTGGTAATGGAGAAGGGCGTTGTTGGTTGAGTAATTAAAACATATTTAATGTTGAATTTTGCAGTAGTAATTGATTAGAGATGGATTGATTGATGCTGTGGAAAAAAAAAATCGATGTATATAGGAATCGATTTGAACATTTGGGTGTTTGATGTGTTGAAATTATGAATGAATCGCAGGATCAACCTCTGTTTGCCGGAGTGACAGAATTAAAAGCAATGGGTTTATTGTTGAATGGCCTTGTCCAGCACGAATTGGAGATTACGTTCTCTGCGTAGAAGTTTGAATTCTATTGGTACTGTGTGACTGGTATGGATGGAAGGGTGCAGATTCTAAGTAAATGTTGAATCGAAATTAAATGAATTGAATGTAGTTAAAAACTAATATCGATTGGAAATTACAATTGTTGAAAAATGCATAGGGATGATCAGCGCAAGGAGGGCTGAATCACAAGCAATCTTTTGTATCAACATTTGAGAATTTGATTTCCAGCATGGGCAATTGATTGGCGCAGTTCAATTAAAAACTAAGAAATTTGTTTAAATATCATTGCAGAGTAATAATGTTGAGTGCAGCATATTTGAGAAGCTACAGCGTGGAGTTAAATTCAAGGTATGAACCAGCATCGTTTACCAGATTAAATGAATGCGTTGAAGATGTAGGAGACTGTGTTAATTGAAGACTGATTGACATTAATGTTATGAGGGCGTTGTAGCTGACAGCGAATAGATCGATTTAAAAGGTGGAACAACATAGCGCTATAATTGTATGGATGGTGTTATGTTAAATGGTCGATGTGTGAAGATGCAGGTCTGCATTTGAATACAGTGATTCGATTCAAAGGCGAATTGTAATGGGAGCAGAGGTACTTTAATGGGGTTTAAATGTTGAAAGAAATGTATAGTGATAACAATGTTGCCTGTTCGCAGGTCTAAACAGTCTATGATGAATCAGAAGGAGATAAAAAAAACAATTGTGGTATAAATGAAGAATTCACAGCGTTGGGGAAAGTGTTGACTGGAAATCAATTTGAATGCGGATAAAAATAAAGGGTGCAGGTATATTTCTACCAAGGCAAAAATTTGATTTCAGATGTTGAATTAAAAGACCACGTATTGATTTGTCATATATGGTGGCCATATTGTTGTTATTCGGTCTTTTTGAATTTTGGTCGAAATTGGCAAAGTAAGGGAGCATTTTTTGAGAGTTATTGAGATAGCTCATATTGCTTATGGAAGCATTGAATGCTTGATTTGGTTGATGATAAGTTTTTTTGTGTGATGATTGTATTTTTCTGATTTTGAACCATATGTGAAGAAGGAGTTTCGAAATGAGTGAATTTGCCAATGATTGAGAATTTAAATTTGGGAAGATGCTGAGTATGCATTCTTTTATGCATGATTACTTGAAGATCATGGGTATTGCAGGCCTTGCCTGCGTCAACTTGCAAAAATATCTTATTAAGGTTTTTGTACAAAAACTCTTTCAAAACTTATATGTGTGGTTATCTGGACCCAAAATCCATACATGATTTAAAATAGCATGATATTTCATGTGGTATTGTGTTCATTTGAATCATTTAGCCTCTGCTGTTTAAATTGATCCTATCTTACCAACAATGTGTTTATAATTTTGTAGATAATTGTAAATATTAGAATATGTCATATATTTTCCCTAGGTTAGTTATAAATTAGTTTAATTTTAGGGCCTTTGTTCTGGAGAGTATATGGCCATCTAAATGAAAAAGGGTCTAACTGGGGCCCTAATCGGGCAAAGAATCACTCGTTGCAGGAGGAACTCCTTCGCCTATCGACAATTCTGTGTTTAGGTTTTATTTAATCTTGTTCATGTATTGTTATTATGGCCATGTAAATGAAAAAGGGTCTAATTGGGGCCCTAATCGGGCAAATATTCACTCGTTGCAAGAGGAAGTCCTTCACCTGTCAACATTCTGTGTTTAGTTTTTGTTTAATCTTGTTCATGTATTGTTATTACCTCATTCATGTTGTGTTGGTTCTTATTCAAGCACTAACATCATCCAACTATTTGTATTGTCTTTGTATGTGACAACCAATCTACAAGGAAAGGTGTTTTGGACCCTGTTGTGCTATTCAACAACCCCCCCCCCCCCCATTTATTAATATAATAACTAATATTCTATCAATAAATGGGGACCCTTAAAAAATCCTTCCAAAAAACAAATTTAGCATTTAGACACTTTCTTTTAAATTTTTGGAATAAAACAAGATATCAAGTCAAAAGCCTTATTAACAAGCAAAACACGCGAAATGCGATCTAAAGGAATCACCGCTCTTAACCTAGATATCATAAGGATTTCATTAAAAACTAGGTCCTAATGCATTTCCTCTTGAAATAAAGCCTGTATCGCATATTGCAAATCACAAAGGGTGCACCCTCACGAAGTATGTCGAATCATGTGAAATGTGATATTGCGATGCAACGGTTAACCTTATCATATCACGTCGGAAATACTTTAAAAAGGTTTGAAATGTTACAAACCACGTTATGTTGTGAAATGTAATAAAATCTCGGACCCGATTGGAGCCTATGTTATAAAGTAACACTTAAGTCTGTTATGCAAATAAAAAAACGCCTTACAAGGTAAATCCCATTAAACAAGCTACACTTTAAAAAACAATAAAGAACGTCCCGCATCTTGCATCCCGCAGAAACCAAAGGAACTTTAAAGAAAGCGCACAATCAAAATGTGATAACATGATTTGCGATATTGCATCGCAACCACAAAATCGGCATTTTCGCAAATCAAAGCTTGGAACCTTAAAAAGTGTTCTTCCCGTTTTACGATGCGGAACATTAATGAGAAATAAAGGTAGCGATAACAAATAATTAGTGGGCATTTTACATGGGTTAATGGAATTTATGTTTGAAAAGTGGCTCGGCGTGATACGATATCTTTTCATCTGCGTTTAACTAAAACTCCTTTCTTGTCACCTTTTCAACGTTATTTGTATCATTCATTATTATTTTCATTCTCGCTTGTGTCTATCTGATAGCTTCTGCTTTTCTCCATTTTAGGAAAAATCCGCAGCAAGAATCGTTAGGAGCAATGGCGAAGAAGGGAAAGGCAGCTGCATCTAAAAAGTCAAAAATGATCCCTTTATTCTCTAAAACTACGTGCAGTATAGACGGAGGAACTTCAACATCGGAAGCCATGTATTATTTGTTAGAAGAAGAAAAACCAAGGCCTCTGGTAGCAAAGGCCACATTCGATGCTCATATTTCCTCCGACGCCTCTTACTTCAAGACAGCATGCTCGTTTCTACACCGCATAGCTGCAAGGCCAAAGATAATCCCATACACAAATATGGTCAAGTGGATAACTGATGTGGTGGACGTCTCGGACAGAGAGTTCAAGAATATCAAGCATGAGGTTATGGGATCTTTTTCAGCAGATAGCCTATGGCTTATGTACAATCTACCAGAGCCACAAAATCTCTACAATAAACAGTTCCTCGAGAAATTTTCTAAGGAGAATGAAGACCCAGCAGAAGTTACGTGGGCCTGGACATAAAACGAAAGCAATATCAAACAGGATAAGATGGGTATGTATTCTACGACATCTATTTCTCCCCTTAAAGTCTTGCAGCAGCCATGCTATGTAGATTGTTGGGTAAGCCCGATAGTACCAAATTTTACCCGGAGTGGTTACCATTAATAGAAGCAGTTGTGAATGCAACAATAATGAATTGGGCTCAAATTTTGTCTGATAATTTGGCGAAAGCCATTATGGAGTATAGGAGAAAGAGGAGTCCCTCTTTAAGGGTTTATCCCCCATTTTTCATGAGTGCCTTTGTAATGGATGCAATCTGTTTTAGCTCTAAATTTCCTATTATGGGATGGAAGTGGATTGTGCAAGACCCGCTTCCTATCCATGTGTACCATAAGAGTTTGTGGGAGTCTCATTTTCACCCCCATTTTTACAAGATTTGTCAAGGAGTTATGCTGCCCATCCATAAACAAGTCTACAACGCAACTGCCCCTAGGTTTTCCAAAGAAGCTGAAGTGGATATTTTTCCTATAGCCAGATGGTTTGGGGAGGAGACATTTACCTATATTAGAGTATTTGGGAGCATTTCTTCACCACATGTCCTCCCATACTATGTCCCCGACAATTTAATGGCCAACGAGACAGCCTATCAAACGGCAGGGGAAGGTGGCATGAGTAAAGGGTTGAAAGAACAAAAGAAGGCCATTTGGCCTACATTTCCGTTGCAATTTGGTGTGTTTATACTGCATGACTTTGGACATGCATGCAAAGAGGCAGAGATTATGAAATCTCTGAAATTAGCTACATTCCCAGGAAGGCAGTATGACCCAAATGGCACTATTAAGGACTTCACTACTATGGTGAAAGTGAAACCATTCACCCATGAGGAAGATGCCTTTGATGACCTCTTCCTACAAAAAGAAACATTTTCAGATGTGACACATATGGCATCACTACTTTTTGCCCCAGATGATGTTGAAGCTTTTCATGTGTATAGAAAGAGGAGATTAAAGAAGGTCCCATTGGACCTACTATAGATTGAACCAATAAGGGAGCCAACTCCCAATGTAAGCTTGGAGAACAACTCCAAAGAAAATTCTGAAGCAGAGACCCAAGAGAGATCTACTCATGAGTCAGAGCACTCAGAGAAACAATCTCAAAATGGGGGAGGCAATAAAAATAAAGAGTCTGAAAGGGACACAGCCGGAACTATAGAAGAAACAACCAAGCAAACCTTGGCGAAGAAAAAGGCAGAAATTCACTCTACTTCCACTCACTCAGCGAAACTCCCAGTTATTGATTTGGAGAAGGAATGGGAGCATTTCAATAAGAAGCTTCATACAAATGAACAAACATCTGAGATGCAGACTCCATAGCACAAGTCAACTCAAGAAATAACAGTGGAGAAAATTGTAGGCACTGAGGACATTGAGCTCATTCTTGCTACCCCCACTTCAGAAATTATTTTGAGAATTGAGGAAATTCCTCCATTAAATGTGTTTTATATCCCTGCTCACAAAGTTTTCATTAAGAGATAAAGGAAGAAGAGGAAGCTAGATGTTTCAACTAATACGACCCCCGACAATGAACTAATGGACATTGTATGGAAAGACTCGCCCATGGACCCATCTAAAAACCTCACCAGCTTGTCGCAAGTGGCAGGAGCCTATGCTATGACAACTATTGACAAAGCAACAGAGGTCCAAATACTGCTTAGAGAAAAGGAACAAAATATTTTTCTGTTGGAACAACAATTAGCTCAAGAGAAATCCAATCAACAAGCAGAATTACAAGTAGCCCGGCTCCAACAAGAATTTGAACAGATGCAAATACAACATCAGGCCAGCCTAGCGGAAAGAGATGCACATATACAAACCATGACAGATAAGTATAAAGACAATCCGCAAATCGATGAGTTCATAAAGGAAGCACTCAGTCTTAACTCCCAACTAATGCAGCAAAAGGAAGTTATATGCTAGAAAATCTCGCAAACAAGTCATTATTGCAAGATCAGTGATAAGCTAACAAGCCAAGTTGTCGACATGAGACTTGAGTATGACGAAATCCATAAAAGGGTTTCTAACTTTATCACCTGGCAAGAATCAGAAGAAGGGAGAAAGGTTGATTTGTCAAAGCTGGAGGAATCACATAAAGACATGTTATTCACAGATTGGGATTCATGACTCAAGCAAGCAGAAAGGGAAATGGCAGTCGCAGCAACAACAGCAAACAACATCATAGTATCCATCAACGAAAATCTGCATGGCACCAACCTGGTTGCAGAATCTATATCGGGATTTCCTCCAAATGCCAAACAGTTAGAGCAGCAGTGGAGGCAGGCAGCAAAAGAAAAGGAGGAGGTGATCAGACAAATGGGCAAGCTAAACTAGGAAGCATACTGGCAGTTCTTAGTGACCTTGCAATGCTTAACTACCTCCACATAAAAAATGGTGCCAGCACTGACAAACACTATATTTGCTGGGCAGTTGAAATCTGTGATCAGCCAACCGACACAGCTCAAGCCTATGACAGATATTTGCGATCTCAAAGATCGAATGCAAAAGAGTTAGTCACTTAGTTTATTTTTATTTTTAGTTTTATTTTTTCATAATCTGAGGCAGGTCGTTTAAACCTCCTCAGCTATTTTTGTAATAATCTATTTTAGGACCTATAGTTTAGTATTTAAACCCCTCTCATGCATTTAGAGAGGGGTCCATAAATTTTATCAGAAACATTCTTCAAAACATGCACTTCTGTACCTTTGAGGAGGTTCTGATGGAATGAATGGAACAAGATCTATTTTCTCTTAAATATCTAGCATGCTCTACTGAAATGCACTTTTGTACTCTTAGAATATGTTGGATTGATTGGAATTAGGTCAATATTACTGAAGCACATGAGCAGAACTCATCATATATGGTACTTTTATCTTATGATATTGTTTTATTTATGTATCAGGCAATAATTCTCCTTTCAATTGTTTTATGTATGAAATTTTGAATTACAGTTAGCATTTTTGCACTTTTGTATGATGTTGGCTTTGACTTTATTCTGAATACATGAACGATTTATATGCGATATATATTTCACAATCGTTTTGGCTAACTATTTATCCAAAACGATTATTGTTAAACGATTTCACTTCTTATTGCAGTTGAATGATCTTTATTACCAATTGCTATAGGACATTATTGTAGATCGCATACTTTATTTAATTCCCAGGTATATTTATATTCAAATAGTGTTTAAACTAGGATATATGCATGTGTTTAGTAGTTTAGATTAGATTACACTTAGCTTAATAATTCCCCCGTTACACCATATATCACCCCATCAACACTATCAAAATCTCTTTTGGGAAATTGGTCCCACTATCCCCAATCAAAGTCACTACACCAAACGGAAAAGGAGCTGCTAACCAAGGTCCGAACCGGGTGGTTTCCCCCCATATTGTAGCAATGATTTTCGAGGCTTCAACATTTTGGCCTAACTATGAATGGCAAGTAAATTCAAATCAATATGCCATTCTAAGAGTAAAACTCCCTCACCCTCACCTCCAACTTCTCGATCACATTCCAAATCTCTGAATCCTAAACGAGAAGTTGTAAAGAACCCTTTAGAATCCACTACTGTGATTTCAAAAAATTCAAATCAATCTTCTTCTATAGAAACCCCTAAATTCCAGTCTTTGATCCATAAGTTACAGGGGATTTCAATATCTCAAGAAGAATCTGAGTTATCCCAAGCTAGTGTTACTTCTCAGTTTCCCTCATCTCAAAGGTTGACTAGAGCACAGAGTGAAAAGCTTACAATCCCCCCATTTGAATTTACTCTACCAAATTGTAAGAGAGCTAAGAAGACACAATCTAAATCCCATATTGAGTTTCTCTCATCATCACCTCAAACATCTTCATTCATTCCATCCATTTCATCACAAAATCAACCATCCACCTCACAACTCCATATCGTGGTTTACATAGGTACTGAAGCACAAGCCTCCTCTACCCAATCACCTTCAACCACTCGAACATCTTCCTCTACACAAATACCTACAATGGCTCAAAACCCTCCAAGGCCATGGACAAATCTAGGAGCTGTACGGATGGAAGGACCCTTACATCAATTGCTAGCCCATCCGAAAAAATGGTTACCAAAGTTCAATCCTGATGATGGCCTACCAGCTAAGGAACACATAAACAATTTTATGTTGTCCATAAACCTAAACAAAGTGGTGGAAGAAGATGCAGTTGTAATATTATTCCCTTATACCTTACAAGGATCAGCATGATCATGGTACTTTTCATTACCATCAGGTTCTATTAATAGTTGGGATGCCTTTCAAGAGAAATTCCTAACCAAGTTCGGAGATGATAGATCAACAGCTACTCTTATCAATGATCTCTCCAACTTGAAAGCCGAACCTAGGGAACCGATAAAAGACTTCAATTCTTGTTTCAATAAGTTATTGAATAAAATTCCAACGACATCTAAGCCCAGCGATGAAGTCCAAAATGAATGGTACATTTTTTCTCTCCCTTCAAACACAACTATTTTCATCGATAGAGTTGCCAAACCAACTTTGGCAGAAAACATGAAAGAAGCCATAGCTGTAGAAATCGAATTCTAGCCTTAGATAAGAAAAATGCATTAGAAGAACGAAAATCCAAGAAAGTGAATTTTAGGGATGAATCCAAGAAAAAACCATCTAAAGATCCTTTTGATCCTGAAGGTTTACAAAAATTCCTTAAAACCAAATCAAATGAAATGGTTGATATCAAGAAACAGGTAGCAGAGACTTCCTCAAAGAAACCTTTCAGACCATACAAAAGAAATCCCCCCTCTGATACTAAGCCTCCAAGCACCATATCAAATGTTGAATCAGATGTGGAGGAAGATGAAGTCTCAATAGCTGAAGAGCAAACAGATGATGAAGAGGTAGTCGAGTTACAAGGAATGTGGGATTTTATCCTCCCCAATGAAGAAACACAAGAAGCATTACCTATTGCAACCAGGAGTAGAAGCCCTGTTGATTTTCCACAAACAAATTCAAAGCAAAAGGTATCAACTCCAACTCCCAAAGACAAAGAAATAGGTAAGAAATCTTCATCTAAATCCACTCAAACTGCTCCTCCTCAATCAAATGCTCCATCTCCAGCTAAAACCCTGATAGTCTCTGATGAAATGGAATATAACATAGTGGAAGATATGAAAAAGACTAGGGCGAACATTACCTTTCACGAGCTTAGCAAGCTGAAACATCAGCAGAAGCTATTACTCAAAGAACTAAAAGCAGTCCCTACTTCTCCTCTTCCTGCTGCTGTAATCTTGCAAGCTACCCAAGAGATGGGAAGGCCTCCTAATACCTCATTAGACAGAATCGATCCTACTGATATTTCTCTAATTGGAGGAAGATCTAAATCCCATACTCCTCCATTTCTTTTGACTTTTGAAGTTTTCAACAAGAATCTACACAACTATTTAGTTGATTCTGGAGCCTCATCTAACATTCTACCACAAACAGTTTGTGCCAAATTGAATGTTGAACCCCAAAAGTCTATTGTGTGCATTGTGCAGTTAGACCGTTCCCAAGTCAAATTTATAGGAGAGCTCAATCAAGTCACTATCAAACTCTCATCAAATCCTGAAGTCTGTCAAGTCATTGACATTCTTGTGGCTGATATCCCCGAGTTCTATGGTCTAATCTTTAGCAAAGACTGGTTGGAAAAGCTTCATGGATATTTTGCATTGAATAAACTGCTTAAAGCCAAATCTATCTTTCATGTCAGGCACTCAAGGTGGGTTTCTAACCTTATTCCTGTCAAAAAAAAGAATGGTGATATTCGAATATGTATAGATTTTCGCAATCTCAAAAAATCTTGTTAGAAGGACAACTTTCCATTACCTCCTATGGAACAGATACTGCAATCAGTTGCAGGGTCAAAACTAATGTCTTTTCTGGATGGATTCTCATGTTACAATCAGATTCTAGTACATCCAGATGACCGACTGAAGACTACCTTTCAAACCAAATGGGGCACCTATGCCTATCAAAAGATGTCATTTGGGCTAATCAATGCTGGTGCCACATTTCAGAGAGCCATGGACATAGCTTTCAAAGGTTTTGTTAATAAATCAATGGTAATATATTTAGATGATATAACTGTGTACTCAAAAAGGCATGGTAATCATTTAAAGAATTTAAAACAAATCTTTGAGTGTTGTCAGAGGTATGGAATTTCTCTCAATCCCAAGAAATCTTTCTTTGCTCTAAATGAAGGAAATCTCCTTGGATTTATTGTATCCAAAGAAGGGATTCACATTGACCCTGATAGGATAAGAGAAATTTCTGAAATTCCTTTACCTCATAACAAAAAATCAATGCAATCTTTCCTCGGTCAGATAAATTTTGTCAAACGATTTGTCCCTAACTTTTCACGAATTGTTTTACCTCTTCAATCCATGATTAAGAAAAATTCTCTTTTTAAATGGGGACATATAGAGCATAAATCCTTTGATTTGATAAAACAAGCAATCTTAAATGCTCCCTCACTAGCAACCCCAATTTTTTCTAATTATTTCATTTTATATACCTTTGCTTCCAAGAAATCATATGCAGCCATATTAATACAAGTCAATGATGATAAAGCCGAAGCACTGATTTCTTTCTTTAGCTCCAATTTCAGGGGACTGAATTAAACTATTCAGATGTTTGGAAACAAGATTTCGTTGTTTTCAAATCAATAAATCATTTCAGACCCTTTCTCCTCAAAACCCACACCAAGGTAGCAGTCTCGTTCTCAACAATGAGAAATATGTTAATACAAATAGATGTAGGAGAGAAAAGGGCAAATTGGGTAACAACATTGCAAGAATATGACATAGAGATTAGACCAGCCAAAATTGTAAAAGGTCAAGGTTTTTGCAGAATGTTAGCAGGAGCATCCAACTTACCATCACTACAAGATTCAGGTGATGATATACAAGTATACAAGGTAAGCCTCAATGATACTGAACCCAGATATGCTGATATCATTTTTTATTTGAGAAATGGATATGCCCCTACGCAACTAAGTTACAAAAGAAAAAGGTCTTTGAGGGTAAAAGCTAGACAGTACCAAATCATCAATGATGTGTTGTTTAGAATAAATTATGATTCTGTTTTGCTTAGATGTCTTGAAAAATCTGAGGCAGAAAAAGTTTTGCAGGAACTCGATGATGGACCAGCCGGTGGACATTTTGGAGGGGACATAACCGCACATAAAATCCTTCATGCTGGCTATTATTAGCCAACCTTATTTAAAGATGCACACAATTATCTAAGGAAATGTAAAGTTTGTCAAACAGTTGCCCGGACACAGAGGAAACCTGCATTACCATTGCAACTAGTCAACATTGAACATCCATTTGAACAATGGGGACTGGATATAATAGGTGAGATCGTTCCTCACTCTTCAAAGCAACATAAATATATCCTTACAGCAACTGATTACTTCACAAAGTGGGTGGAAGCAATTCCACTTAAGGTATCCAACTCTAAAAACATCATTGAATTTATTGACCAGTTTATTATTACCAGATTTGGTCTGCCATCTACCCTCATGTTTGATAATGCATCTTATTTTTCACACAACGCTATGACAGAATTTTCTCTTAAAAGAGGTTTTAAACTTAAATACTATGCTAACTATTATCCTCAGGGAAATGGCTTGGCCGAATCTACAAACAAAAATCTCATAAGAATTATTAAACGAACCATTGATCAAAGTCAGAAAAACTGGCACAAATATTTAATATTTTCTCTATGGGCAGATCGAATAACATAGAAGGCCTCAATAGGCACTTCTCCTTTCAATTTGGTCTATGGGAAAGAGGTTGTCCTCCCTACAAATGCAGCTATTCCCTCTCTAGCGCTAGTTTAATTTATCGAAGAAACCCCTTCCTCTTCTATGCAAGTGAGACAATCACAAATCCTTAAACTCAAAGAAGAAAGAGAAAAGGCCAAAATCACACATGCACATCATCAACAGTTAGTCAAATCTTCTTTTGATGCAAATTCTGTAAGTTCAACATCCTTCCAACTCGGAGAGTTGGTTTTGAAATGGGATAAAGCACACGAGGAAAAAGGTAAACATACCAAGTTCCAAAGAATGTGGCTTGGACCATTTCAGATTGTGGAACAAGTAGGCCCATAAACCTTTTTATTGCAAGATCTATGAAGTAAGAGAGATTCTCTACCTGTTAATGGGCAAATCCTGAAAAAAATAAATAAATAAATAAATTTAAAATAATAATAATAATAAAAATTTTAAAAATAATAATAATAATAATAATAATAAATAAAATAAAATAGTAATAATAATAATAATAAATAAAATTAATTAATTAATTCAAAATTCAAAATTCAAAATAATAATAATAATAATAATAATTCAAAAAAAATTCATAGAAGATAACCTCTTCTATTCATTGTATATTATTGATTTTACCTTTTAGGAAAATAAAAATTCAGTAGCATTTACTTTTGGCCTTTATAATAATAGTCTCTTTTATATTTTGACTTTTCGCTTGTATAAGTAGAGATTGTTAAGAAGATAACTTTTGCATTCGAAACATATGCTAAGTTCTATCTCTCTAAAATTTCTTGTCCTCTACTAAAATTAGTTATCCTTTGATGAAACTCAACTTTGTAAAAGAACCTTTGTTCTACCATCAATTAAGAAAAGTATCTATAACAAAGCAAGGACTCTCTACAGAAAAGCATCTTTAACTCTATGATTGTCATCCATAACATCTTAAGAAGCCAATGATTCTCCCCATCTAGTACGCTTTCATTTTTTTAGAGTGTAATTCTAAAATACGCTTAAACTTAAAGGATAAGAGGTCTCGTCAAGAGCAGAATTACCATGTTTATTGGGAAATAACTAGCTAACATTACCAATACTGCATATCAAAACAAGGTAATGGCTTGAGATTGTATCAATCAAAAGAGAAGGGGTCTCATCAAGAGCCATATTGTTCAGTTAAGTTACAACTAGTGAATGACGTCGTCAATTTTGGTCACCAAACCAAGACAATGGCCTTTAAGGAGAAAAATGAAAATTTTAAAGAAAAGAGAATTGTTAAGAAAAAAGAAAAGAAAGTAAGTATATGAATCTGAACTTATCTTTAAAAATTTGCATTCTTAACTAGATGGGATACTGAATCATTGATGGTTAAAAGGTAACCATGTTGAGGCTATGAACGTCTACTGGCAGCAAAGGCCCTACCTATGACAATTGAGTACACGTAAAAGTTGATTTGTGAGAATCCCCCTGTTTTTATCTTTAAAACGCGGTAATGGCTGATGTAGACAAAGAAATTTTCATATTGAAGAGAATAATCAAAAGGATAATAATTAAGTAGATTTTGTTTTTATTATTCATAAAAATGTTATTTATCTTATATTTCATGTATTTTATTTTTTGAACTACCTTTACTTTGGAAGTTTTTAGAAATTTCAAAAAACTATCAGAGATAACTGGTTCTTCCAGTGAATCGCCAATTGTTGTGTTATTCAAATCCCCCCCCCCCCATTTATTAATATAATAACTAATATTCTATCAATAAATGGGGACCCTTAAAAAATCCTTCCAAAAAACAAATTTAGCATTTAAACACTTTCTTTTGCAATTTTGGAATAAAACAAGATATCAAGTCAAAAGCCAAATTAATAAGCAAAACGCGTGAAATGTGATCTAAAGGAGTCATCGTGCTTAACCTAGATATCATTAGGATTTTCATTAAAAATTAGGTCCTAAGGCATTTCCTCTCGAAATAAAGCTCGTATCACATATTGCAATTCACAAAGGGCGCACCCTCACGAAGTATGTCGAATCATGTGAAATGTGATATTGCGATGCAACGGTTAACCTTATCGCATCACGTCGGAAATACTTAAGAAAGGTTTGGAATCTTATAAACCATGCGATGTTGTGAAATGCAATAAAAGTCTGGACCCAATTGGAGCCTATGTTATAAAGTAACACTTAAGTCCATTACGCAAATAAAAAATGCTTTATAAGGTAAATCCTGTTAAACAAGCTACGCTTTAAAAAACAATAAAGAACGTCCCACATCTCGCATCCCGCAAAAACCAAAGGAACTTTGAATAAAGTGCACAATCAAAACGCGATAATGTGATTTGTGATATTTCATCGCAACCACAAAATCGACATTTTCACAAATCAAAGCTCGCAACCTTAAAACTTGTATTCTCGTTTTACGATGTGGAACATTAATGAGCAATAAAGGTAGTGATAACAAATCATTAGTGGGCATTTAACATGGGTTAATGGCATTTATGTTTGAAAAGCAACTCGACGTGATACGATATCTTTTCATCTGCGTTTAACTAAAACTCCTTTCTTGTCACCTTTTCAAGGTTATTTGTATCATTCATTCTTATTTTCATTCTCGCTTGTGTCTATCCGATAGCTTCTGCTTTTCTCCATTTTAGGAAAAATCCACAGTAAGAATTGTTAGGAGCAATGGCAAAGAAGGGAAAGGCAGCCGCGTCTGAAAAGTCAGAAATTATCCCTTTATTCTCTGATACTATGTGCAATAGAGACGGAGGAACTTCAACATGGGAAGCCATGTATTATTTGTTAGAAGAAGAAAAACCAAGGCCTCTGGTAGCAAAGGCCACAACCAATGCTCATATTTCCTCTGACGCCTCTTACTTCGAGACAACGTGCTCATTTCTATACCGCATAGCTGCAAGGCCGAAGATAATCCCATAAACAGATATGGTCAAGCGGATAATTGATGTGGTGGACGTCTCGGACAGAGAGTTCAAGAATATTAGGCATTAGGTTATGGGATCTTTTTCAATAGACAGCCTACGACTTATGTACAATCTACCAGAGCCACAAAAGAAATAAACAGTTCCTCGAGAAATTTGCTAAGGAGAATGAAGACCCAGCAGACGTTACGCAGGCCTGGACAGAAAACGAAAGCAAGATCAAACGGGATAAGACAGGTATGTATTCTACGGTAGCTATTTCTCCCACTTATAGTTTTGCAGCAGCCATGCTATGTAGATTTTTTGGTAAGCTCGATAGTACCAAATTTTCTCCAGAGTGGCTACCATTAATAGAAGTAGTTGTGAATGCAACAAAAATGAATTGGGCTCAAATTTTGTCTGATAATTTGGCAAAATCCATTATGGAGTATAGGAGAAAGAGGAGTCCCTCTTTAAGGGTTTATCCCCCATTTTTCATGAGTGCCTTTGTAATGGACGCAATATGTTTTAGCTCTAAATTTCCTATTATGGGATGGAAGTGGACTGTGAAAGACCCGCTTCCTATCCATGTGTACCATAAGAGTTTGTGGGAGTCTCAGTTTCACCCCCATTTTTACAAGATTTGTCAAGGAGTTATGTTGTCCATCCATAAGTCTACAACACAACCGCCCCTAGGTTTTCCAAAGAAGTTGAAGTGGATATTTTGCCTGTGGCCAGATGGTTTGGGGAGGAGAGATTTACCTATATCAGAGTATTTGGGAGCATTGCTTCACCACATGTCCTCCCATACTATGTCCCCGACAAGTTAATGTCCAGGGAGATAGCCTACCAAACGACAAGGGAAGGTGGCATGAGCAAAGGGTTGAAAGAACAGAATAAGGGCATTTGGCCTACATTTCTGTTGCAATGTGGTGCGTTTGCACTACAGGATTTTGGACATGCATACAAAGAGGAAGAGATTATGAAATCTCTTAAATTAGCTACATTCCCAGGAAGGCAGTATGACCCAAATTGCACTGTTAAGGAGTTCACTACTATGGTGAAAGTGAAACCGTTCACCCATGAGGAAGACGCCTTCGATGACCTCTTCCTACAAAAAGAAACATTTTCATATGTGACGCATATGGCATCACTTCTTTTTTCCCCAGATGATGTTGAAGCTTTTCATGTGTACAAAAAGAGGAGATTAAAGAAGGTCCCATTGGACCTACTACAGATTGAACCAATAAGCGAGCCAACTCCCAATGTAAGCTTGGAGGACAACTCCAAAGAAAATTCCGAAGAAAATTCTGAAGCAGAGACCCAAGAGAGATCTACTCATGAGTCAGAGCACTCAGAGCAGCAGTCTCAAAATGGGGGAGACAATAAAAATAAAGAGTACGAAAGGGACAGAGTCAGAACTACAAAAAAAACTACACAAACCTCAGCGAAGAAATAGGCAGAAATTCACTCTATTTCCACTCAATTAGCAAAACCCCCAGTTATTGATTTGGAGAAGGAATGGGAGCATTTCAACAAGAAGCTTCATACAGATGAACAAACATCTGAGATGCAGACTCCACAGCACAAGTAAACTCAAGAAATAACAATGGAGAAAACTGTAGGCACTCAGGATGTTGAGCTCATTCGTGCTACCCCCACTTCAGAAATTATTTTGAGAATTGAGGAAATTCCTCCATTAGATGTTTTTTATAGCCCTGCTCACGAAGTTTTCATTAAGAGATAGAGGAAGAAGAGGAAGCTAGATGTTACAACCAATACGACCACCGAAAATGAACCAATGGACATTGTATGGAAAGACTCGCCCATGGACCCATCTGAAAACCTCACTAGATTGTCGCAATTTGCAGGAGCTTGTGCTACGGCAACTATTGACAAAGTGACAAAGGTCCAAATGTTTCTTAGAGAAAAGGAACAAAAGATTATATTGTTGGAACAACAATTAGCTCAAGAGAAATCCAATCAACAAGCAGAATTACAAGTAGCCCAGCTCCAACAGGAATTTGAACAGATGCAAATACAACATCAAGCCAGCCTAGCAGAAAGAGATGCGTGGATACAAGCCATGACAGATAAGTATAAAGACAATCCGCAAATCGATGAGTTCATAAAGGAAGCACTCAGTCTTAACTCCCAACTAATGCAACAAAAGGAAGTTCTATGCCAGAAAATCTCACAAATAAGTCCTTATTGCAAGATCAGTGATAAGCTAACAAGCCAAGTTGTCGACATGAGACTTGAGTATGACGAAATCCATAAAAGGGTTTCTAACTTTATCACCTGGAAAGAATCAGAAGAAGGGATAAAGGCTGATTTTCCAAAGCTAGAGGAATCACATAAAGACATCTTGTTCACAGATTGGGATTCACGGCTCAAGCAAGCAGAAAGGGCAACGACGGTCGCGGCAGCAGTAGCAAACAGCATCATAGAAGCCATCAACTAAAATCTGCATGGTGCCAACCTGGTTGCAGAATCTATACCAGGATTTCTTCCGAATGCCAAACAGTTAGAGCAGCAGTGGAGGCAGGTGGCAAATTAAAAGGAGGAGGTGATCAGACAAATGGGAAAGCTAAACTGAGAAGCATACTGGCAGTTCTTATTGAAACCATACAGCCAGTGGATGACCTTGCGATGCTTAACTATCTCCACACAAAAAATGGTGCCAACATTGACAAATGTTATATTTGGTGGGCAGTTGAAATCTGCGATCGGCCAACTGACACAACTCAAGCCTATGATAGATATTTGCAATCTCAAAGATTGAATGAAAAGGAGTTAGTCACTTAGTTTATTTTCACTTTTTGTTTTATTTTTGCATAATCTGAGGCAGGTTGTTTAAACCTCCTCAACTATTTTTGTAATAATCTATTTAAGGACTTATAGTTTAGTATTTAAACCCCTCTCATGCATTTAGAGAGGGGTCCAGAAATTTTATCAAAAACATTCTTCAAAACATGCACTTATGTACCTTTGAGGAGGTTCTGATGGAATGAATGGAACAAGATCTATTTTATCTTAAATGTCTAGCCTGCTCTACTGAAATCCACTTTTGTACTCTTAGAATATGTTGGATTGATTGGAATTAGGTCAATATTGCTGAAGCACATGAGAAGAACTCGTCATATATGGTACTTTTATCTTATGATCTTGTTTTATTTATGTATCAGGCAATAATTCTCCTTTCAATTGTTTTATGTATGAAAGTCTGAATTACAGTTAGCATTTTTGCACTTTTGTATGATGTTGGCTTTGACTTTATTCTGAATACATGAACGATTTATATGCGATATATCTTTCACAATCGTTTTGGCTAACTATTTATCCAAAATTATTATTGTTAAACGATTTCACTTCTTATTGCAGTTGAATGATCTTTATTACCAATTGCTATAGGACATTATTGTAGATCGCATACTTTATTTAATTCCCGGGTATATTTATATTCAAATAGTGTTTAAACTAGGATATATGCATGTGTTTAGTAGTTTATATTAGATTACACTTAGCTTAATCATTCCCCCATTACACCATATATCACCCCATCAACACTATCAAAATCTCTTTTGGGAAACTGGTCCCATTATCCCCAGTCGGAGCCACTACACCAAACGGAAAAGGAGCTGCTAACCAAGGTCCGGACCGGGTGGTTTTCCCCCATGTTGTAGCAACGATTTTTGAGGCTTCAACAGACCCCTTGCTAAAAAAACACCAAATACATTGACTTCCACTACTTCTTTGTTGACGGAAATTGAATATGCCTCCTTGATGATGATTGCTTCCTTGTTGGCCTTCTTTCTTCAAGTATGCTTAAGATGTGATCTTTTATTCAATGAGAGGAAGATCATCTTTGATGATGAAGGTAATGCTTCTTCTTCCCTCCTTTGGATGATGATGTAGAATGTGGAGGCTTCCCAAAGTGCTTGAAATGTAGAGTCCTTTGAATGGAGATAAGGTCTTTAAGGTCTTCTTCTTCTTCCAAGAGTTGGTCCTTCTAGTTGATATGATTCTTGTGATGAGATAGATAATCCTCCTGTTTCCTTGTGTTTAGCCCTTATGTATCCTTCTTCAATTGAGTGATATTCAAGCTACCTTTTCTTGTTGTTGTCACCTTACCTCTGATACCGTGTTGAGAAATCTAGGGGCAACTAGATTAGGGTGATTTCTCTTACTTTGATAATTGCTTGTGATGTTATTTTACTTAATTTGATGTACTTGTAGTTAGCTTCTTCTTTTACTTGATTATTATCATGTTCTTATCATCAAACAACTACCAAAAAATGAAGATCAATGAGACAAGAGGACAAAAGATGTAGGCTGCTAGCGAGGCTCAAAACCTCTCCTCTTGAGAGGAAAACCCACTAGAATATTCTCTTCTTATATAATATTTAAGTGACGAATTCCAATACCTATGACCCAAAACCAAGACACCTCAAAGACCAAGTCAAACCTCTTCTTGATGAACTTGCTTCTCACAAATTCAACCCAAGTTAAACTGCTCCAAAACTGCTTCAACTTCACAAGTTCAGACCTACACTTCCTTGATTGCAATTTCAGCCCTTACAATAGAAACCCTAGCTAACACGTGTGAGGGAAATATGGTAGAATAGGTCTATTTTCTTCTTCGTTGGAGGTTCTCCTTTCGCCTTAGCAACTCGGCCTTCAAACTGATTCTTTTGAGTCCCAAAATTCGGCTCCTTATGATGACGGCAATTTCTATTCTTGTTGCAATAGGTTCGATGCCCTAATTTCACATGTGTGAAGGATGATGGCCCAAAAATAGTCTTCTAAAAATTCGCTTCCTTCTTTCTTATATTCTTTTATTCTTCACTCTATCTAGGACTCCTTATCTTGGTCTTCAGCATCAACAAACTTCTTGGATTCTATCTTGATGAGGGTGAGTTCTCTTATATATATAGGCTTCTCATAGTCGTCGAATAGTTGTTCATGAGGTTTACATATCACCTGTAGGCTGACTTCCCTTCTTGCAGTCTGACTTGGTCTTAGAGGGTATTCATGACACCTTTTATGACAAATAAATTATTTTTACGTGATATACAGTGCCTAATAGGGCCTTTACATATGACAATGACTTCTTTGACTCCTAAACTTTATGACAAATCCCTAGAAGCACTCAACGGGTGCTTGACCTATAAAATGATCTTGAGCATGAAACCCATGCTACAAAATAATAATAATAAAATTTATTTTTCTCTTTACATCAAATACATAAATTCGACATTATGAAGATCGAAATTCGACATTATGTAGACCGAACCTAGTTACATTTTCCAACCTGCACGACTAGAGATTTCGAAGGAAGTTTATTGACAACCTTTTCAACATCAAGCAATTTGTTTTGTTACCATTTCACTAGAACATTTAATTTATTGGATCATCATCATGGTGGATATGTCTCTATAGATATTATTCTTAAGAAACCTACATTATCCTTTTCTTTTAGGCCTCTAATGTTCCAAGATATTATCTTCGTGGATTTTGTGATTGGATGAAAGAAAACACCGCCATCATCATTGTAACCTTGCTTAGGTTTGCCGATGTTTTTTTGACTTCTTAAATTAGATTCTTATTGATTTTTTGGCCTCTTCTTCCATCTTCCTTTGTGGCTTTTGGGTGATGTTTTAAAGGGGAACTATGCACTCCCAAATCTATATTAAAATTGCTTGATCCATGATGAGCAATACCTTTTTCATTTCCTACATTTATATATTCCCTGTGAATCAATTGGACTTGATGATCTAGGATAGTTTGTATATCTTTCTCCTTTTAATCTTCTATCAGGCCCATCATAATTTGTTCATCTAGGTCCTTGTTTTCTATATTGTCCCACTCCATCTTCCTCCATTTCCATTGCATCCATCTTCTTTTGGATTAGGGTGGGCTTATTTTCCTCCTAATGTTTCTACACTTCCTCTATTGGAATTGACTTAGGGATACTTCCTTCCCCAAAATGGGAATTTATTGATCGTCATGTTGAATTTAGGGATCCCTAGTGAAGCTATGGTTTTGAATTTGCTTATGAATCTGGGGTTATATCCCAAGACTATGTTGCCTGGGTTCTTGGGTTTCTTTTCCTTTGGGGATCTTTTTCATAACCTTCCTGATTGTTTTATACCATCTTATTTGTAGCCACCTCCTTATTGACTAGAGGGAAATCTCAAAATAAGTCGCCATATTCATGTCAATGGTGGTAGTCAAATGGAACATGCTCATATTCTAGCAATTGTTTGCAAACACTGTCTTGATAGTGAACATATATGGAAGGTAGAATGGAATGTGAGATGTTCATATAAACATAGATGTGAGCATAATATATGTATCTTCCTTATTTTGTAGATTTTTAGAACTTCACAAAATTACCTATGGCATTACCAATGCCTTCAAGAATTCCCTCCTTTCATTATTCCTTTGGAAGGGAGAAGAGTCATACCCAGAGTGGTGCAACTTGGAAATATTATTTTTCTAAGTTGTATTGATCCTTCTAGAATCATATGAAAAGCCCTTCATTGTTGAATAAATAAGGCCCTCCATCAAAGATTCACATTCTATCTTCTAGGCTTAAAAAAAACACTATGAAGAATACCATGGCTCGTTACTCCAAGCCGATCTATCCCTTTAGCTTCCATTTATTCTAAATCATAGCTTTTTTTAAGGACCATATTCTGATCAACATGCAAATCAAGGCATGATCATAGATGTATTTAATGTAGCTTTCTATTTTGTTAGAGCGAACTTCATATTTTGGATCCTGACCAGATTTGGAGAGGCATCGCCCTTGATTCTGGTTATACGAGAAAACACCCATAGACAACTTCTCAAGATAGTTGGATTCCACTCAATTACCAATAGAGTTCTAAAATGGTAGTCAATGACGATATATTAAAGAGGGGTTGTCATGTGAACTAGATGTGTAATGTTGTTCATGAGTTGCTACATAGAAGAAACCTTAATCTACATAGTAAAACCCTGGAAGAGCGTCGATACAAATTGCTATGATATGTAACTTGTGTTTCTTATCACTATAACTTTGTTTATTTATTTTTTTGCTTTTTTTTTCACTAATTAGCATGAGAAGTGTATTTTGCACCTATTCTTCCTTTCAATACGCACTGTGATCACCATGATATCAAACTAGAATCCCATCTTGGAAATACTTGACCTTTTCATGAACTCTATATATATGATTTATTGGTCATTTTACATCTAATTCTTGCGCAAGCTTTGGTATGAACTCTTTTGCACCTTTTCCTAACTATCTTATGTGCCTTTCTTAGTTTACATGCCTTGTAAGTGTATAATCATATTATATTAAGAAACATAACATGTAGTTTGGAATTGTCATTTTACTTGTGCTTTTGGAAAAAGTCGTTCTCGAAGGAAATTACAGGTGATCAATCCATATAATGAGCTAGAGGAAGCAATGATTACATGCATGGCCATTGATTCACAAGGTTAGCTAGTTAACGACAGATGTTAGGTTGTAGATAGATAGATGGAGGTTAAGATGTTGTGAAATATAGAAGGTTAAAATATTCACAAATATGGAGGTTAAGATGCCTTCGTAGATAAAACATCAAAATGTGCCTAGAGATAACCTATTCAAGGTCTTTTAAAAAAAAATACACCTCTCCATGTAATAAATACTTTTATTGTACTTATTTATCAATAAAAATATATATATAATTAAATATAAATTATTTAAATTTTCATAATAAGTATTAAAGAATCATATATATGGGATTAAGGTTAACTATTAGTGGCGTCATTGAAGATAGTCTAAGGGATGATCATAGAGGATAATAGCATTATGGATACTATTTTGATTGAAATTATCTTTTGATTATGTAATAAGATTTTAAAATTGCTTTGAAATTCATCTTTCTTAAAACATAAGAAAATGGGTTAACAACACACTATTTTTTAGCAAAGAGGCTCATTCTATAGATGTGTAAGTATGTCCGTCCATTAACTAATTTATATGGATATTGGTTTCATATATATCTATATATAGAAAAAAAAATGTTAAAATAAAATATTTTAATGTTGTATATAAAAAAATTTAATGTGGATTATCAATAAAATAATTTAATACTATTAATATTGACATATACTTCAAAATACATTAATAATAAAAAAATCATTTTATATCATGAAAAAATTAAGTTTTTATGGTTAGAACGTTCAATTGGTCTTATCAAAAATACAATTTAAACAATGAAAATTAATATTATATTTTGTACTCTAGAGAAGTTTACACAAAGAAATTTGATATCCTACAGGGCTCATGTTATATTCGTACTTAAAATAGATCTAGATTAATATTAAAACTCTTCTCAACCATTACTCAATTATTTTAAATAAAATAATTTTTTCCACACATAAAAACCAATAATAACTCTCCTTGTTCCAAAATTAAAAACTAAATTATTATTGAAATCTGAATTATTTGATTGTACTTTTAGCAAAGGCTTTACACCTTTACCAACATTAATTATTGTAGAAAGAATGAAACTATTTAATAAACTTTCTAATTAAGATCGTATTATTACCAAAATACCTTTACCCAAAATATATATGGATAAGAAATAGGGATCAACCGCGAAATAATAGTGGAATAATAAAATGACATTAATTATTGTAGAAAGAATGAAACTATTTCATAAACATTCTAAATTTAAGATCGTATTATTACCAAAATACCTTTACCCAAAATATGTATGGATAAGAAATAGGGATCAACCGCGAAATATTAAAATGACTAAAGATTGACGTTCCATTTTCGAATTTACTCCCTATTGTCACCGGGGATTAATCTTTCGTTATTCGAAATCGACCAGAATTCGTTGAAAATGAGAATTTTAGTATGTAAAATTTATTATTATATTTATTAATTAATTTATAAATTTTATATTTATATGTAATGTGTCTCGCACCGATGGGTATAATTAACTAATCTGATTTTAAAATAAACAATATATAATTACAATTTTTTTTAAATTCAAAATCATATATATATAAAAAAAAGTCATATATTAGGTAGAATTCAAAAAGGAAAGCATATTTTTGTTTATATATAAAAGTAAAAAAATATAAATAAAACAGTTTTGTCAAATATAGTTGTATAAGACAATAAAAAGTAAGTTTAAACCTCTATCTTTATTGAGAATCAGTTTCTCTACATTATTTCAAAATGTTTTTTTATTCAGGAAAGGTTATATATCTAATCAAATCTTTATTTTTTGTGCTTGCATATATTATGCCACAAATCTCTAGTTCTGCTATGTATCTTAGAATTCTTTTTCTTGCTCTCCAGTGTGTGCCTTTCGGAGTCTTTGTAACTCTAGAAATCAAACTCACTCCTTGCATGATATCTGGTTTTGTAGCTGTCAGATACATGACGCTGCCAACCAATCTTTTGAATAGAGTTGGATTGACCTCTGATCCTTCATCATCCTTGCTTAACTTTGTACATGTTGCAACTGTTGTAAGGACAGACTTGCAATTCTCCATCCTGAATCTTTTCAGCAAATCTCTAGCATATTTATTTTGGCAAATAAAAAATTATTTTTCAGATTGCTCAACTTCTATGCCAAGAAAATATTTCGTGAGACCAAGATCTGTCATCTCAAATTATTTCATCATGGCTGCTTTTAATTCATCTAACTCAAGATCACTTGTAAAAATCATGTCATCAACATATAAGTAAACAATCAAAATCTGTCCATGTTCATTTACTTTTGTGTACAAGGTAGGCTCAATGTTGCTTCTGCAAAATCCATTCTTGATCATATAACTGTCAATTCTACTATAACAAGCTCTAGGCGCTTGCTTGAGTCCATAGAGCGTTTTTTTTAACTTGTAAGCTTTATCTTCTTTACCTTCAATTTCATATCCCAGAGGCTGCTGCCCATAAATTTCTTCTTCTAGAATTCCATTCAAGAAGGTTGATTTCACATCCATCTGATATACTTTCCACTTGTTCTGAGTTGTTGTGGTTAGAACTGCTCTTACAGTATCCAATCTAGCTACCAGAGCAAATGTTTCTCCAAAGTCTATTCACTGTTGTTGCGAGAATCCTTTTCCTACAAATCTTGCTTTAAATCTGTCAATTTCACCTTTCTCATTTACTTTTGTCTTGTATACCCATTTTACACCAATGAGATTTTTATCTTTTGGCAAATCAACCAAATCGCATGTATTATTATTTTCAATAGCTCCAATTTCTTCATCTATAGCTTGCACTCAATAGCTTCAATTTCTTCATCTATAGCTTGCACCCAATTTTCATCTCTGATTGTTTCTTCAAACGAAGAAGGTTGGAAGGACCTGATTTTAAAATAAACAATATACGAACGATATCCATATCCAACACAAGTCCTCCACAAATCAGCATTTCACCATGTACCACAGACATTCATGGGTTCCACATACAGGAATCATCATCTTCGGTGCACAATGATCAGCAGTCTGACGCAATGTCCAGCAACAGTTGTACACGGTTGCCAAGGTCCCTTCTCCTTCACTCAAAAGTTAACACTAGCAAGGCTTCACCTGTTCAATATCGACAAACCCATATCCATATCAAAAGTACCTGTATATGCCACCATCCAAAACACATGGACTAGCCCTTCTTGCTAATCCAATTGTCCAGCATGAGAATTATGGCCCAATCCTCCATGCAGTACACCTGATCTTGAACAAAGATTTCAGCATAGGAAGATAGAAAAGTGTGTCGAAGATTCTCCGAGATGACTTCACGACAGTCTCTCAGTGCCATTCAAACAGTAATAGTTATCGAGCATCTTTTGTGACCATAACACTTATCAAGCAGGTAACAATCCTTCAATAACTCAACTTTATGGCTTGGTGGTAGGATCACATGATTTCACTGATTTAATAACAGTCTTGTGCAGATTGTTCGACACAAGTTATAGATTAAGCCAAAGCACAGATCCGGCCATTTTCACCATTCACATGGTGACAACACAAATCATTATCAAAATAGCCCCAACCTCTTCTTACAGATCTCATATATGCATAATGAAGATACAACACTTTTAAAAATGAAGGCATGCTCTTGCTATCGAACATGCCAAATTCAAATCTTATAAAGCTTCAATGAAGACACGTCAACAACCAATGACCAACGCAGGCTAATCTAAGATGCTAATAGCATTTCAAAAATGAAATAGTTATATCAATCATTTTCATTAAATTGGGTAACTTCACAATTCGAGAGTATAAGTAATATCCATTTTTTGTACCTCTTTCTTTCACTAAAGCGGGTGCCATCACAACGATGATCCTTCCTTTATTTGTTAAATGCCTTATAGCACTAGCAAGTTCTTTTTCTCCACACGGCTCTACACAACTTTTATGTATGTGGCTCAATTTTGTCAACTTTGACATCAACACTTCTTTTCATTCTTTCACAGCTCCCATGTCCTTTAGACTATAAAGGCTCTGATATCAATTGAAAGAATAGAAGGAAACAAGAAGATACTCAATGATACACAACGAAATACCAGAAAAGGAATAACATGTTCCATTATTTTCATAACAATTATTCAAATATATAGTACATGGGTGTGACCACCTCTTGAGCTGGATTTCCTCTCATACCAACACCTCATCCAGAGATAAAGCTAGGAGGAAATGAAATAGCATATAATACACTTCAGACAAAAACTACATCCTATGTAGAGAGCCATACACTAACATTTGACATAAAAAATTATTGCACAATAAATGAACAATCTTTGCATGTTTTACAAGTTGCTCAAGGGCCTTAGAATAGTACAACATCCCATTTATAAGGAGACATTAGCAACTCAAATGTATGAAAAATATAGTTAACAAATAATACCCAGAAAGAACTACACAATTGAATTGCAAATGTTTCGTATTGTATCTTATTCACATGAAGATTGTAGAAGGAGCCAAAGTTCTTACCTAGAAAGGATCTTGGTTATAACATTTAGTAGAGACTCCATTACTAGGGGTTTAGATAGATGAAAATCCATTCCTGCCTGGAAACACTTGATCTCCTCCTCAACCATTGCATGAGCAGTGAGGGCAATAATTGGTAGGCGACAACCATAACATCTCTCTTCTTCACGAATTCTCCGAGTTGCTTCATACCCATCCATTTCAGGCATCTACAAAATTTACAAAACAATAAAAGATCATAATTTCTAAGAACATGAAAACAAAAGACAACGATCTCAAGTCTAGTCTTGCATTTGGAATTATCTTGTGATATTTCATGTTCATGATTGGCTGTTAAAATGCTTTTGGACAACCATTCTTATGAATAATGTATGTGCATGGAATTTCAAATGATCAAACCATGTGCGAAATGCCAATAATAATATTTAATAATAAGTTATTAACTAAAATGCAATGCTTGAAGGGATTGCATTTGTATCAGCATGTGGTATGTTGTATTGTACCATAACCAAGATAGTAAAAGCTACTGTCCAGCTATCTTGTTTGTCAACGACATAACGACGAAGGTATCCTTCTAAAAACTCGTTAATAATCTCCTCTTGTGTATCTATTTGGGCTGTAAAGAGCACACATGGATCATATGAAATTTTCTCTTGCAAATCATTCTTACAAGAAAGTCATAATGTTAAATCATTATCATTGCAAATTTTATTTTATTAAGGTATTGTCCCAATAAGGCAACATGAGGGAGTATATTACTTAAAAAGTCTTAAATGTGGTATAATAAAAACAGCTGTATTTTTTAAATGAATGAAAAAATGAGGGTTGGAAATAAGAAAAGAAGCAAAAAGATACCACAAGCCATAACCTGAAGAGGGCAGATAGTCAGCTTGTTAGCATGTAATCTAAATTACCAGGAAACGGAAACGGATACGGATCCACCAGATTTTTGAAAATCCAGGATTCCGATGCGGTGGGGAAATGCCATGTATACAAAATACACTAATATTTTTTTAATTTTAAAAAACATATTCAAAAGTTAAAAATCAAAACCATTCATGAATGACAACATTAGAACTGAAATCATTAGTTAATTCATAAATCTGAAAATTGAAATCATGATGCACCATGCTTTATACAAAAAGAATAATTGTTAATACAAAATTGACTCTCATCAATTATCACTCTATTGATATGATGATGTACGATAAGTCTAACTACATGTCAAAAAATGGCTCTATATGTTCATCAATTGAATTTTTGAACTCTACATCTTAATCAACTTGTCATCTTCCTTGACATTTGGCTTAAAATCTAAAAATTTACATCTAATTACAATGGTAAATGAATATTGTGCATTGTTTAAGAACATATTATAGTCTGTATCATATTGTTCTAAGAGGACTCTTCACCTAGAGTTGGATGGGATTAATCTAATTAAATTATTAATGACACAACCATCCTTTGTATACTATATATTATTATCTATGTATTGTCTTAAAGCTTTCTTGTTAGGATTATCAAAAATTGAAAATTAACATTTTGATGTGTCAAATCTTTCCAAGTAGCTTTATCCTATGTTATACAGCCTATAGTTATTTAATAACCTATACAACTATACATCCTATAGTATTAATTTTAGATAACAATGGTATGTTCTATGCTTAGCACAATTTACTTCAATGTTCCTTTAGCCGCCCAATAACAATTTCCAATTGTCTCCAGTAGCAATCACATTAACCATTAATCACATTGACAGTAAATGCAGATAGAACATAAAACAAAATGCAAAAGAAAAGCCAAGACAAGACAAAACTGGATTTGGCAGATGCCATGGAAAAACCCCAATGTGGGGAAAACCCTTTGATCAAATCTTCTTATTATTATTCAATAGTTCGGCAAAGAGAGAGAGTACAAAAGTCAAATTGACTAGCCCAATACAAAGTCAAATCAGCCCTGTCAAATTCTGCAGTCAAACTTCAGCCCTAACCAAAATGTCAATGCTGGTCAAAACAACAGTCAAATACCTCCTTTGAAGCTCGGTTAAATGCAGTCAAACTCGGCCTCCAACAATGGTCAAATTCAACCCAAAATAGACACAAAAACTCTAGTCAAACTCGGTCAACCATGTGGTCAAATCTGCGGTCAATGCAGGTCAAACAGCCAGAAAACCTCAATTTCTGTGTCAGTCAATGCAGCCTAAGAAAATTGAAATTCGGCCCCAAAAACCGCAGTCAAAACAGGTCAAAGTCTCATTAGTCAACGCTGGTCAAACTGTTTGAAATTTGGCCTGTGATTTATGCCCAGAAATTTTGTCCTCCTAGCCGCACGTGTGAGAGAGAGAGAGGTGTGAAAATTTCTGAATATACACATCAGAAATCCTACTGCAATCGCTGGTTTATCATCTCCTAATTGTTTTTACATTCAACAAGTTATTTGATTATTTAAATAGCGATGAAAACACTACTGCAAACTACACTGACATACAGATCATAAACTGAAATGATAAATGAGACAAAAACACAAGGGACACCGTTATTGTTGGACAATCGTCCCCAAAAAAACCCAATTCAGGAAAACCGGTGCAGCATATAGAGGGTTTGTATTATTAAGCAAGAAGAATCTGAGTACAACAGGTTTCCTCTCACACCGGCTAACTTTTCAGAGATATTACGGCAGCAAGAAATACATACGAGGGTTTACCTCATTCTTCAAGTCTGAACTAATCCACTGAATGGCTAACTCCGGCAAGCACTATGAAAATCCCAGCAAAATCTGCTCTGTGTGGGCCAGTATCTTGCCTCTGGGAGACTGCGTCACTTCTCTGCTGGATCGATTTTCCCTTAGACGCTTTGACTTCAGCCCTCCCGACTCAGAACATCGAACTCCTAGCAAAATCTCGAACTTCCCTCGATTATCTCGCACTGCCACTACAAGAACCCTCTTGGCCTGCGTCAGCTCTGCGTGAGCCCCTTCTTGGGTTGCGTAGGCCTCTGCGCTGCCTCTCTGATGCTACTGCTGCCTCTTTGCCTCGTACTCGTTGGCTCAGAACTACCTTCTAATCCAACTCTCAGCTACTTCCCCTCTCACTACAACAGATCACTTGTTCGATTTTCTCAGCAAACCTCACCCCAGAAAAATCGAACTGACTGATCTCTCAAGTGTATTTCCAACTGACCCTCAAGCCTTCTCTTATACTTTTCCTGTTGATGAATCAACGGCCAAGATTAAGTCCCTAATCAACGGCTAAGAATAAAATAAACTTGATCCTTGTCACTTAGAAGTTTCTCACCCATATTCTTATTAATACCCATCAATATTTTTATTTCCTAAGTTTAGATTTAGGAACCCATTAAAAATATTAATTATTTTAATAACTCCTCATCCGGGTGGAATTTCTCCAAATGATTTCTAGGTCTTGGAGATCTCATGTGTTCTAGCCCCTCCACAAAATTTCAGAGCTAGAGCACATTCGATGCTACCCAAAATCAACACTCCCTCTTAGCGAGGAATTTGCTCTAGTAACACTTCTCAACAGAAGTACTACACTAATCCACTGCATCGGTCCTTTGTGTTGTTGATGCTTGGCCTAATGCCCTTCATCCGCTGCACTGTTGCTTCTTGTACTGCTGCCCATGACTCTGCCACTGACACTGCTACATCTGTACTACAGCTCCTCAAAATGTTGCCTCATGCTACCTATAGCACTACCACTGCTAGCTGCTACAATGCAACTCAGTTGCTGAGAAGTAAGCAACCGAAACTTCGCCCAAAAATTGACATGTTGGTCAATCTAGATGCCTCGTGATGCTGAAGCTACCTCTGCTACTAATCTGGGCTGACCCTCTGCTGCTACTGCGTTGTTGCAAACTACTTTGTGCCTCTCGCACTGCTACAACATCCACTGTGCTGCATCAAACTTTGGCACTCTAGTTCTACCACTGTCGCTCCATCACACCTCGCTCCAACCGACACCCATCATTTTGCTACTGTTGTTAAGGGCTCCCGTAGCCGTATGTGATCCAAGAGTTTGGGCACCTCAAGGATCCTGCCTGTCATGTAGTCCTCTCGACTACAACTCCATGTCGCCCCACCTCTTCTCCAGAGGCGCATGAGCACTCATGGCACAATCGTCATCCTCGCCTTCCCTGTCAGCTTTCGCTGGAGCAGCCTTCGAGTCAAAAGCCTCCTCCTTGCCCTTCTTCCAGGGGCACTGAGTGGCGAAATGTCCAAGTTCCCCACACTTGAAGCATCTGACCTTGGAAATATCTTTCTTCTTTCTCTTTTGCTGCTGTTGCTATCCCAATGATGCAAGAGTTGCATCCTCCTCCTCTTCCTTCTTGACCCAGGCTCCTTCGTCGTTACTCCTTGCCTTGGTCAACCTCCTGATCTCTTCTTGTCGAAGAGCTGCCCACATCTCCTCCTAACTGGGGAGAGTCGCTCTACCCAAGATACTTTGGACAAATGTCTCCCAGTCCTCGGTGACTGCATTCAGGGCAGTCTTGACCATGAACTCAGGATTTGGTGTAGACCCCACGGAAGTCAACTGGTCGCGAATCCCTTGCAACCTGAGGAGGAAGGGATTGATCTCTTCTCCCTTTTGCATCTGGTACTGTCTTAGTTGATTCTCCAATAGCATCTTCCGTTGAACGGAAGTCCCCTAGTACAAAGTGGTAAGCGTTTCCCATATCTCCCTTGCTGTGTCCTTCTCAACAATGTGTGGGACCACATGATCTTTGAACCCGTCTAGAATCATGCATTTTTCCTTCACCTGGGTGTCCTTGTACTTCTGCAGTGGATCAGCATCGACCGGAACAACAACTACTTTCAAGGCATAGTCCTTGATGCGATGTTTGTCTAGGATTGACAAGGTCCTGGCCTTCCAGATGACAAAATTAGATGCTCCATCCAATCTGTCCTGATCCCTCAATCCATTGACCGCCATCTCTGCTCAAAAAATATAGGACCGGTTCTCTTCTCCCTCTCCTGTTGTTAATCCAGCAAGACTTGGATTTGGATTTCTTTGGCACTAGAAATCCTCTAAGGAACAAGCTCCTCTAGACTCCCTCTGAGTCCTGATTTCCTTCACGGAAATCCTCTAGCCAAATGTCGAATCACTCCTCTCCAATCCTCCTTTGCTGCTGCAACCCGGATCTAGATTTCTTTGGCTAGAAATTTGTCAAGGCAGTGACTCCCTCTACCTTGGCTTTGTCTCCTCAAACACTTCTGCACCAATAACAACAGCTTCCCACCAGCTCCATTGATCGAATCTACTCTGCTCCTCCAGCCCCGGCAACTAACTGTTTCAAGCCTCTCAGGCTCTACGCTGGCCCAGAGAGCTGACGCAGTCACTGCATGAGCTCCTCTCAGGTTTTGCGTCACCCTCTGCAGGCTCAAAATGTTGACGCAGGCACTGCGTGAGCCTCCGCGTCACTCCTTTAACTGCTCCTCTACCTCTGAAACGACTCTATCACTCGGGACAGCTGCTTCTCTGCAGCAAATTCTCTAGATCCTCCGGCTGATGTCTTCAGTCTCCTATGATCTGCAATCCTCTAATACCATGAGAAAATTTCTGAATCTACACATCAGAAAATCTACTGCAATCACTGGTTTATCATCTCCTACTTGTTTTTACATTCAACAAGTTATTTAATTATTTAAATAGCGATGAAAACACTATTGCAGAGTACACATACATACAGATCATGAACTGAAATAGATCGAGACAAATACACAAGGGACATCGTTATTTTTGGACAATCGTCCTCAGAAAAACCAAATTCGGGAAAACCGGTGCAACATATAGAGGGTTTGTATTATTAAGCAAGCAAAATCTAAGTACAACAGGTTGCCTCTCACACCAGTTAACCTTTCAAAGATATTACGACAATAAGAAATACATGTGAGGGTTTACCTTATTCTCTAAGTCTCAACTGATCCACTGAATGGCTGACTCCGGCAAGCACTGCGAAAATCCCAGCACAATTTGCTCTGTGTGGGCCAGTGTCTTGCCTCTGGGAGACTGTGTCACTTCTCTGTGTTGAAATTTCTAAGTTTGACACATTAAAAATCCCTACTGCATTATCTGGTTTATTTCACCTACTTATTTATTCCTTAAAAAGTTATTTATACATATAAATACTGAAAATAAACACAAATGCATCCTTAACTCATACAGATTAGCAACTGAAATAATAGACAAACACACGAGGGACACCGTTATTTTTGGACAATCATCTCCGAAAAACCCAATGCGGGAAAACCGTTGCAGCAGTTCTTAGGGTTTTATTATCATGCAGATTTCTTGAGTACAACTAGGGTGTCGAACTGGCTCACACAACAGAGATTGTTACACGGCAGTAATACCTCTTCTTGGAGACAGATATTCAGCCAGTCTGCCCCACTAAAATCCTTCTGATGCTTCTCCTAGGCACTGTGTCAGCCTTGCTAAACTCAACGTAGCTCTAGAACCCTTTGCGTCAGCATTATGCCTCTCTGCGTCAACTCTCTGGCCTTCTATGTCACCCACGTAGGCCCTCAGCCTCTGCGCAGTCTCTAGCTACCTCTGCATGGCTCCTGTTGCCTCTGCGTAGCTTTGGTTGCCTGCATCAGCCTCTTCAGTCACTGCACTGATCCTCAGGCACTATCTCTGCCTCTCTGTTATGTACTCACTGCCCCTCGCTACAACTGATCACTTGTTCGAATTTTCTCAGCAAGCCGCGCTCCAGAAAATCGAACTGACTGATCAATCTTGGTGTATCTCCAACTAATCCTCAAGCCTCCTCTTATACTTTTCTTATTGAGTCTTCAACGGCCAAGATTAAGTCTCTAATCAACAGCTAAGATTAGATTTGGCTTGATCCATGTCATTTAGAACATTCTCACCCAGTTTTATATTAATACCCATTAATATTTTAATTTTCCTAAGTTTAGACTTAGGAACTCCATTAAAAATATTAATTATTTTAATATCTCTCTTACCGGGTGCAATTTCCCCAAACCATTTCTAGGTCTTGGAGATCTCATGTGCTTTAGCCTCTCCACCAATTTTCATGGCTAGAGCACATTCGATGCTACCACAAATCAACACTCCCTCTTAGCGAGGAATGTGCTCTAGTAATGCTCCACCACTGAACATCACACTGATCCTTTTGCACCGGTACCTGTGTTGATGCTTGGCATGTTGCCCAACATCCACTGCACTGTTGCTTCCTGTACTGCTGCCCATGACTCTGCCACTGCCACTGCTACATCTGTACTGCAGCTCCCTCTCAACATGTTGCCCATGCTGCCCATAGCACTGCCACTGCTAACTGCTGCACTGCAACTCAATTACCGAGAAGTAAGTAATTGATCTACCCAAATTCTGACATCCTTGTCAGTCCGGAAGCCTCTTGATGTTGAAGCTACCTCTGCTACTATCTTGTGCTCCCTCTGCGCTGTTGCAAACACCTATGTGCCTCTCGCACTGCTGCAAACACCTTTGTGCCTCTCGCACTGCTGCAACCCCCACTGCGCTGCTACAGACCTCTGCACTCTAGCACTGCCTTGTTGCTCCATCGCATCTTGCTTCTACCAACATCCGTCATCCTGCTACTATCATTCGGGGCTCCCGTAGCCGGATATGATCCAAGAGTTTGGGCACCTCAAAGAGCTTGCCTCTCATCTTCTGTAGTCCTCCTGACTACAGCTCGATGTCACTCCACCTCTTCTCTAGAGGTGCATGAGCACTCATGGCACAATCGTCATCAATCTCGACTTCTTTCTCCGCCTTAGCCAGAGCTACCTTGGAGTCAGAATCCTCTCCCTTGTTCTTCTTCCTGGGACACTGGGTTGCATAATGACCCAAGTCCCCACAATGGAAGCACTTCACCTTAGAGATATCCTTCTTCTTCCTCTTCCCTTGTTGTCCCACAGATGCCAGAGCCACATCCTCCTCCTCCTCTTTCTTGATTCGACCTCCTTTGCCACTACTCCCCACCTTGGTCAACCATCTGATCTCTTCTTGGCGAAGAGCTTCCCACATCTCTTCCCATCCTGGAAGATTAGCTCTGCCCAAAATGCTTTGGACAAATGTCTCCCACTCCTCGGAGACATCATTCAGGGCAGTCCTCACCATGAACTCCTGATCCGACGTGGCCCTTATGGAAGTAAGTTGGTCCCGAATCTCATGCAATCTGAGGAGGTATAGATCTATTTGCTCCCCCTTCTGCATGATACGAGCACAACTAATTCTCCAATAGCAGCTTATGCTGCACAGAAGTGCCCTGATACAATGTCATCAAAGTATCCCACATCTCCTTTGCCGTGTTCTTTTCAGTGATATGTGGTACGACACGATCCTTGGCCCCATCAAGGATTATGCACTTTTCCCTCGCCATTGCATCCTCATACTTCTCATTATCAGCTGGGTCTACTGGGATACCCACGGTTCTCAAGGCAAAGCCCTTGATGCGATGTCTATCTAGGACTGACAGGATCCTAGCCTTCCAGATCACAAAGTTGGAAGCCCCGTCCAACCTATCCTAATCCCTCAATCCATTCATTGCCATCTCCGCTCCTCTTCTAGACTCCCTCTGAGATTCGACTTCCCTCCTGGAAATCTCCCTCTAAGTCTGATTTCCCTGCAGGAAATATTCTCGCCAAATGTCGAACCGCTCCTCTCCAATCCTCTTTGCAACTGCAACTCGAATATGGATTTCTTGGCTAGAAATCCGTCAAGGTAGCGACTCCCTCTACCTTGGTTCTGTCCCATTAAGCAATGTTCTGCTTCGATAGAAACAACACCCCACCAGCTTCCCAATCCACAATTTGCCCATAGCTCCCTAGGTCCCGGCAAGTGAAGAAACTGAGCCTTCCAGCTCTGCGTAATCCCTGCCAACGCTGAATCACTCCTCTGGCCAACTGCGTCAAGGCTACCTAGCTGAGTAGGATGACATGGCTCTTCGTGAGCCTCTTCTGCCTATCTCTGCCTCTGCGTTGGCCCTCTCTGGCTCGAAATGATGACGCAAGCCCTCTGTGTCACTCCTTCTCTGTTGCCTTCTGCTTAGGAGCCGCTGTGTCTCTCGAGACAGCTGCAAATTTGCGATATTGCTGATGCCTTCAGTCCTCCTGTGATCTGCAATGCTTTGATACCATGCTGAAATTTCTGACTCTGACACGTTAGAAATCCCTACTGCATTATCTAGTTTATTTCACCTACTTGTTTATTACTTAACAAGTTATTTATACATATGAAAATAAACACAAATGCAGCCTTAACTCATATACAGATCAGCAACTGAAATATTAGACAAACACAAAAGGGACAACGTTATTTTTGGACAATCATCCCCGAAAAAACCCAATGCGAGAAAACTAGTGCAACAATTCTGAGGGTTTTATTATTATCCAGATTTCTTGAGTACAACTAGGGTGCTGAACTGGCTCACCCAACAGAGATTGTTACACGTCAGTAATACCTCTTCTCGGAGACACATATATAGCTAGTCTACCCACGGAAATCCTTCCAGCGCTTCTCCTAGGCACTGCGTCAGCCTTGCTAGCCTCAGCGTAGCTCTGGAACCCTCTACGTCAGCATTCTGCCTCTCTGCGTCAGCTCTCTGGCCTTTTGGGTCACCCACGCAATCCCTCAGCCTCTGCGCAATCTCTAGCTGCCTTTGCGTGGCTCCTGCTGCCTCTGCGTAGCTTTGCCTGCCTTTGTGTCAGCCTCTTCAGTCACTGCGCTGACCCTCAGGCACTACCTCTACCTCTCTGTTATGTACTCACTGCCCCTCACTGCAACAGATCACTTGTTCGAATTTTCTCAGTAAGCCCCGCTCCAGAAAATCGAACTGACTGATCAATCTTGGTGTATCTCCAACTGACCCTCAAACCTCCTCTTATACTTTTCCTATTGAGTTTTCAACGACCGAGATTAAGTCTCTAATCAATGGATAAGATTAGATTTGGCTTTATCCATATCATTTAGAACATTCTCACCTAGTTTTATATTAATACCCATTAATATTTTTATTTTTCTAATTTTAGACTTAGGAACTCCATTAAAAATATTAATTATTTTAATATCTCTCTAACCGAGTGGAATTTCCCCAAACCACTTTTGGGTCTTGGAGATCTCATGTGCTTTAGCCTCTCCACCAATTTTCATGGATAGAGCACATCCGATGCTACCACAAATCAACACTTTGTTGGATCTATTTTCCCTCAGACGCTTCGACTTCAGCTCTCTAGGCTCAGAACATCGAACTCCTAGCAAAATCTCGAACTTCCCTTGATTATCTTGCACTGCCACTGCAAGAACCCTCTTGGTCTGTGTCAACTCTGCGTGAGCCCCTTCCTGAGCTGCGTAGGCCTCTGCGCTACCTCTCCGATGCTACTGCGGCCTCTTTGCCCGGTACTCGTTGGCTCGGAACTCCCTTTCGATCCAACTCTCTGCTACTGCCCCTCTCACTACAACAGATCACTTGTTTGATTTTCTCAGCGAACATCGCCCCAGAAAAATCAAACTGACTGATCTCTCAAGTGTATTTCCAACTAACCCTCAAGCCTCCTCTTATACTTTCCTGTTGATGAATCAACGGCCGAGATTAAGTCTCTAATCAATGACTAAGATTAAAACAAACTTGATCCTCGTCACTTAGAAGTTTCTCACCCATATTCTTATTAATACCCATTAATATTTTTATTTTCCTAAGTTTAGACTTAGGAACCCATTAAAAATATTAATTATTTTAATAACTCCTCATCCAGATGGAATTTCTCCAAACGATTTATGGGTCTTGGAGATCTCATGTGTTCTAGCCCCTCCACAAAATTTCAAAGCTAGAGCACATCCGATGCTACCCAAAATCAACAAGAGGCTGCCCCAAGCTATACGAACCAATCTGATGAAGAGAGAGAGAACAACGTGTGAGTGATGGATGTCCAAATGAGGTGTGAGGTCTCTTCTATTTATACACTTTGTTGTGGGTGAAGAGACACATCCATTGGGCTTCTTGAGCCTACATTTAGCTAAGGTCGACCTGAACAATTTGCACATGTGTGGTCATAAATTCAAAATCACACTTCTGCTTGTCCAAATGAGATGATCTTTATATCAATCTTGGACCTCTCAAAAAGAGGAATCCAATGCAATCATCATCTCCATCAAATGAGTTGTCCCAAGGTGGAATTTGGCCCTAGTTGCTAATTTTAACACTCCCTCTCAACTAGGGAGAATTCCACCTGCCAATCCATCTGTCTGCATGTACCATCCCTATCATCTTTGCGCTGCTGAATCATGAAGTAATAATGAAGAATAATTGATCGAGAGTGAGTCACAAGACCTTACCACTCTCCACTGACAAAGGTCAGTCTTCAGTTGATCCCAAATCAAGTTGTTGAACACCATGCATCCTAGACATAGGGAGTACGACAATACACGATGTGTCCATCGATAGTGCTATGGTCCCTATCCACGTTTCCCAACTCATTGGCCAGATGAGAGGTACTTCCCATGAGTCCTAGACTACATGGATAGGATGTATACTAGGGCATCAGCAGGAGAAGGTGAACCACTCATCCTACTCATATGCCATAGGAGAAGGTGAACCACTCATCCTATTCATATGTCAATCATAGGGGAAGGTGAACCACTCACCCTACATACATGTATCCGCAATCATAGGGGAAAGTGAACCACTCACCCTATACATAGTTACCACTACGGGAAGGTGAACCACTCACCCTATGGTCGCTCATAGCTCCAAGAAGTAACCCAAGCCCCCAAGAGCTCCCAGAGCTCAGTGTCCAACTCATGCAGGACCCTCATAAGAGGGCCTTTCCACGACTCTAAGTATCTCTCGGAAGGTTAACAATTTGACATTCCCCAAGGGCTTCGTCGGGATATTTGCGACCTGCTCATCAGTCCTGATGTGTTGGAGCATTAATGCTCCCCGTCGTACCATATCCTTGATAAGGTGGTACTTGATATCAATGTGCTTGGAGCGGTTGCGGAACACAGGATTCTCTGAAAGGTGAATCCCACTTTGGTTGTCACAATAGATCATGGTGGTATCCAACACATGTTCAAGTAGCTCATCCTATTCATATGTCAATCGTAGGGGAAGGTGAACCACTCACCCTACATACATGTATCCGCAATCGTAGGGGAAGGTGAACCACTCACCCTATACAGTGTACCACTACGGGAAGGTGAACCACTCACCCTACGGTCGCTCATAGCTCCAAGAAGTAACCCAAGCCCCCAGGAGCTCCCAGAGCTCAGTGTCCAACTCATGCAGGACCCTCATAAGAGGGCCTTTCCACGACTCTAAGTATCTCTCGGAAGGTTAACAATTTGACATTCCCCAAGGGCTTCGTCAGGATATTTGCGACCTGCTCATCAGTCCTGATGTGTTGGAGCATTAATGCTCCCCGTCGTACCATATCTCGGATAAGGTGGTACTCGATATCAATGTGCTTGGAGCGGTTGCGGAACACGGGATTCTCTGAAAGGTGAATCCCACTTTGGCTGTCACAATAGATCACGGTGGTATCCAACACATGTTCAAGTAGCTCATCCTATTCATATGTCAATCGTAGGGGAAGGTGAACCACTCACCCTATACATAGTGTACCACTACGGGAAGGTGAACCACTCACCCTATGGTCGCTCATAGCTCCAAGAAGTACCCCAAGCCCCCAGGAGCTCCCAAAGCTCAGTGTCCAACTCATGCGGGACCCTCATAGGAGGGCCTTTCCACGACTCTAAGTATCTCTCTGAAGGTTAAGAATTTGACCTTCCCCAAGGGCTTCGTCGGGATATTTGCGACCTGCTCATCAGCCCTGATGTGTTGGAGCATTAATGCTCCCCGTCGTACCATATCCCGGATAAGGTGGTACTCGATATCAATGTGCTTGGAGTGGTCGCGAAACACAGGATTCTCTAAAAGGTGAATCCAACATTGGTTGTCACAATAGATCACGGTGGTATCCAGCACATGTTCAAATAGCTCACTAAACAACTTCCTTAACCAAACAGCTTCACAACAGGCCATACTAGTAGCAATGTATTCAACCTCAGCAGTGCTTAAAGCAACTGATTTATGCTTCCTGCTCATCCAATATTTTGAAGCAGACCCTAATGAGAAGCAACATCCAAAATTGCTATTACGATCCACCACACTGCCAGCCCAGTCAGCATCTACATATCCATGCAACCTCAAATTCCTGACAGTGTATCTCAATCCATAATAGATTGTGCCCCAAAGGCATCTCAAGAGATTCTTAGTAGCAATCCAATGTATGTGATGAGGCTTGACCATAAATTGACTCAATGTATTCATAGCAAAGCATATCTCCAGACAGGAGTTTACCAAGAACATCAGGGGCCCCACAAGTTGTCGATACTCGGAAGGATTTGCCAATTCAGGCCCAGCAGTACTTCCACATAGTTTCTTGAAGTTGAGTTCCATAGGAGTAGACACAGACTTGCATTCCACCATCCCACATCTCTCGAGTAGCTTCACAATGTATTTTCCTTGAGAAAGGAAAATCTCACCTAGGTTTTGCCAGACCTCCAAGCCTAGGAGGTAGTGCATCAAACCTAGGTCCTTCATCTTGAATTTGGAAGCCAACTCCCTCTTGCATTGATAAATGAGAGGGTCTGCACCTGTCAGAAAAAGATCATCCACATAAAGGACCAAAATGAGAGGCCTTTCCTTTTCCACCTTGAAGTATAGGTTTGGGTCAGGTTCACTCCTTGTAAAACCCAACTTGATAAAATAGCTATCAATCCTCTCATACCAAGCCCTAGTCACTTGTTTCAACCCATAGAGGGCTTTCTACAACCTGCATACATGTGTCTTTCGATCTTGAACTTCAAACCCCTCAGGTTTCTCTACATAGACTCCTTCCTTAAGAGAACCATGCAAGAAAGTTGTTTTGACATCCATTTGGTGTAGGCTCCATCCTTGAGAGGCAGCAAGAGCAATGATGGATCGGATAGTGGTGTATCGGGCAACCGGTGCAAATATCTCATCATAGTCCACTCCTTTTTGAGAGAAACCTAGAGAAACGAACCTATCCTTGAACTTTTCAGCGCTCCCATCACCTCCATGTTTGATTTTGTAAAGCCATTTTGAAGTGACCACTGACTTGTCCTTGGGTCTAGGAAACACATCCCAGACATCATTCTTCATGATTGATTCATATTCCTCATTCATCGCATCCTTCCATACTTGGTACTTCATGGCTTCTTTAGATGTACATGACTCAGATTAAACAATGGTACTAATAGTAGCTAAGTACCATTGGTACTTGTTCGGCTTCTTGCTTTCACGAAATGTCCCCCTTGGTGCAACATGTCTTTCAACGTCTTCGAGAGTATCTTTGAGCCACAAAGGTCTTTTCCTTGAAGTAGAGGGCTCACCAGGAGGTTGATCAATGGGATCCATTGGGCCTTCAACATCGGGCATTGTATCATCTGTCGGAGATTCATCCTTCTTTCTTGCATCATTATCATTGTCCTTCCTAGGGATAGGAAGATCTCTGACTTTCCCAAGGGCAGAATATTCATTGAAGGTGACATCATGACTTATTTCCACTTCTCTTTGACCAGGCACATAGATTCTATATGCCTTCGAAGTTTCACTGTAGCCCACAAAAGATTCTTTCTTCCCAAAGGCATCTAGCTTGTTTCGTTTCTCTTTCGGCACATGAAAATATATGGGACAACCAAAAATTCTAAAATGAGAAACATCAAGTTTCTTACTGGTTAAAACTTCTTCGGGTGTCTTGAAGTCCAATGCTTGATGCAAGCACCTATTTTGAACATATACATCAATGTTGGCAGCTTCTCCCCATAAGAACTTTGGTAGTCCTTGGTCATGAAGCATAGCACGGATAGCTTCTATGATTGTTCGATTCTTCCTTTCAGCAACTCCATTTTTCTCAGGAATATATGCAGTAGTGCTCTCCCTCTTAATGCCAGCTTCTCTAAAATAGTCATCGAATTCATTTGACTCATTCGGTTCCATTATTGGTCCTCAATATTTTGATCTTCATCCCTGTTTGATTTTCGACCAAGGCTTTGAAAAAGCATAACCATTTGAAAACTTCATCCTTCTTCAAGAAATAGATCCATGTTTTGTGAGAGAAGTCATCCACAAAAATTGCATAGTACAAGTATCCTCTGCAAGAAGTTACGGACAACATACCTGATAGATAAGAATAGACCAATTGAAGAATGTCGGTAGTTTGACTTTCACTTGAAGGGAATGATCCCCTTGTATGTTTTCCAGCTGCACAACCCTAAAAAACTCCTTCATGATCTATGTTGAATTCCGACATACCTATGACCATCTTCCTTACCTCTGGTAAGACTTTGTAATCAAGGTGAGCAAATCTTCAGTACCATATTTCGGATTGAAGAGAAGTATCGCAAGTCATAGCTCCCAAAGGACTTCCTCCAACCTGATAGAGATCTTCAACCCTAAATCCAAGTGTAAATGCATATTTCGGGTTCCTTTGCCAAACACGTACCTTCCCATCAACGAATGTTACCTTGAAGCCTTTGTCTTCCATCGCAGAAATAGATACCAGGTTCTTTTTCAAATTAGGTACATACAATTCTTCTTGTAGATGAAGGATTTGACCTTGATTCAAGTAAGAGTGACAACCCCAATCCCTTTCACGGGTAGGTGATGTTGTCCCCAAGTATGATCTTCAAATTTGTCTTCTTTTCAACCAAATTTGAGAGGGCCTCCTTGTACCCAGTGAAGTGCTTTGAGGCACCAATATCAATTGACCAATTATCCAAAGTGTCAGAAGGTGAGGCAGTGGTGAGAGCATAAATGAAATAAAATTCTTTTTGCTTATCTACAACATTAGTTTCCTCATACCTAGACTTTCTCAACCTTTTGGGAGGACAACCATTTCCATGTCGAGCAGCATGAACATTCCTCTTTCCTTTGTTGTTGAACTTGATGTTCCTTTGATTTCCATTGCCTTTGAAGTTGTTGTGGTTGTTGTTGTCATCATCCCTTGGAGTATCCTTCTTGTGAGGACACTCTCTAGCATAGTGGCCAAACCTATTGCAATTGAAGCATCTTCCTTTTCTTCCTTCTTTGAATCCCAGCTTAAATTCTTGACCTTGTCTTCCTGGACCGGCATTGTTCTTCCTTTTAGTATGAGCGGAGAAAGCGGTAGGATTATTTCCATTTGAGGGCTTATCTCTTTCCATCATCGTTATTTATTCTTGAGTGCATCTAGCCAATAATTCATCAAAACCCAGAATCTCGTCATTGTTGAGGATGGTGGTGTTAAACACGTCGCATTCTCTTCTGAGACCTCCAAGTGCAATAAGAGTGAGTTCCCAGTCACCAACAACTTCTCCAATAGATAGGAGATCATTTCTTTATTTCGGTAATCCTCGTGAAGTAGGATTGAATGGACTCTCATCTATCCATCTTGATGTATTTCAACTTGTTCTTGAGAAAGAGGACTTGATTTGCATTGTTTACTTTGAACATCCCAACTAGCTTGTCATACATCTCCTTAGATGTTTTCAAATCAGAAATATAGGCAACCAAAGGCTTGTGAATGGAATCTACAATAATTTTCTTAGCTTTGACCTCACCTTTCTTGTACTTTGTTTTTGCAACAACGGGTGCATTTGAAATAAGCTCCACCACTCTTCCCTTTACATAGTCCATAGCATCATTCTCTTCCAAGGTCAAATCCAGAAACATCTTCCATGCATGATAGTCGGATTTGTCCTTAAGCTTGTGTTCAAATTTGAAGTATGATATAGTCGTCATTGAAACTAGCTCAAAATTCTTGTCCAACAACTTTCCTTAGTGATAGCTTTTCTCACTGTTGCTTGGCCTTTGTTTTGACCTGGGATCTGATACCATGTTAATTTTAGATAACAATGGTATGATGTTCTATGCTTAGCACAATTTACTTCAATGTTCCTTTAGCAGCCCAATAACAATTTCCAATTATCTCCAATAGCAATCACATTAACCATTAATCACATTAACAGTAAATGCAGATAGAACATAAAACAAAATGGAGAAGACAAGCCAAGACAAGAGGACCCCGGATTTGGCGGATGCCAAGGAAAAACCTCAATGTGGGGAAAACCCTCTGATCAAATCTTCTTATTATTATTCAATCGTTCAGCAGAGAGAAAGAGAGAGAGAACAAAAGTCAAATTGACTATCCCAATACAAAGTCAAATCAGCGCTGTCAAATTCTGCAGTCAAACTTCAGCCCTAACCAAAAAGTCAACGTTGGTCAAAACAGTAGTCAAATACCTCCTTTGAAGCCTAGTCAAACTCGGCCTCCAGCAATGGTCAAAGTCAACCCAAAGCAGTCACAAAAACTTTGGTCAAACTTGGTCAACCTACAATCAATGCAGGTCAAACAGCGCAGAAAACCTCAATTTCTGTGCCAATCAATGCGGCCTAAGAAAATCAAAATTCTGCCCCAAAAACCGCAGTCAAAGCAAGTCAAAGTGTCCTCGGTCAATGTTGGTCAAACTGTCTAAAATTCAACCTGTGATTTCTACCCAGAAATTTTGTCCTCCTAGCTGCACATGTGAGAGAGAGAGAGAGAGAGAAGCTACCCCAAGATGTACGAACCAATCTAATGAAGAGAGAGAGAAGAATGTGTGAGTAATGGATGTCCAAATGAGGTGTAAGGTGTCTTCTATTTATACACTTCTTTGTGGGTGAAGAGACACATCCATTGGGCTTCTTGAGCCTACATTTAGTTGAGGCCGACCTAAACAAGTTGCACATGTGGTCATAAATTCAAAATCACACTTCTTCTTGTCTGAATGAGATGATCTTCATATCAATCTTGAACCTCTCGAAAAGAGGAATCCAATGCAATCATCATCTCCATGAAATGAGCTGTCCCAAGGTGTAATTTAGCCCTAGTTTCCAATTTTAACATGCAGATTACTAATAAGTGATCTAACTAAAAATCTAAAAAAAATATTAAGAAAAAAATCTTATTTTCATAGGATTCGGTGTGTGAGAGCTAGTTGACACAAGTTCAATAGCATGTGATTTGTTTCCTAGTTTGAAGGATTTATTTACGTGGTGGATCCTACGTGGATCTAGGTGGATCCATATCTGTATCCATATCCAAAATAGGGATCCATGAATTTGACATCAAGACATTGTGGATCTTGTTAATTTCTCTTGAAACTCTGCACACTATTTAGATGAATTACTAAAAACAAGGCAACTAAAAACTGACACCAAACTTCCTTTCATCAAGATACAAAGTTTCTTAACAATCAACAAGTAGCAGAAAAAACACCAGAGATAAAGACACATGCACATAAATTGACACGCTTGTTTACCTAGGAAATCTGAAAGGGAAAACCTGCTTTCTATGTTGTGGCTTTTTACTAATTTTCCTTGAGCAAATGGATCTACTATAATTCATGTTGCTACTGCAACGAGCAATCTGTCTCTAAGAAATCACCAAGCTTCTCCTCACTCTTCTCGACTCTTGATCTTGGCCCTGCTCATGATCACCATTGAGGATAGTCTCAACCTGCCCAGAGAATCCTAATCCTTTTCTCCACAATCCTTGTGCACTTCAGCCCCCTAAATCCTTGTGCACTTGGCCTCCTAAATCCTTGCACACTTACTCCTCAATTATGCACACTCCACAATAAAGAATGATATGTGATCTTGTGCCTTTTTACTTCTCTTTATAGATAGAATTTGATGCATGCAAGGAGGCCTAGTTTGAATTTCAGTTCACACTAGGGTCACGAATTTCCTTTGCTAGCTAACTAGAGCAAGTCCCAATTACACTTGGAGTAGCTCTAAGTTAACTAGCTCGAGTTCCTCCTTGATTTACTCTAGTTGTGATTGTGAGTTAACTAAGAACTCAACTCGTTCTCTCTCCAATCAACACTAAAGTCTTAACTCATTCTAACTGAACTTGTCACTGCCACCTCACCCTGTAGTCTAACTGAAGAAGACTCCACTAAACTAAACCTCCAATACTACGCGTGCAAACTTAATGACCAATCCAGTAAACTGGGAATCAACTCATGGTAATTGAGTCTATCTCATGAATTCGTACTCATGTAAAAGAAAGATTAATTTGCAGTATTCATTGGCTAAGGCACAAGCTAGAAGACCTTCCATTGCCACATTTTCAACACTCCCTCTTACCGAGGAAGGGATTTTGTAGAACTCCCAACTTATCTCTGAAGTAGACAAAACTGCCTCTTTTCAATGCCTTGGTTAAGATATTTGTTGTTTTCTCCTCTGTTCGTATGTACGATAGCTTCACTATCCCTTTCTACGCACAGTCCCCGAGATGATGATACCTAATCTCGATATGCTTGGAGCGATCATGAAACAATGGATTCTCATAGAGCTTAATGCAACTCTGATTGTCATTGTGGATCACAATGGGCTCCATCCCCTGCCTGAAACGTCCCACAAGCAACTTCCTCATCCAGATAGCTTCACACACTTCCAAACTGGCAGCCATGTACTCGGCCTCTGTTGAACTGAGTGCAACTGATCTCTACTTCCTATTGAAACAAGGTACAACAGTTGACCCAATGTTGAAGATGCATACTAAAGTACTCTTTCGATATCTAGAGCTCCCTCACCAACCTGCATCTGCGAACCCCTGAAGCCTCACTCCATCAACCTATCTGTACCAAAATCCACAATTTGTCATGCCTCTGAAATATCTCAAAACATGCTTCGCAACAACATAGTGAACTCTAGTAGGATCCATCATGAACTGGTTCACTACAAAACATATGTCAAGTTGTGTGTTGACAAAGTACATCAAAGACCCAATGAGTTGCATGTACAATGTAGCATCTCTACTCGCTCTACTCTACTAGTGTCCACCTTCCTCCAGTTCATCACTCGAGGCATGGTCATGGGCCTACAATCCTACATATGAAACCTCCTGAGGATCCTTGTAGTGTACTTCCCTTGCCCCAAGAAGATTTCCCGATCACCCTGCCATACCTCTAGCCCAATGAATAGTGCATAAGCCCCATGTCCTTCATCTCAATCCTGAATCAAGTTGTCTGCTCGAGTCAAAATAAGATCATCAACATAGAGCACTAGAATGAGCAAGAGCATTGTTGGATTTCTAGGTCTAACTATTAGAAACCCTTCATGTACTTTACTAATTTATTCCTACCTACTTGTTCTTTTAATTATCAAGTTATTTACCATGTAAATACTGGAAATAAATACAAGTACATGCTCAACACATTACACATCATCAACTGAAGGAAACAAAACAAGCACACAAGTGACACTGTTATTTTTCAACCAATGTCCCCGAAAAAACCCAATGCAGGAAAACCGGTGCAGTTATCTGAGGGTTTAATTATTATGCAGTTTCTGAATACAATCTAGGTGCCAAAACCAGCGCATCCAACAGAGAATAATCTCGGCAGTAGTACCTCTCAGTTGGAGACAGATGTTCCAGTTGAAACCCCGGATAATCACTCTGGCAGCTTCACAGCTCCAATCTGCCCCATGAAACCCCAACGTCAGCCTCTAGGGACAACGTCAGCCCTTCTGGCCCAGCGTCACTCTGGCTTGGCCTGCGTCAACCTCTGGAGGCACTATGTCATCCCTCTTGGCCTCTGCGTCACCTACGCTGGCCCTCTGAGGCACTGCGCAACTCCTGGATGCCTCTGCGTGAGCCCTGCCTGGCTCTGTGTGAACCCCTGGCTGGTTCTGTGTCCCTCACTCTCGGCTACTGCGCTGATCCTCCTAGAGCTATCTATGCCTCTCTGCTTCTGTATTCACTGCCCCTCAGCTGTAACTCTGATCACTCTCTCGACTTCCTTAGCAAACCCAACCCCAGAAAGTCGAAATCTTGATCAACTCGGTGTGTTCTCCAAGTGACCCTCAAGCCTCCTCTTATACTTTTCTCGTTGACAATTCAACGACCGAGATTAAGTCCCCAATCAACGACTAAGATTAGATCTGTCTTGATCCATGACTTTTGGACCATTCTAACACAGTTTTATATTAACTCATGGAATTCATATTTTGACTTACTTAACGCAGTTGAATCCCAAAAATGATATTAATATAATATGCGTAAATATACTTAAAATCTCCCAAATTGTTTAGAATCTACCCAAACCCTTTCTGGGTATTGGAGATATCATGTGCCTTAGCCTCTCCACAAATTTTCGTGGCTAGAGCACATTCGATGCTACCCCAAATCAACACTCTCTCTTAGCGAGGACTATGCTCTAGCAATACTCCTCACTGAGTATCACCTTGATCATCTGGCATCGGTCCTTGTGCTGATGCTAGGCCTGATGCCCATCACCTGCACTGCTGCACCCTGTACTGCTACCCATGGCCCTGCCACTGCCACTGCTGCATCCGTACTATAACTCCTTCTCATCTTGTTCCATCATGTTGCCCATAGCACTGTCACTGCTAACTGCTGCACTGCAACCCACTTACTGAGAAGTAAGTAACTGATCTCCCAACTTTGACATCTCCATCAAGCTAGAGACTCACATGATGCTGAAGCTCCCTCTGTCGCTGACAAGTGCTCCCTCTCTGACCTCTGCGCTTTTGCAACTATTCCATGCATCTCGCACCGTTGCACGCCTCTCTGTGCCATCTTACACTGGTGCAACACTCCCGTGCTTCACGCTGTCCTGGGAATCCTGCACTGTAGCTCCCTCTGTCGCTCCATCCGCATCCGTCTCTACTGACATCCGCTAGTATTGCTACTCTTCTTCGAGGCTCTTGTAGCAAGGTCTAATCGAAGAGGCTAGGTACCTCGAGGATCCTGCCCCTCATCGCCTGTAGTCCGTCTGACTACAGCGCCATGTCTCACCACTTCTGCTCAAGTGGCGTGTGAGCACTCATGGCACAATCATCATCTGTCTCCACTTCCTTTTCTGCCCTTGCTGGCACAGCCTTGGTCTCGGAGGCCTCTCCCTTGCTCTTCTTCCTTGGACACTTGGTTGTATAATGACCCAGCTCCCCACAATGGAAGCATTTTACCTTGGAGAGGTCCTTCTTCTTCTGTTTCTCCTGCTTTCCCTCAGATGTTAGAGTAGCATCTACCTCCTCCTCCTTGATTCTAATCCCCTTGCCGTTGCTTCCTGCCTTGCTCAGCCTTCTGATCTCTTCTTGGCAAAGAGCCGCCCACATTTCCTCCCAATCTGGAATGGTCACCCTGCCCAGTATGCTCTCTCCCAGTCTTCAGAGACTGCGCTCAGGGTTGTTCTCACCATCAATTCTTGATCCGGCGTGGCCCCTATGGAAGTCAGCTGATCCCGGATCTCCTTCAATCGACCGAGGAAAGTGTCGATCTGTTCTCCCTTCTGCATCTGGTATGACCGCAACCAATTTTCTAGTAACATCCTTCTCTGCACAGAAGTATGTTGGTACAATTTCTTTAGGGCCTCCCACATCTCATTTGTCATGTCCTTTTCGACAATATGTGGTACTACATGGTCCTTGATCCCGTCAAGAATGATGCTCATGGCCCTCGCCATTGCCTCCTCGTACTTGTCGTTATCAGCTGAGTCAACTGGGATTGCTATCGTCCTCAAGGAAAAGTGCTTGACACAAATCCTGTCTAGAAAGGATAAGATTCTAGCCTTCCAGACTCCGAAGTTTGAGGCTCCGTCCAATCTGTCCTGGTCTCTTACCCCGTTCACTGCCATCTCGCTGCTCCTCCACTTCCTTCTTGGAAGTTCTTGGTGTGACTCCCTCTGAGCCTCGATTTCCCTCCTGGAAACCCTTCTGCCACTGTCGAGATGCCCCCACTCCGATCATTAGTGCAGCTGCACCACTGATCCGGATTTCTCGGCTAGAAATCCTCGGTCGCAACTCCCTCGTCCTTGGCCTTGCCCTGTTAGGTACTGATCTGACTATAGTACCCCACCAGCTCCACTCTACAACTTACCCATAGCCTCCTAAACCCTAGCAAACTGAAGGTTAAAGCTCCTAGGCTCTACGTAATTAGGCACTGGCTGAAATGCTACCCTGGACAACTGCGTCAACCCTCCCGGTCTCTGCGTGGCTCTACGTGAGCCTTTTCTGCCCTCCTCAGTCTCTGCGCTGGCCTCTTCCTAGCTCAATCTTGATGACGCAGGCACTGCATCACCCCTTGCTGTTGCTCTACTAGGAACAGCTTCTGTCACTCAAGACAGTTGTTTTCTGCTGCTTTGCTCGGCTGATGTCCTCAGTTCTCCTATGATCTACAACCACACTCTGATACCATGTTGGAATTTCTAAGTCTAACTGTTAGAAACCCTTCATGTACTTTACTGATTTATTCCTACCTACTTGTTCTTTTAATTAACAAGTTATTTACCATGTAAATACTGGAAATAAATACAAGTACATGCTCAACACATTACACATCATCAACTGAAGGAAACAAAACAAGCACACAAGTGACACCGTTGTTTTTGGACCAATGTCCCCGAAAAAACCGGTGCAGCTATCTAAGGGTTTTATTATTATACAATTTCTGAATACAATCTGGGTGCCAAAACCAGCTCATCCAACAGAGAATAATCTCGGCAGTAGTACCTCTCAGTCGGAGACAGATTTTCCGGTTGAAACCCCGGATAATCACTCTGGCAGCTTCACAACTCCAATCTGCCCCACGAAACCCCAGTGTCAGCCTCTAGGGACAGCGTCAGCCCTTTTTGGCCCAGCATTTGCCTAGCATCACTCTGGCTTCGCCTGCGTTAGCCTCTGGAGGCACTGTGTCAGCCCTCTCACCCTTTGCGTCACCCATGCTAGCCCTCTGAGGCACTGCGTAGCTCCTGGCTGCCTCTACGTGAGCCCTGGCTGGCTCTGCGTGAACCGCTGGCTGGTTCCGCGTCCCTCACTCTCGGCTACTACGCTGATCCTCCCGGTGCTATCTCTGCCTCTCTGCTTCTGTATTCACTGCCCCTCAGCTGCAACTTTGATCACTCTCTCGACTTCCTCAGCAAACCCAGCCCCAGAAAGTCGAAATCTTGATCAACTCGGTGTGTTCTCCAAGTGACCCTCAAGCCTCCTCTTATACTTTTCTCATTGACAATTCAACGATCGAGATTAAGTCCCTAATCAATGACTAATATTAGATCTGGCTTGATCCATGACTTTTGGACCATTCTAACACAGTTTTATATTAATTCACATTAATATTTTATTTTCCCTAAGTTTAGACTTAGGGACTCCATTAAAAATATTAATTATTTTAAGATCTCCCAAATTGTTTAGAATCTGCCCAAACCCTTTCTAGGTATTGGAGATCTCATGTGCCTTAGCCTCTCCACCAATTTTCATGGTTAGATCACATTCGATACTACCCCAAATCGACAGAGATCTGCTTCACTCGTAGTGACGCCCAATCGCAGAAGGTAGTTATTTATGTGAGTGTACCATGCTCTCGGAGCCTGCTTGAGCCTGTAAAGAGCTCTCTTCAGCAAACAAACATGAGTGTCTCTGCTGAAAGTCTCAAACCCCTCTGGCTACTCCATATAAATCTCTTCCTCAACCACCCCATTGAGGAATGTTGTCTTCACGTCCATCTGGTGGATCTTCCACCCCATCTGAGCTGTAAGTGCCAGAATCATCCTAATGGATGAATAACATGCCATTGGAGTGAATGTCTCCTCATAGTCGATGCCCTCAACCTGCGAGAAGCCCTTGGCCACAAACCTAGCCTTGTGCTTCTCCACACTCCCAACTGCTCCATGCTTTACCTTATACACCCTATTACCCACCACTTTGTGGGTGATATTCCCAAGAGAAATTTTTCTCCATGATGAGCCTCAGCCGACAGCCAGCAACCCCTTGATGCCTCCTACTAGCTCGTTGTACCATTTCTCTGCCACTTGAGCTAGCCATGTAGTCCCTCACCCACCTGTATTGATCGTATGTTTGAAGGTGGGCCTCCCGAATCTAAAGGTATGCCTTGTCATTTTGTAATTGAGTATTGGGTTTACTTATCATGGATACTTCTGGGTATGGATTGATGGGGGGATTTGGCGGAAAGAGTGGGCTTATTTTGTGCTCTTGTCCCCTTGATCTCTTGTGGTCGTGACCCTTGGATCTTAGTCTCGTGGGATCTCCTTTATTGACCATTCAATTCTAGGGTGGTACTACTTGGGAAACACTGACTTTGGGTGCGTGGTCTTTCTCCTTTATCCACACATATTACTCCCTTTCCACTCACTATACCCCCATTCATCTTTTCTCCCACCTGGGTCCACATAGGGCTAGCCTCCATATCCCCTTGCCCCCACCTTGGGTCAGGGCTAGAATGATGCCCCGGAGGTTGAAGCATTAAAAGAAAAACTGAAAAGCATAAATGGCCACATTTAACAAGAAATTGTACCACAAAATGCAAAAAGAAGCTCAGGACAAAAATAATTAACACGTGGGCAAAAGCCATTACATGAGCTCTACCCCAATCATTGGCCATCACCCTGGTTCCATAGGCCCTAGATGAGCCTCCTCTATCATTCAGGAACCCATGATTGTCCCAACCCCTGGAGGGCAATGAACCGCCCTACCTAAAAGGGGGTAATCACTACTATATCCTACACATTATTCTCTTGTCCTTTGATCCCTAAGCAATTATTTAAAGAAAATTCATAGAAGGCAAAAGGTATATGAAGAAGGGTGGAAAAATCAAGGCCAGGGCACCTCATGTACCACGACTTTTGTTGATTTTGGGTAGCATCGGATGTGCTCTAGCTCCGAAATTTTGTGGAGGGGCTAGAACACATGAGACCTCCAAGACCCAGAAATTGTTTGGTGAAATTCCACCCGCATTGTATTTTATTAAAATAATTAATATTTTTAATGGGGTTCCTAAGTCTAAACTTAGGAAAATAAAAATATTAATGAAAATATGGGTGAGAAGCTTCTAAGAGACGAGGATCAAGTCTAATTTAATCTTAGCCGTTGATTAGAGACTTAATTTCAGTTGTTGATTCATCAACAAGAAAAGTATAAGAGGAGGCTTGAGGGTCAGTTGGAGATACACCAGGCAAATACTCCGTAACCCGAGGGAAATCGATTCACAAGGAGTAAGAATTCGATTTCAGAGGGAGAGTTGCAGGGTGAAGGAAGAGAAGGGCATCAACCTCAGTTAGAGACTGAGGAGGAGGTGACGCAGTGCATCAAAGAGACAGCACAAAGGGAGAGCTCTGAGAGACAGCGTAGCTAGGGACGCAATTGTCACGCAGAGATGACGCAGAGGTGACGCAGTGAAGGTTGTAGGGTCTCTGGGGTGTCGGAACTTCTCCAAAGTGAGGAGGAAAATTATCTCAAGCGTTTTCTCAGAAATTTCTCTATGTTCTGCAGAATCATTCCTTGTAAAGAGATTGTTGCTGAAGAATAATAAATAAACCCTCATCTGTTGCACCGGTTTTCCCGCATTGCGTTTTTCCGGGGACGCTTGTCCAAAAATAACTGTGTTGATGTGATTGATTCTTGTGCTTGTATTTCTCTATTCTTTTATCTATGTTAGTGTGTGACAATTGCAGTAGAATTTACTTTGATGCTTACTGAAGGGTTTTGTAAATAACTTATTGTGGAAAATAAATAGGAGAAATAAATCAGTTACTATAGTAGAATTTTGTGTTTGGAATCTTCATGTGGTATCAGAGCAATTGCAGATCATAAGACACTGAAGTCGTCATCCGAGAAGATCCAGTAGATCTGTTGTAGAGAGGCAGATGTCCCGAGTGACAACATTATTGCAGAGCCAAAAAAGCAGCTGAAGGGTTGACACAATGCAGGAGGATTGACGCAGAAGCTCATGCAACGCCTACATCAGCTTTCTGAGCCAGGAGGAGGTGATGCAGTAGCCGAGAGGAGCCCACGCAATGACTGCATCAGCTCTCTAGGCCACCGCAGAGATTGAGAGGGGAAGATCGGGCTCGCATAGAGCCACGTCAGCTTTTTGGACCAAGAAGCAGTGACGCAATGGCTGGAAGGATCTGATCTAGCTCACACAGTGACTGCGCAGAGCCTGAGGGGCTCAGATCCGTCAGTTTTCGGGGCAGTAGGAGCAGTGTAGATCAGATTTGTGGTGCTGGTGGGACGTTGTTGCTGTTGTTGCAGAACAGTGTCTAAGGAGACGGAACCAAGGTAGAGGGAGTCACTGCCTTAATAGATTTCTTGCCAAAGAAATCTAGATCTGAATTGCTGAGCAACCGCAAAGGAGGATTGAAGAGGGGTGATTCGGCAGTATTTGGCAAAAGGATTTTTGTGAAGGAAATCGAATTTCAGAGGTAGCTTGTTCCTTAGAGGATTTCTAGCGCCAAAGAAATCCAAATCCGAGTTTTGTTGGGGCAGCAACAAAAGAGGGAGAAGAGAACCTGTTCGACACCCATTTGAGCAGAGATGGCAGTTAATGCACTGAGGGATCAAGAGAGGTTGGATGGAGCATTCACCTTTGTCACCTGGAAGGTCAGAATCCTGGCAGTTTTGGACAAAAATCACATCAAGGATTATGCCTTGAAGATGTTTGATGTTCCGGTTGATGCTAATCCTCTCAAGAAGTACGAGGAGGCTCAGGCTAGAGCGAAGTGTGTGATCTTGGATGGGGTCAAGGATCATGTGATCCCACATATTGTTGAGGACACAGCAAAGGAAATGTGGGAGGCCTTGACCACTTTATACGAGGTAACTTCCATTTAACAGAATATGTTGCCTGAGAGTTAGTTGAGACAGTATCAGATGCAGAAGGGAGAAGAAATTGATCCCTTCCTTCTCAGGTTGCAAGGGATCGGAGATCAGCTAACTTTCATAGGGTCTACACTAGATCTTGAATTCATAGTCAAGACTACCCTGAATGCAGTCACTGAAGACTGGGAAACCTTTGTCCAAAGCATCTTGGGAAGGGCTTCTCTCCCCAATTGGGAGGAGATGTGGGCAGCTCTTCGATAGGAAGAAATCAGACGGTTGAGGTGGAAAGCAGCAACAACGGGATCAAAGTAAAGAAGGAGGAAGAGGAGGATGCAGCCCTCGCATCAGTGGGACAGCAAGGGCAACAAAAGAGGAAAAAGAAAGATATATCCAAAGTCATATGCTTCAAATGTGGAGAACTGGGTCATTTCGCCACTCAGTGCCCTCGGAAGAAGGGCAAGGAAGAGAACTCTGACTGAAACGTTGCTCCAGTGAAAGATGACAAAGAGGACGATGATGAAGATTGCGCCATGAGTGCTCATGCACCTCTAGAGAAGAGGTGGAGCGATATTGAGTTGTATTTGGGAGGACTACACAGGGGCAGGATCCTTGAGGTGCCCAAACTCTTGTATCACATACGGTTACGCTAGCCCTTAATGAAAGTAGCAGAATGACGGGAGTCAGCTGGTGCAAGGGATGATGGAGCAACAGTGGTAGAGCTAGAGTGCCAAAGTCTGAAGCAGCGCAATAGAGTGTTGCAACAGTGCGGCAGGCATAGAGCAGATACAACAACAGTGTAGTAGCATCAGCGGGTTAGCACAAATTAGCAGCAAAGGTAGCTTCAGCATCACAGGGCATCCAAACTGACCAGGATGTCAGTTTTTAGGTGGCTTTTCAGTTGCTTACTTCTCAGCAACTAAGTTGCAATGCAACAGTTAGCAGTGGCAGTGCTATGGGCAACATGATGCAGCATATTGAGAGGGAGTTGTAGTGCAAATGTAGCAGTGACAGTGGCAGTGTCATGGGCAGCAGTACAAGTTGCAGCAGCGCAATGGATGAGGGGCATCTAGCCAAGCATCAACAGCACAAAGGACCGATGCAGTGGATCAGTGTGATACTTCTACTGGGAAGTATTGCTAGAGCACATTCCTCGATAAGAGGGAGTGTTAATTTTGGGTAGCATCGGATGTGCTCTAGCTCCAAAGTTTTGTGGGGGGCTAGAACACATGAGATCTCCAAGACCCAGAATCATTTGGTGAAATTCCACCCAGATTGTATTTTAATAAAATAATTAATAATGGGGTTCCTAAGTCTAAACTTAGGAAAATAAAAATATTAATGGGTATTAATGAAAATATGGGTGAGAAGCTTCTAAGAGACAAGGATCAAGTCTAATTTAATCTTAGTCGTTGATTAGAGACTTAATCTCGGTTGTTGATTCATCAACAAGAAGAGGAGGCTTGAGGGTTAGTTGGAGATACACCAGGAAAATACTCTGTAACCTAAGGGAAAACGATTCTCGAGGAGTAAGAATTCGATTTCAAAGGGAGAGTTGCAGGGTAAAGGAAGAGAAGGGCATCAGCATCAGTCAGAGACTGAGGAGGAGGTGACGCAGTGCATCAAAGAGACAACGCAGCGAGGGACGTAGTTCTCATGCAGTGCTCACGCAGAGATGACGTAGAGGTGACACAGTGAAGGCTAGAGAGTCTCTAGGGTGTCAGAATTTCTCCAAATTGAGGAAAATTATCTCAGGTGTTTTCTCATAAATTTCTCTATGTTCTGCAGAATCATTCCTTGTAAAGAGATTGTTGCTGAAGAATAATAAATAAACCCTCATCTGCTACAACGGTTTTCCCGCATTGGGTTTTTCTGGGGACGATTGTCCAAAAATAACTGTGTTTATGTGATTGATTATTGTGCTTGTATTTCTCTGTTCTTTTCTCTATGCTATTATGTGACAACTGCAGTAGAATTTACTTTGATGCTTACTGAAGGGTTTGTAAATAACTTATTGTGGAAAATAAGTAAGAGAAATAAATCAGTTACTGCAGTAGAATTTCGTGTTTGGAATTTTCACAACTGCTCCCTCCTATACATTACATACCCAAGTGTGGGCTTCCCCTCATCTAGCTACCCCTCTGCCCCACTATGTGGCCCAGACTACCCCTCTCATTCCCTATTCCATCTCACTTATTTGTCACTTGCCTCCCCCCATTAGAGGCATGTACCTTGGACATACTATCCCCTTTAAGGGCAGAAACCATCTAATAAGGTACTTGGCTAACCCCCTTTGGAGCCCGGAGACACTAGCACATGCCAAATCCCACCACAGAAGGGCATGCCATTATGAACTTCCCTCGTTGTTATCCATGATTTGTAAGCTCTTTTATCCAATTATTTTAATGAATGGTTGTACTAGAAGCCTAGGGGACGCATTGGATCTTATGCAAGATTATAGGTGGTTTCTATTTGGGTATGACAACAACTAACAGTTCTTTGTGTGGGTGAGAGATCAAGCCTCCAAGGACTCACAAGCCTAGTGAAGGAGCCCATCATTCTAAAGTAAAAAGGACTCTAATTGGAAGACGAAGTGCTGGAAGACAAAGTGCCGGAAGATGTGTCAAAAGTGATAGTGCAGAAAAAGGAAGGATTTGACTTATGCTTGGAGAATATCCTAGTCAAGGGTCTAGGGTTTGGCAATTGTTCAAATAAGAAGATTCAATAAGAGAAAACTTACAAAGGGTTTTCCTCTCAAGAGTGGAGAGGTTTTGTCCCTGGCAAAGAGCCAAACTTTGTGTTCTTGTTATTTTGTTTTGATAGCAGTTTGATGAAGTACACACATATACACTAATAAGAAGAAGAAGAAGAAGCATAAGCTAACAAGAAAAGTAAAAAGACTCCACAAATTCTTATCAAGTAACGAAGAATCATCACAACACTACTTTGCCCTAAATTCTTCAACAAAATGCACCTATTGCTACAAAGACGAAGTACAAGAAAGGTGAGGTCAAAGCTAAAATAATTATCATAGACTCCATTCAAAAGCATTTGGTTGCCTATATTTATGATTTGAAAACATCCAAGGAGATGTATGATAAGCTGATTGGGATGTTCAAAGTAAACAATGCAAATCAAATCCTCTTTCTCAAGAACAAGATGAAGGACATCAATATGGATGAAGGGGATTCTATCCAATCCTACTTCATGGGGATCACACAAATCAAGAATGACCTTTGATGACTTATTGGCTAGATGCACTCAAGAAGAGTCGAGGACGATGGAGAGAGACAAGCCTTCAAATAGAAATGAACCTAATGCTTTCTCTGCTCATGCTAAGAGGAAGAATAATGTTTGTCCAACGAGACAAGGTCAAGGGTTCAAGCAGGGATTCAAAGAAGGAAGGAAAGGAAGGTGCTACAATTGTAACAAGTTCAACCACTATGCTAGAGAGTGTCCTCGCAAGAAGAATTCTCCAAAGGATGAGGACAAAAACCACAACAATTTCAAAGGCAATGGAAATCAAAGGAAGAACAGGTTCAACAGTAAAGGTGATGCAGGAGCATCAAGGGCGTTTTTTATTTTGTAAATATGTTAAAAGGGGGTGTGACAATTTTTAATATTTTATTAATTAATTTGAATAAAATAGGAGAAGGTGAGGATTTTTGTAAATATCCTTTTATTTAATAAAAGGATATAAGAGAATTTTGTTAGTTAAGGATATGAAGGGATAAGATTCTAGATAAGAGGATTTGTTGAGATATTTTAGTGATATGGAGATATTAGGGGGATTAAGCATTTAATTAGATCATTTTTAAAAATTGTATAAATAGGAGGGGGTTTTGAGAGAAAAACAGATTGAGTTAGTGAGAGTAAAGAGTGAGGGGTTTTTCTGATTGGATGCCTTCGGGTAGTTTGTAAAGGGCCATCAGTGTCGAATATCAGGTCAAAGATAAGTTTGTAAGTAGTCTCCTTTTGTTTGTGTGAAAACAATGTTTCAGATTTATATATGTATCATTGATTGAATGAGTAAGTCGTAAAATTGGAATTCCTTGAGTTCACTGGTTTTTATTGTTATGTCGATTTGAGATTCAGTTGAATCCTGAGTGAATGGTTTATTCCAGAAGCAACGAATAATTACATTACATGTTTGATTCCGGTGTTTATTTATTAATCTACATCAAATAGATTGAAGTGGCAGATGAAAAATCTCTGTGGATCGATTTCAAGGAGAAAAGAACTTCTGTATAAGTAAATGGTCGCTTACTGGAGGGCGCTATTGTATATATTTGCCGAGAATTCTGTTTTGAATGTTTGTTTTACTGTCTCTACAAATGCAGTACATTGTCATTGAAATGGATGATCTTCACAATTTTGAATGAACGCATGGAGCGTTAATGAAACGCTGGTTATTTTAAATTGAAATAAAACGTAACTAATGGCAAACTGGAGTGGCTTGTACACAGTAGAGCGTGTTAACCCCATACAGATTGCGTATTGGTAAATCGATGGAGTTTTGAAATAGGCGCAGGTTTAATTTACATCATGTTTTGTAATGAAAATGCCAATTACTAGTTGCCAAGAACCGAATTGGCAAGTCGAAGATCAAAATCTAGAGCCCTTTTGAAATTGTGTGTCGTTATTGACTTTTATATAAGATCTGAATTTATGAAATGGGCATAGCAGAAGAACTGAACGGGAATTAGAGGACAGTATTTTAAAAATCTGCTATAATTATCAAATACTGTGCAGCTACAGGAGAACAGCAAGTTCTGGAATTTAGATCGCGTCCATAAGTGGTTAAAGAATGCGGATCAAGGAGGAATTAGCGGTCCAATTAAATGGAGGTAATGAACGGGGTTTGGGTTAAAACTTTATCTATTTTGACAACAGTGAAATGATATGCCATAGGCGCAGTCCAGCAAATGAAAGTTAAAGGCGAAATGATGGTTACAAACCAGAAGCATGGCATTGAAACAAACCAATTGGCAACCATTGCAGATGTTGAAGCGCCAGACGTGGACAAATTAACGCAGGTAGGCAAGAGTTTTGTATTAGACTGTGAATTAGAACGCTGGAATTGTGTGTGATGAAATGGGGTTTACTTTGTAATGGGTATGTTGAAAAGGCGTATATATAGTTGTGTTGAATGGGCAAACGAATTAATGATAATGCTATGGCATATTTCTGTTTGTGTTCACCGAGTTGAGAACGTTGACAATCCAGTAATCAACCAGTGATGTGTGTTGCGCAAAGGATGAATGGCATTATAGTTTTGATTGATTAAATAACGTCCATCTTGTTTAAAAAGACAAAGGTGCACAGAAACAATGAATTCAAAGCTGATTTGTTAAATCCTTGGTATTTGGGCTATTGATGAAGTTGAATTTATTAGTTGGATCAGAGGAAATGAATTCTGGTTGAATATAGAATGGAACGTTGGTATTCTCACATTAAATCAAACAAATCTCATTGATGTGTGGTGTATAAGATCGATATGTGTGCCTCATTGAGTAAGAGCGCATTCTTTTAAATTGAGTCCAGTCATATATAAGAATGAGAGTCACAGGTTTTATTGTGGGAGCATTCAAATGTTTGGCTGTGTGAGGAATCATGGTGGTAGTGAATTCCATGAGCATGAATTCAAGGTATGTGTATGGTGATTATTCTTGGACAGAATTGAAGTTTAAACATTAGGCTGCAAATACCTTTTGTTGAAAGACATATATGTTTGTGGTGATGACTCATGCCATTGGAAAGAAATGATAATGTGAGACTGAATTTTATTTGGGATTGTGGTAAACAAATTGGACATTGTCATGTTTCATTGAGTTAGATTGAAGATTTCAAAAGTTATGAATTTGCCATGATAGAGTAAACTCTCATAATCAGAGATTGTGAAATGGTTTTATAATCAATAATTGAAAGATAACTTCCGGAATTGGGAAATGTATAAAATTGCCCAGATTGGAGACTTAGTATGGCAGTGATTGCAATGTATGCACAGCAATGTTTAAATGCATAAGAAGAAAAGTTCCTGGGTTGGCAGGCTAGCCCTGCATCATTTTGGTATCAGAGCCTGGCTCTGTTGAGATTGAAGAATGTTTGTTTTCTGAATGAAGACAGAAGGTTTTGTTGAAGAGCTGAATGGCTCTGGGAGAGGATTCAAGTTTTTTTTTAATTTAGTTAATTGCATGTGGTGAATGAATGTCGGATTGTGAAACTGATGAAGATAGCAGCACAGGTATGCAAGTGCAGTTGAGGAAGGAAGCGAGATCAACAGGATCTTGAAAGGTGAGATTGTGTAGTTGATATTTAACTCTGGTTTGAAGACTATTTACAGAATTTGGTTGCAGGCATAGTGGAGAAATCTCAGCAGGAAGAAGCAGATCACAGCTTGAGAGCAGTGATGGAATCCAACAGAGGATTCTAGGTGTGTGGCAGAACCTAAAGATTCAACGGAGGTTGAATGAAAAGGACAAGTGTGTTCTTAAGAGTTGCAGATGAGAAAAGCCTGAAGGAGCAGTGGAGAATGCTCGAGAGGTTCCAGCAGAGGACCGGGTGATTACCAAAAGACCAGATCCAGAGGAAGGGATTGGTGAGGTAAGTGGCAGCAGGAGAGGTTACTGTTGCAGAGGCTTGATGCAACTCATGAGTGAGAAACTCATGGCAAAGGAAATGACTACTGAAAGTCATAAAGGAGGAAGCAGAGGTTCAGAGAAAAGCCACAGTAGGAAGAGGAAGAAAGATGCCAAGGAAAATGGCATAAGACATCAGTTGACTGATGAGGAGTACGAGAAAGAGAAAGCTGAGATCACGATTCATCTTGAGTTATTGATGGAATTGTTGCAGGAGAATATGAAAGGCCAGAGACATGGTTGGCTGATGAGAAAGAGAGTGAAGTGGCAGAGGCTACAGCAGAAAAGGGATCGACAGATAAACATGCAGTTAACAGAAGAGCTGAAGAAGCTCGAGCAGGTGATGGATGTACAGTTGAGACGAGAAGAACTCAGAGCAGCTGAGTTAGAAGAGGAGGTTTCCATTCATGAAACAGAGGAGGAGATCATTGATGATTTCTTGAGTTATTGGGTAGATCCAGACCAGCTGGATAATGTGAACTCTTGTATTTTTGTAGCTGATAATTTTGATGTGGTTACAGGTGCTGAGGAGGATGCGCAATCTTGTGAAGCTGTCGCAAGTGTGGAAAGGAGTCTTTCAGGAGATAAGTATTCTGAAGAAGAAAGCAGTGATGCTTTTACTGTTACAATACAGGAGGAAGTTCATGTGAATGAAAAGGAGATTCAGCTGGAAGAATTGGTATATGAACCGACGGTTAAAGTTTTTGAAACTTGTAGTTTTCAAACTGACAAGTTGTGTATGAATGCAGGGATGATACATGATGATGATCAATTATTTTTATTAAGTAATGGACAGATAACTGAGTTTATTACAGGAGTTGAGAATCAGAATTATGTTCTGATAACAGATGATGAGATGGTGACAACAGAAAGCTTTGCTTGTGAAAGTATTGAAGATTGCACAGAAAGTTTCTCAAAGGAGATGACAGGTTTATGGCATGAGTTAAGTGTTCTGGAGCAGAGACTAGAAGCACAGAGGATAAGTGTTCAGAGTATAAAGACAGAGATGAATGGAAATAAAGAGGTTCCAGAACACAGAGGTATTCTCGAAGAAGATGATGTCGAGGGGAGACTAACTGATAGTCTCAAGAATGATTGGGATCAGCATACTGAAGTGCTGGCAGTGGGAAGTAAGGCACTGAGGCCTTATGATTTTTATTCTAACAAGTGTTTTGTGAATGTAGGTATTGTTGCAGGTACTGGAGAATATTTGACTCAGTCAAGCAGTCAAATGAAGGAAGAAAAAGTTTTCTGTTCCAAAAGACAAGAGGGCATGGATGAACGGGTGGCAGTCAGAACAGAAACAAGCAAAGAAGCAAGAAGTCAGCAAGTGACAGTACAAATAGAGAAAGTAAAAACTGAGCAAGCCGTCTTAGCTCAGCAGACAGCTAGAAATCAGCAGCCGGGAGATTTATTGGATCGAGAGATTGAAAGTATCAGAAGACTAATGACGAAAGAATCCCGGAAGAGACCAGCAGTAGTAAGGCAAAAGAGGAGCAACAAGAGAAAGACAGAGAAAGATTGCAAGAGCACAGCAAGTGGAGCATTACAGCACAAAATATGGAAACCTGGAAGACAACAGCAGATAACAACAGTGGTAAAGCAATTGACAAGCACGAAAAGATTACAAAATAAAATTTGGGATCCAGGAGGAAATATCCAGACTTATGACCAGGTGGTCATGAATTTTCTTACATGGGGAGTCTGATGCAGGAGCATCAAGGGCGTTTTTTATTTTGTAAATATGTTAAAAGGGGGTGTGACAATTTTTAATATTTTATTAATTAATTTGAATAAAATAGGAGAAGGTGAGGATTTTTGTAAATATCCTTTTATTTAATAAAAGGATATAAGAGAATTTTGTTAGTTAAGGATATGAAGGGATAAGATTCTAGATAAGAGGATTTGTTGAGATATTTTAGTGATATGGAGATATTAGGGGGATTAAGCATTTAATTAGATCATTTTTAAAAATTGTATAAATAGGAGGGGGTTTTGAGAGAAAAACAGATTGAGTTAGTGAGAGTAAAGAGTGAGGGGTTTTTCTGATTGGATGCCTTCGGGTAGTTTGTAAAGGGCCATCAGTGTCGAATATCATGTCAAAGATAAGTTTGTAAGTAGTCTCCTTTTGTTTGTGTGAAAACAATGTTTCAGATTTATATATGTATCATTGATTGAATGAGTAAGTCGTAGAATTGGAATTCCTTGAGTTCACTGGTTTTTATTGTTATGTCGATTTGAGATTCAGTTGAATCCTGAGTGAATGGTTTATTCCAGAAGCAACGAATAATTACATTACATGTTTGATTCCGGTGTTTATTTATTAATCTACATCAAATAGATTGAAGTGGCAGATGAAAAATCTCTGTGGATCGATTTCAAGGAGAAAAGAACTTCTGTATAAGTAAATGGTCGATTACTGGAGGGCGCTATTGTATATATTTGCCGAGAATTCTGTTTTGAATGTTTGTTTTACTGTCTCTACAAATGCAGTACATTGTCATTGAAATGGATGATCTTCACAATTTTGAATGAACGCATGGAGCGTTAATGAAATGCTGGTTATTTTAAATTGAAATAAAACGTAACTAATGGCAAACTGGAGTGGCTTGTACACAGTAGAGCGTGTTAACCCCATACAGATTGCGTATTGGTAAATCGATGGAGTTTTGAAATAGGCGCAGGTTTAATTTACATCATGTTTTGTAATGAAAATGCCAATTACTAGTTGCCAAGAACCGAATTGGCAAGTCGAAGATCAAAATCTGGAGCCCTTTTGAAATTGTGTGTCGTTATTGACTTTTATATAAGATCTGAATTTATGAAATGGGCATAGCAGAAGAACTGAACGGGAATTAGAGGACAATATTTTAAAAATCTGCTATAATTATCAAATATTGTGCAGCTACAGGAGAACAGCAAGTTCTGGAATTTAGATCGCGTCCATAAGTGGTTAAAGAATGCGGATCAAGGAGGAATTAGCGGTCCAATTAAATGGAGGTAATGAACAGGGTTTGGGTTAAAACTTTATCTATTTTGACAACAGTGAAATGATATGCCATAGGCGCAGTCCAGCAAATGAAAGTTAAAGGCGAAATGATGGTTACAAACCAGAAGCATGGCATTGAAACAAACCAATTGGCAACCATTGCAGATGTTGAAGCGCCAGACGTGGACAAATTAACGCAGGTAGGCAAGAGTTTCGTATTAGACTGTGAATTAGAACGCTGGAATTGTGTGTGATGAAATGGGGTTTACTTTGTAATGGGTATGTTGAAAAGGCGTATATATAGTTGTGTTGAATGGGCAAACGAATTAATGATAATGCTATGGCATATTTCTGTTTGTGTTCACCGAATTGAGAACGTTGACAATCCAGTAATCAACCAGTGATGTGTGTTGCGCAAAGGATGAATGGCATTATAATTTTGATTGATTAAATAACGTCCATCTTGTTTAAAAAGACAAAGGTGCACAGAAACAATGAATTCAAAGCTGATTTGTTAAATCCTTGGTATTTGGGCTATTGATGAAGTTGAATTTATTAGTTGGATCAGAGGAAATGAATTCTGGTTGAATATAGAATGGAACGCTGGTATTCTCACATTAAATCAAACAAATCTCATTGATGTGTGGTGTATAAGATCGATATGTGTGCCTCATTGAGTAAGAGCGCATTCTTTTAAATTGAGTCCAGTCATATATAAGAATGAGAGTCACAAGTTTTATTGTGGGAGCATTCAAATGTTTGGCTATGTGAGGAATCATGGTGGTAGTGAATTCCATGAGCATGAATTCAAGGTATGTGTATGGTGATTATTCTTGGACAGAATTGAAGTTTAAACATTAGGCTGCAAATACCTTTTTGTTGAAAAACATATATGTTTGTGGTGATGACTCATGCCATTGGAAAGAAATGATAATGTGAGACTGAATTTTATTTGGGATTGTGGTAAACAAATTGGACATTGTCATGTTTCATTGAGTTAGATTGAAGATTTCAAAAGTTATGAATTTGCCATGATAGAGTAAACTCTCATAATCAGAGATTGTGAAATGGTTTTATAATCAATAATTGAAAGATAACTTCCGGAATTGGGAAATGTATAAAATTGCCCAGATTGGAGACTTAGTATGGCAGTGATTGCAATGTATGCACAGCAATGTTTAAATGCATAAGAAGAAAAGTTCCTGGGTTGGCAGGCTAGCCTTGCATCAAAAGGAAAGAGGAATGCTCTTGCTACTCGATATGGAAATGGTCAACCTCCCAAAATGACAAGAAATTCCAGGTATGAGAAAAGTAATGTTATATAATAACAAAAGGAATTATATTTTATTTCCGCTCTATCTACTGCCTCTCCTCCAGATAATTTGGATCATTGGTTGATTGATAATGGAGCCTCAAGGCACTTCATTGGGTACAAGGAGTCCCTCTCAAATTTGGTCGAAAAGAAGACTAATTTAGAGATCATACTTGGACTCTGGAGACAATGCCACCTACCTCGTGAAAGGGATAGGTACTGCCACTCTTCACTTACATCAAGGTCAAACCATTCATCTACAAGAAGTATTGTATGTACCCGATTTGAAGAAGAACCTGTTGCTTATTTCTGCGATGGAAGATAAAGGCTTCAAGGTAGCATTCATTGATGGAAAGAAAGAAACCCTAAAGGTGCATTTACACTTGGATTTAGGGTTGAAGGTCTCTATCAAGTTGGAGGAAGTCATTTGGGAGCCTTGACTTGCGATACTTCTCTTCAATCTGAATTATGGCACCGGAGATTTGCTCACCTTCATTACAAAGCCTTACCTAAGGTAAGGAAGATGGTCACAGGTATGCCCGAGTTCAACGTGAATCATGAAGGAGTTTGTCAGGGTTGTGCAACTGGGAAACTTACAAGGGGACCATTCCCTCCAAGTGAAAGCCAAATTACTGATTTTATTCAATTGGCCCATTCCGACCTATCTGGAATGTTTCCCGTAACATCATTGGGAGGATACTTATACTATGCAATTTTTGTGGATGACTTCTCTCACAAAACATGGATCTATTTCTTGAAGAAGAAGGATGAAGTGTTCAAATGGTTCTGTTCTTTCAAAGCCTTGGTGGAAAATCAAATAGGAAAGAAGATCAAAATATTGAGGACCGACAATGGAACCAAATATGAATCAAATGAATTCAATGACTTTTGCAAAGAGGCTAGCATTAAGAGGGAGACAATCGTTCCATACACTCCTGAGCAAAATGGAGTTGTTGAAAGAAAGAGTCAAACAACCATGGAATCCACTCGTGTCATGCTCCATGATTAAGGTCTACTGAAGTTCTTATGGGGAGAAGTTGCCAACATTGTCGTATATGTTCTGTTACCCACCATTTTGTGGGTGATATCCCTAGGAGAAAATCGTTTCGGAGATGGTCCTCAACCGACAGCCAGCAGCCCCTTGCAGCCACCAACTAGCTCGTTGTGCCACTTCTCCGCCACTTGAACCATCCGTGTGGTCCCTCACCCATCTGTCATGATCATATGTTTGAAGGTGGGCCCCCCGAACCTAAAGGTATGCCTTGTCATCTGGTAATTGAGTATTGTAGTTTGCTTATCATGGATACTTTTAGGCATGGATTAATGGGGGGATTCGACAGAAAGATTGGGATAGGTTTGTGCTCTTGTCCCCTTGACCTCTTTTGGATGTTAACCTTGGACCCTAGTCCTGTGGGATCTATGTCACTGGCGATTGGGCTTTAGGGGTGGTACTACATGGGAAACCCTGATTTTGGTTGCGTGGTCCCGCTCCCTCATCCACATATATCACTCCCCTTCCGCTCATTATAACCCCATTCATTATTTCTCCCACATGAGTCCACATTCCTCCACTGGATCCACATAGGATTAGCCTCCCCCTCCCCTTGCCCACATCTTAGGTCGGGCCTGGAATAATGCCCCAGAGGTTGATGCAACTGAAAAGAAAAGTAAAAGCATAATTGGCCACATTCAACAGGAAAATGTACCACAAAATGCAAAAGATGGTCGGGACAAACACATTTAGCACGTGGGCAAAAGCCAATACATGAGCTCTACCCCATTATCATGGCCATCACCCTGGTTCCTATAGGCCCTAGATGAGCCTCCTTTATCATTCAGGAACCCATGATTGTCCCAACCCCTAGTGGGCAATGAACTACCCTACCTTAAAGGGGGTATCCACTTCTATACCTTACACATCATGCCCTTATCCCTTGAGCCCCGAGCAATTAATCAAAAGAAAAATCATAAAAGGCAAAAGGCATATAAAGAAGTGTGGAAAAATCAAGGCTGGGGCACCTCATGTGCCACGATTTCTCCCTCCTATATGTTGAAGAATCTAGAGCAGTTAGCATTAGATAGATTCTTCTATACTTGATAACAATTTGTGAAATGCTTTTACTATTTATCTTATCTTGATCTTCTTCTTATTAGGAGCGTGTGTGTTTACTTCATCAAACTACTACCAAAACATAGAGACAAGAACACAAGAAGTTGGCATTCTGCCAGGGCCAAAACCTCTCCCTCTTGGAGAGGAAAACCCGCACATAATTCTTCTTATAGAGATTCTAATTGACAAACACCAAGACCATTATACTTGATCCTCTATGCCACTCCAAGACCAAGACACCAATCCTCTTCCTTTGTTACTACTGAGATCATCATCATAGTTGCTTCAAGACTGCTCCTTTATCGAAATCTTCAACGAGGTTTCCACATATATGACTGATGTTTGTCCTTAACTTCATCAAGATCATGACTATCTCATGGTTTCACCCTTAACTGAGATTATAGTCTTATGACTGTGTCTTCATTGAGATCATATTACTGCACTCTTGAGACAGAGTATCTTCCCATCATGTTTATACCGAGATTGTTTATGCCACTGTGGTTTACTTCAACAAAATCTTCTCCTTCACCAAGATTGTGCCATCAAGGAGGAGGCTCATCATTGTCGAGATCCTGTGAGATATTTCAGACAACTCCAATATACTATCTTCACTGAGCTATCTGAAGTCCTATACCATATCTCCGAAAACTTTAGAGATGTCTAAGATTTTCTGTGTCTTTTGCTGATACCCTAGCTGGGTATATATAGTGGTTATGTCTCCAATTTGAGCCGAATTATCCAGCTGAACCGACATGTCATCCTTTAGTTATTTAACATATTTTTGCAGGCTGACATGATGTCTTTTCATTGCTTTGTTTGCAGGCTTCTTCTTTGAAGGATGGTGCTTGTCTTGGAGGGTTGTTTGACACTAGGTTGACTCATGTTCATTACATAAATGCTCAAGAAGAGCTTTTCAATATAATTTTGACTTTTTGACTTTCCCAGACCTATAGAATGAGCAAGAAACTCATTCATATAATTTATAAAAATAATAATTATTGTTCTTAACAAGTACAAAGATCAAAATTACACTGAAAAATACCGAACCTAGTTACCCTTTTCTTCAACACTATACATTATATACCCAAGTGTGGGCTTCCCTTTTCGCTAGCTACCCTTGTACCCCAACATGTGGCCCAGGGCTTCCCCTTTCATTCCCTACTCCATTCATCTCTTTATCACATGCCACCACCCTTTGAAGGATGTACCTTGGACATACTATCCCCTTTAAAAGTAGTAACCACCTAATAGGATACTTGGTTAACCCCATTTGGAGCTTGGAGACATTAGCACATGCCAAAGCCCACTCTGGAAGGGCATGCCATTATGAAGTGCCCACTTATTGTCCACGGTTTATAAGCTTTTTAACTCAATTTCCTTTGATGACTTGTTGTACTAGAAGGCTAGGGGACACATTGGATCTTATGTAGGATTGCAGATGGTCTCCATTTTGGATTTGATCTCCCTATACGGGGTCCTAAACCTTTAGAGGGTTACATTGACACATGTAGGGTGTGTGCGGACAGCCATGTGCCTCCACAGCAGTAGAAAGCACTCCATGGATCCCAATAGATGTTCAGAGATTGGTCGAGATTCACCTATTAGACGAGGAAGATGCACCTGGCTCACCATGCCCAGCCGGCCCCACAGTTGTACCATGCAGTTGGCAAATGACCCAGGACTTGTATGCTAATGTGGCATCACTTTCACCATCATTTGAGACCTTACAGATGGTCTATAGGCATCTTCGATCTACTTGGAGACCCATGAGGTTACTTGTGTGCCCACACACCCATTGGGAGCACCACAAGTTTATTATTTGGAGAACAAGGGGCCAAACCCTTGTCCACTACTTTTGGGAGTCCTATTCATCATTGTGGCACGTATGGACTTCATCAGGTTTCCTAGAGGGCCCAACGACATGTATTATTGATCATTCAACCTCTTGAGAGACTTATTCTTTTGTTTATGAGCTAGTTTGGTGGGCTTGTCACCAAAAGTTAGTTGTTTTGCACATTATTTTATTTTAGGGCTAATGTAGGCCCAAGTAGCTAAATCAAACTCATTAGAAGTGTATAAATAGAAGTGATGAGGATTCATTTTAGCATCATCACTTGGATTTGGAACTTGTATCTCTTTAGAGATTTTCGCTATCCTTCTTGGAGGACGAATTTTTGGAGCATGGAATGAATTTTGATGTTTGGATAATTTTCATATGTCTTGGAGCTTCTTGATGGCAAGTTTTTGGATGGTTGGATATATTCTTATACATGTAAGTACATTTTAATGTTATTCTTTCTTTCTAATTTTGTCACATACATTGTTGTTGGGATTTCGCTATACTAGGGCTTATTTGTTGCATCTCTTATGCGAAGTTGTGGAAATTTTGTTTCTGGATAGTAAATGCTTCATGTATGGGCCAAGTATAAATGAATGAATGTTCCTAGGGATGCTTCATTGTCAGGCCAGGAGGTAACTCCTCAAACTGAATTGTGATTTTGCATTAACGTTGATCATAGATATATACATGGAGGGAGAGACTCTTGGGCTTCATCTCCCAATGTCTCTTCATATTCCAACTCTCCTTATTTTCTGTTTACATTATTTTACACATATTCACCCAATCCCAAGGATTAGGTGTCAACATTCCCCCCTTTAATCTGAAGGGATGTTGGTGAGTCCAAGCATCATTTTGAATCTTTCGAACTTTTCTCTTCCAAGCACTTTGGTGAAGATGTCTGCAATCTGCTCAGTTGTGGAACAATGGCGTAGATGGATTGTCTCAGCCTAAACATGACGTCTAATCAGATGGTATTTTGTATTGATGTTCTTCGTTCGATCATGGAACTTTGGGTTCTTGGCCAACTTTATTGCAGAAGTGTTGTCAATCATGAGTGGAGTTGAATGCACTTGTTTCACCTACAAATCTTCCAGAATTTTCTTAAGCCACACAATTTCCTTTGTTGCTTTTGTTGCTGCCACATATTCTGCCTCTGTTGTGGAATCTGCTGGAACTAATTATTTGCGTGACCTCCAGGAGACAGCTCCTGATCCAAGACTTATAGCATAACCTGAAGTAGATACCCTAGTTTCTCTATCTCCATCGAGTCTGAAAGTTTGAAACAGAGTATCCAATCAAGCTGAAGTCGTCCACCTGTGTATACTTAAGTCCAAAGTCTTGAGTTCCCTTCAAGTATTTTAGAACTCTTTTCGCAGCAGACCAATGTCCCTCACAAGGCTTTTGCGTAAACCTGGAGAGGATTCCAACAACAAATAAAATGTCTGGGATGGTAGTAGTCAGATAGTTGAGACTTCCTACAAGTTGTCTATACTTTGTTACATCCTCAAATTCTTTTCCTTCAGTAGATGTGAGCTTTTAGCTTTGATCCACTGGAGTAGTCAAAGGATTGTACTAAGCCATGCCAAACTTGTTCAACAGATCTCCAATGTACTTCTTTTAAGAGAGGAATATAAACTTTGGATGTTGAGTTACTTCAATACCAAGATAGTAGTGAACATACCCCAAGTCTGTCATTTCAAAACCTTTCCTCAATTCCTTCTTTATGGATGCAATATAGCTCTCATTGTTCCCTGTCATCAAAAGATCATCTACATACACCACAAGATATACAACTGTTTTTCCAACTTTCTTGACAAACAAAGTTGCATCATCAAGATCATAATGTTTGAAGTTGAGTTTCAGAAGATGCTCAGTTAACTTCTCGTACTAGGCTCACAGTGCTTGCTTGAGGCCATACAAGGATTTTACAAGCTTGCATACTTTATGTTCTTGACCCTTCACAACAAATCCTTCTGGCTAGGACATAAAAACATTCTCTTTCAGATCTCCATTCAAGAAAGCAGTTTTTACATCCATTTGATGGACTTTCCAACCGTTCTGAGCTACCAAGGCAAAGAGTGTCTGGATGGTAGCCCATTTTGCTGTGGGGGCAAAAGTCTCCTCATAGTCGACCCCTTCCTTCTGTGCAAAACCTTTTGCCACAAGCCTGGCTTTGTGCTTGTCAAGTGATCCATCAGCTTTATACTTGTTCTTGTAGACCCACTTGCAACCTATTGGTTTGGTTCCTAATGGAGGATCAACCAGCTTCCAAGTGCCATTCTTTATCAAGGCATTATACTCCTTTTGTATCGCTTCTTTCCATTCATCATGAGAAGCGACTTCTTTGAAGGAAGTTGGTTCAAAATCTAAAGACAAATTCAGTTCACAATCATAAGAAACATCCATATCAACAGGTGAATCAAAATTGTCTACATCACCTCCATTTTGCCTGGTTAAATTTCTTGTTCCTGTCTTTCCAGCCTCATCGGGATGAGCATTTTCAAGTGTATTTGTCAGCCATTTTGGAAGACCTTTCTGAGATGGCCTAGCCTGCTCAGTTGACTAGGTTGGGGCTGAATCAAGAATGAGTCTTCCAATTCTGTCAATCATATCACTCACAGTGTCATCAGTGGTTGGAGTTTCATGTGGGGGAGAGAGTGCTTCAAAAGAAGATTCCACAACTTGATCCAATATAGGAATCCTCCCTTCAAGATGTGGAATTTCATTATCAAATTCTTGAAAATACTTGGCATGTTTGAATCTATCCAAGCGATCAAGTTGCCACTCAACAACATTGTCAACCTTGGAAGATTCAAGAAAGATCACATCTCTAGACAGTACAAACTTCTTATTAACTTCATCATAGAGACGGTATGCTTTGGAGGTATTTGAATACCCCAAGAAGATACATTTACGACACCTTGCACCAAGTCTGTTTCTTTGTTCCTTAGGTATCAAGGCATAACAGGTGGAACCAAAGACCCTAAGATGCTTTACCAAAGTATTGTGGCCATACCACATTTCATAAGGAGTCTTGTTTCTAATAGCATTAGATAGACACCTATTCTTTATATACACAACACATAGAACTGCATCAGCCCAAAACATTAGTTTAACATTCTTGAAAAACATCATGGAACGTACCATATTTAAGATTGTCCTATTCATTCTTTCAGCTACTCCATTATGTTGGGGATTATAAGGAATGGCTCATTGATGTTTGATCCCATGCTGGCGAAGATAGTTTTCAAATTCATTTGAAGTGTATTCTTTTCCATTATCAGTGCGAATAGAGCCAATATGAGATTGTGCATCATTTTCAATCCATGCATGAAAGTTCTTGAATGCTTGAAAGGCATCAGATTTGTTCTTCAATAAATAAACCCAACACATTATGGTGTAATCATCAATAAATGTCATCATATATTTATTTCCATTTACAGAAGGAACAGGCATTGGGCCACATAAGTCTAAATGAATAAGTTCAAGTTGTCTATGTGCTCTGGAATGTGAATCATGAAAACACTGTTTGTTGTGCTTTCCTAAGATACAATCATCACATTGCTTAAGTTTCCTAGGAATTGTAGGCAAACCAGTAACACCAATTTTCTTCAACATACGAAGGCTATCATAATTCAAGTGTCCAAATCTAACATGCCATAAAAGACTTGATGGAATAGTACCTTCATCATAATGAGAATTGTATGAGAAGTTTTGTGCACGAGCAGAGGTACCTTGCAGTGTCAGAAGTCTTTCTTCTTTTATCCCTGTCATGAAAAGTGAGCGATCTGATGTTTTTTTGACCTCAACCTTGCCATCAAACATATGAATGGAGTGTCCTTGCTGGCAGATGTGGACCAAAGACAACAAGTTTCTGTTGAAGAAAGTGTAACTAGGTTCGGTCTTCATGATATTGTAATTATGATTTTTGTAAAATGAATTTATTATTCCTTGCTGCATGGGTTTCATGAGCAAGAGGTTTATTTATTTAGTGGCTCCCATTGAGAGCCGATGTCAAAGAGTCAATGTCATGTATAGAAAAGTCTAAATAGCCCTCCAAGACAAGCACAAGAAGAACACTGCAATCCAAACGATGCAAAACACAGTCATCTCAGTTTGCAAATGAATTAAATAAGCTAAAGAAGTCATGTTGGCTTGCAACTAGAGACACAACGTTTCACACTGTCATGTCGGCTAATTATGGAGAGGAAACAACTATAAATACCCCGCTAAGGTCACCACAGGAAACAAGAATCTCGGACAAGTCTGAAATCTCGGATGGGTACACGACGGTACAGATCTCGGTGATGAAGGACAACGTCTCAAAAATGAAGAACAGTGTCTCGATGCAAGTGATAAGTGTGTCTCAGCTTCCTTATAATCACAGTGTTAATACTAAAACGCAGTCATAAAAGAAAACATAGTCACAGTCTCAGTGAAGGAGATGATTTCAGGATCCCACAGTGGCACACACAGTCTTGGCATAATCATGATGAGAAGACACTCTGTCTCAAAGGTGCAGTCATGATCTTAGCATAGATATGAATGAAGACATAGTCACAAGGCTATAATCTCAGCTAAAGGTGCAGCTATGAGACAGTCATGATCTCGGTGGAGTTAGGGACAAACCTCAATCATATATATGGAAACCTCGTTGGTATGGTGAAGATCTCGGTGAAGAAGCAGTCATGGTGCAGCTATGATGATGATCTCAGCAGTGACAAGGAAGAGGATTGGTGTCTTGGTCTTGGAGTGGCCTAATAGGTCAAGGGTCATGGTCTTGGGATTGGTCAATTGGAATCTCTATAAGAATAATTTTGTGCAGGTTTTACTCTCCAAGAGGGAGAGGTTTTGGCCCTAGCAGAATGCCAACATCTTGTGTTCTTGTCTCTTTGTTTTGATAGTTATTTGATGAACTAAAGAAGATACACTCTAATAATAATACGTGAAGATTGGAATAAGAAGAAAATTGAAAAACTTCTCACAAATAGTTATCTTGACTAGAAGAATCTTATTAATGCTAAATGCCTTAGATTCTTCAACAGTTTCTCCTCAACTCCGGGAGATATGAAACGTTATGCAGAAGAAAGTCTGGAACCAGGCAGTTTGAGCCTGATTGTGCCAAGCCCTGAAGGCTTGAGTTTTGACTTATCTGCAAAGTATACTGCTCCATCAACATTGTCAATTAATTCTTCAAAAAAACCTCTTCTAAAAGTCATGTGGCAAGTTGCCCCTAAATCAAGAAACCAATCATTTTTCCAAGAAGCAAGTGAAGCATTAAATAACTCTTTAGTTACTCCAATATTACAATGTGCCACAACATAGTGAGCAAATTCGGGTGCTTTACCTTTCCCATTTTCATCGGTTTTACCATTGGCTTCATTTCTTTACTTCTCAGTTCTATCCCAAGGCAACTTACATGTGGATGCATCATGTCCATCTCTATTGCAACGTATGCAATGAAGATCAGAGTTTTCTCCTTGGAACTGTTTGCTCCCCCTGCCTCTAAAATTCCTTCTTCCTCTTCGTCTTCGGCCACCTCTTCCTCTAAAAGAATCTTGTGCATGATTATTCTCTTTATGTGCAAGACACACAGCTTCTTCAAAAGACTGAGGAGTTGTCTTCGTCCCAAAAGCCTTCTCCCTCTCAGCAAACTTCTTCTCAAGGGAGTCAAAGGTAATCTCCTTGAGGTTTCCACTTGCTTGCAATGACTCAAGCAAACTTTTTCACTTGCTTGCAATGACTATGAGAGGAATGTCTATTTGAACACAAGTGGTTTTGATATCATGCATAATAGATCTTACTTTTGTTGCTAAAGAAAGAGGGTCATCATTTTTCAATTCAAGACTGAACAATTTAATCATAAATTGGATAACTTCAAGTTCAAGTGTGAGTCAAAGAGTTCCTTCAACTTTTGTAAGGCTTCAAAAGCATTTGAAAATGGTGAAATATCGCGACTCACCACTTCATTTACAGATGCTACAATCAAGAGATAGGCCTTACTCTCTTGTTTTCCCAAACGGAAATCTCCTTATCTGAGGTGGGATTTGTAGGTTCATTATCTCCTTCTCCTACAAAAACTCCTTTCCACAACTCGTTGAAAATGAGAGTGTGTTTGATCTTTTGTGACCATTCATGATAATTCTCTTTTCCGAGAGAACCACTCCAACAATAGATATCAATGAATGCATTTTAGATATGTGTACTATGTAAAAATGTACTTTGCTGCTAGTTTATAAAAATTGCACTTCCAGTGTAAAAAATTGCACTCTAGTAGCAATATTGTGAAAAATACAATTATGATATGTATATAGAAAAGGTATATTTGGGGGAGATGGTATATGGGTAGGGTAATGAGATTCCATTTTAAATCACAACGAATCGCAAACGAGGCAGCGCTATATATGGACAGAGGCCAACATAGTATGGGGACGCGAGTTCAGGCCCGTATTAAAAATCGTATGCATTTATATATTAAAACAGCATGGTCAGAGGGTTGTTGGTTGACCAACATATGGTGGATTCTAGTGGGAGCGGAGTGGTATGGAGAAGCGTTCAATGAGGAGGAGGCGGTTTGGAGCAGTGATACCACCAACCAGGGCCACGATGGGTCGCATGGAGTATACCATTCAATAGTGCGGAGTATGGGAGCACCGCAACCACAGTTGGTAATTGGGTGTCAGGCAATTTGGGTATCGTGGATGGTGGCGATACAAGCCTGATGTTTATACTAGGCCAGCGTTAATTATGCAACGAAGTAGTATGACTGTTAGGCCATGTTAGGCCATTCAAGACTGTGGAAGGTTTGATGCCGCGGGTAGGAGGAGGCAGTGTTGTTCTGCTGTGCCAATCTAATACGACCAAGCGGTGTGGTATCACATTGAGATGTAATACTATTCAACAGAGGCAAAAAACACAGCATCACCGTGGAGCGGGAGAATCGGGTTTGGGGGTATGCTTCAGGCGATGGAGTGGTTTTATACCACAATGTTCAACGTAAGATACATAGCCAACACACCAGTCACACACAATAAGTAAATACCACCAACCGAGGCCAACACACCAGTCACACAACAATACACAGAGATGTGTGGAGGCTCGCTTACCAATACACAAAGTGTAATCCGCAACACATAGACAATATATTGTCATGCCAATACATTTGCCATACATTGATTTCATTATCACTAGTTTTCAAACGAAGTATACAGTGCAGAGTAAAAAAGTTTGACATACCATTCACTGCACCAATGACCTATCCGCCTTTGCAGAAAAAGAGCGCAACAACCAGTAATTCCTACTCGCCAGTCTTCCAAAACAGCGAAGACAACCCCAGAAAATCCAATGAAGAGGCAGCAAACACAAAAAAAAAAATTAAACTGTAGGACAGAGGTGACAGTTCTGCAGAAATATGAAGAACATGGGCAGGAGGGAGTTACAAGGGTAGGAAGGGAGCCAAAAATAGTGGCTCAGACCTGAGCTCTGATACCATGTCAGGCCAGGAGGTAATTCCTCAAACTGAAATGTGATTTTCCATTAAGGCGGATCATAGATATAAACATGGAGGGAGAGACTCTTCATCTCCCAGTGTCTCTTCATATGCCAACTCTCCTTATTTTCTATTTACATTATTTTACACATATTCACCCAATCCCAAGGATTAGGTGTCAACATTCATTACTGAAATTAATCTTGATAAGCCATTTATCTTGCAAAACGAAGTATAAAGGCTTTAAAGTTTCTTTTGTTGTTGCCCTAGTGCCAAGCGAAGTTGTCTTTGAGGCCTCCTTGACCAAAAAAATTCGAAGATCCATAGTCATAATTCTACCTGAATCCATTTCTCCCCAAAGGATTAGGCACTAGTCCACCAAAGGTGATAACCTTAAACCTTTCTCATCCAACTCGCTCTCCTTTTTTAGGCTTATCCCATTAGGTCTCCTAGGGGATCAATTATCTTGCAAACTACCCATCAAATGGGTTTGATCTCTTGGCCCCTACTGCGCTGGTGTGTCTCCTACGTGCCCTCCAAATTTGAAGAAATTCCGACAGTGGGATTTTGAGATATCTCAAGCCATAGCCTCAAGATTGAATCTTGTCCTTGGTTTCCTTAGCCTAGAAGCCTCATTGGGACCCTCACATTGTCTTATATTAAAAATTATGTCTTTGGTCCCTTTCCCCCTCCGAAATAGGTCAAGCATATCATTGGTTCCTAAACCCTACCCCCCGGGTCCACTTTGTCCTGTGTGGTCCCATACACTATTAAGGGCAACTCTTCAAGGATCATTGGGAATCCAAGCTTTCACAAGAATTTTAAGGCCTGGGAACCTCCATTATAAGATACATACCCCAAACCTAAACCTTGAAATTCCCCTTATGCCCTTCCTTGAGAGATTTAAACCTTGCCTCCAAAGCAAGCAAGCCACATATTTGAGCCTCTCTTGTGAATAGGCTTCTAGGACCACCCCTCACTCTATCATTGGTCTGTCCATTTAGTGATCCTCATCATAACGGGTCTCCTCCCATTGGTGAAAGTCCGTAAAGAGAAGGGAGCCTTAGCTGAAGTTACAGTGGGCTATTTCTCTATTTGTTGCCCTTAGCCTAGTAGTAGCCCTCCAAGGATCCCCTTTAGGACCCCTGCTAGTTTGAGCGGTAACATTTCTAGCGTCGTTGTGATTCCACTCATTCTTAAAAACCCCTAGTTTACTTGAAAGCGACAGCGTTCGTCCTGAAACTAGGGTTGCTACAAAAAAGAAGGAAATAGCCCCATAACCCGTTGGGACCGCTCTTCTCCCTGAATTTGAGGAGGTCAATGATCATACCCCAAAGATGGCAACTAGTTCGACCACTGACCGTCCTGAGATGACCAAAAGTGAAAGACACTTGGTTAGTGTCTTTCCCCTTTGAAATTGAGTGATGATCCCAAACCACTCCCTGAAAAGTATAACCGATGGTTACCCAAGTTCAATGGGGGCGCTACATGGAGTGCCCGTGACTTTGTTGAAGAATTCTATTGCATATGTCCCACAGGATGATTTTCGATGAAGATAGGCTCATGATGCTTTTTGCCCTATCACTTGAGGGAAAAGAGAGAGAATGATACCTTAGTCTTCCCCCTGCATGCATCGAGGATTCTTATGACTTTGAAAACTTAAACATGAAAAGATGGTCATGCAATGCCCAAGGAACCTTTAACATTGAAAAGTTATATCAAATAAATAGGGGGAGGGAAGACATCCGAGAATTCATTCAAAAGTTTGATAGGGTAGTCTGAGATATCCCTGATCACTTGAAACCCTCTGATGCTAACATCCTTGACAAATTCATAAAAGTTGTTGGGGGCCACCTCACTTATACATTAAGAGACAAGAAACCTTCCACATTGGCCAAAGCCAAAGAAATAACAATTGAGGTCGAAGAAAACCTGCGTATTTCAAGAATGGATGCCAATGACATTCCTAAAGCCAAAGTCGAAGCCAAGAAGGAAAAGACTAAGGATCAACATGAAGAAACCCTTCTGGCCATCCTTAAAAGGATGGAAAAGCTTAGTGAAGAATTCCACTCACGGGATAGGGTAGTTATGAACAAAATCACTGCATTAGAAAAGGCCCAAAAGTCTAGTTACATTCCAAGGGGTAAGCCTTTTCTTCAAAAGCAAAGTGAAGAAGATAAACCAAGCTCCATCCCTAGCCCCAAACACCTTGGCTCCAACCAATGTTGTGGAGCAAGATTCATCCTCCAAGGATGAACAAAGTGAGAATGATGAGAGAGATGATGAAAATACAAATGAGCAGGCCAACCTTGTGGAATTTGATGTCTTCAACATTTTGTTGGGAGGCTCATACACTCATCCTCCCATTAGTGAGGTTACAATCCAAGAAGAAAAGGAGGAGCCTATTCTTAATGCTGACAATAGTGGGAGATTCAAGGGGGTACAATATTCATGAAAGGATAACCGTAATGACCCCACAACCTCTGAGGAAACCAAAAAAGACAAATCCCCTCCTAAGAAAGCCCCTCCAAAGGATGTCCCCTCTAAGAATCCCTCTAAAAAGGATCCCCAAGCAAAGGTCAACACTAAAAAGGATCCCTCCAAGAAGGAGAAGGGAAAACAACTTGGACTTAGCATTGATTTGGAAACTGCCATAGGAAAAATAACTATACCCGTTCCTTTAAAGGAAATTGCAAAACTTCTTGAGCAACAACAACAAATCAAGAAATCCCTAGGTTTTGAAGAGGAAGAATTACCTGAAGACTTACAAAACATTCATATTCCTGATCGTAACCCCAGACATGAACCATTTATGCTCACTTTGGCTATCAATGACCTCTTGTTACATAATTGTATGCTTGATTCAAGGGCTTCTGCCAACATCATGCCTTTAAAGGTTATGAAGCAACTAGGTCTCAGCATCACTCGGCCATATAAGAAGGTATGTGGTTTTAATTCTAAGCCTGTAGAGGTGGAAGGCCTCATAAAGGATCTTAAGGTCTCTTTGGCTAGGAACCCTGATATATCCCTTCTCATGGATGTTGTCGTCATAGATATTCCTGATGTATGGGGAATGCTCTTGTCTAGGAAGTGGGGAGCCACTATTGGGGGTCATGTTCAAATGGACTTGTCATATGCTACTATCCCGCAATCTGATGGAACCCCTTTTATCCTCTATAGAGAGCCGACTTACCTTTCTCATGTGATCAAGCCTGGACCAATCCCCTATTATGAAACACATGAGGTTGAAAAGCCTTCTCCCATTCTCCCTTCACAGGAAGTTTGCATCCTCAAACGACCAAACCACAAAACGAGCAAAAGGTGGAAGCCTAAGAAAGAATACAAGGTCGGGGACCTGGTCTTAGTTGATAAAGAACTAATGCCCATCAAGATCCATGGGAAAGTTGGAGAGGACTATTACGACATTGCTAAACTCAACGACGAACTATGGCCAGAACCGGTCAAGTTAAGTCGTATCACCCCTTTCCTTGATACTTGACATTGTATTATATGTGTGTTCCTCATCTCTATTGGGACCACATCTGGGGGTTGGCTTGAAAAATCATGCAAACCTAAAAGTATCTCTTCTTTATCCACTTTGGTTGACTGCTTCTTGGCACATGAGAAGCTCAAACTAAAGGTGGTTGAAGATGTCATTCAACGCCTAAATTCATTTAAGGCACTGAACTTAAGGGCCTCCTCCATTCCTCCACACCTATTAATTGCTAAGCATTATGAATGGTTGCCCAAGTTTGATGGAAATAGTGTCGATGCCGAGAAATATATGGTTGACTTTATATGGGAATGTACCTTATGGATGCCTAATGAGGATGACGATGATATCTTCATGATGATCTTCACATTGTCACTTGAGGGTAAGGCTAGGGACTGGTTTGTCAACCTCCCCCCAAGAAGTATTGAAGATTTTGATCAATTCAAGGATGTCTTTGTAAAGAAATGGGCCAATCAAAATAATCTTAATCAAGAGAGCAAGGAAAGCCAAACTCATTTGAGCCTTGAGGAGCTCTCCGATAAGGTAAATAAAGAAGAAGGGAGATCTCATATGCCTAGTAAGGAAGATGAAGAGTTTGGAAATAGCCTTGAGGATTGTGCCGAAAAAGAAACTCTCGAATTGAAAGGCATGTCCTCCAAGGCTAATAAAGAAGATCTGGACCCCGAGAGCCCTCAAGTGTTGCAAGAATGGATGATGGAATATGAAGAGTCTTGCATGCAGTTGATGGCTACATATAACTCCCAAGAAATCTTCTCCCACTATTGTGAGCAATCAGAAAGGCTTTGTAACATGAAGTGTGAATATAAAAAGAGTCTTACCAATGACCTCCTTCTTGAAGCATTCTATCAAAATCATGTAGTAAATACCTTGGATATCATTCTTCGAGAACAAATGAAGGAAGAAAAGTCCTCCATGTCTAAAGAAGAGAATGAATGGAATCCTAACCAACACCATATATATAGAGAAGAATGGGATCATTCTGAGGAGGATCATGATAGTCAAATAAATGAAGAATCTATGAGCGACTTTTGGGCTGTTGATTGGGGAATTGGGTATGATTATAAAAATGAAGACCCCATAGTTTCTCAAATTTATAAGAATGAGCTTAGGAAAGAAGAAGATACTCCGCCCCTTCTGTTGGCCCTTATGAAGCCCTTCTTAGTGAGTGGAAGGGTCTCTTCTTTATGTTCCAAGATGATTCAATCAAAGAAGAGCCTTCCAAAATTGTGGGTAATTCTGATGACTCTAATGTAAAAGAAACTGAGGAAGAAGCTTCCTTTAGCCATGCCACCAATACAGGGTTTTTCTTCATGTTTGATCATTCCTCCCCTTGTTATGTCCTTGCCCCGGAAATGGATGTTTGTGACGAAGTTTGTTCCCCTAGTTTTGATGAAGAGCTAGTTTCCCTTACGAAAAAACAAGAATCATGGTTTTTCCCCAAATACAATGATGAGTCCACTTCTTGTTTTCCCAATGACCAAAATAGTATCATCCTAAATATGTTTGAGTCTTTCACTCCTTCTTACCCTAAGGATGATAGGCCTAAGATAGTTCTTCATCAAAGATTCATATACTTGGTCATTGACATTTCCATCTCCTGGTTGGAGGATCAAATCCAATCCTCTCGACTAATGTCTTTTCCTTCTTCCAGGGTTCCTTTCTATGGCATATGGGTCTCTTGTTTTCCCACCTCCCTCCCTCACAACCCCTCATATCATTATTCCCATTTGTATTGTTAGGTCCACTGCAAAAATAATCATGGAAGCATGCATTCTTGTATTAATCAATTGACATGTTGGTTGCATTGGGTCTATGATTATACCTAGCACTTGACATTGTATGTTATGCATGTTAGAGTAGGATGCATTGCATGTTGATTTTTCATTAGAACTAACATCATTTGATATTTCTCATGATACATTAGCTGCATTTAAAAACTGCATTTTACTTCTATGAGTTGATTTTATGGGCCTAATCCAAGCATGTGCAATCATGAGACGTCGTGAAAGCATGCTGCCTCATGTTTTTCATCTTTTACATGTGCAAATAACAGGTCTACGATAACCAAGAGATTGTTAGAGTTCTCGTGACATCCCGTTCGAGTAGCTTAATCCACTTCTTTGAGAGATCACATCAAAAAAAATTTCTCCAAGGTGGTCCTCAGCCGACAACCGACAACCCCTTCCAGCCACCAACTAGATCGTTGTGCCACTTCTCCACCACCTGAGTCAGCCATGTGGTCTCTCACCCATCTGCCATGATCGTATGTTTGAAGATGGGCCTCCCGAATCTAAAGGTATGCCTTGTCATTTGGTAATTGAGTATTGTAGTTTGCTTATCATGCACACCTCTGGGCATGGATTAATGGGGGGATTCGGCGAAAAGAATGGGCTAGTTTTGTGCTCTTGTCCCCTAGACCTCTTTTGGATGTTAACATTGGATTCCAGTCCCGTGGGATCTCTTTTACTAACCCTTCGGCTTTAGGGATGGTATTACATGGGAAACCCCGATTTTGGTTGCACAGTCCCGCTTCGTCACCCATATATATTACTCCCCTTCCACTCATTATAGCCCCATTCATCATTCCTCCCAGTTGGATCCGCATTCCTCCACTGGGTCCACACACGGTTAGCTTTCCTCTTCCCCTAGCCCACACCTTGGGTCGGGCCTGGAATGATGCCCCGGAGGTTGATGCAGCTGAAAAGAAAAGTAAAAGTATAATTGGCCACATTCAGCAGGAAAATGTACCACAAAATGCAAAAGATGGTCGGGGCAAACACATTTAGCACGTGGGCAAAATCCAATACATGAGCTCTACCCCATCATCATGGCCATCACCCTGATTCCTACAGGCCCTAGATGAGCCTCCTTTATCATTTAGGAACCCATGGTTGTCCCAACCCCTGGTGGGCAATGAACCGCCCTACCTTAAAGGGGGTATCCACTGCTATATCTCACACATCATTGTCTTACCCCTTGAGCCCCGAGCAGTTAAGTTGAACTATCTATCCTAGAATCCATTCTTCTTCCAGTCAATTCATTAGCTTTGATCATAGAGAGAGCCCTCTGTGGTTTGGTAGGGCTAGCTGCCAAATCAAAAGATTGGTTTGAGGTTACCTCATTCGGTCTCCTTTCTCAGCCTTGGGACACTGTGGAGGATAACAGAGCCCAAGTCAAAAGAAGCAGCAAAAAGTTGCAAATAAGGTATGATGAGGTTTCTCCTTGTTTGATGTTGTTTGCTAGAGGATAGAGTCCAGTTTGGACAGAAATTGAAGGTCATCATAAGGTCGTAAGGAGGGCAGCAAATGGATGATCTTAATAGCCCTAGATTAGTTGGCAAAAAAGACTTTGGCAATTATAAGAAGGGTGAAGATTTGTTGATGCTCAGTGACTGATCTTCGAAGTGTTAGCACTTCGTAATTCCTCCAGGCTGAGGAGAGGAATCCAAAGGCAACCACAAACCACTTAGAAGCTGGAATCTAGCCCTTCCAGCTTCAAAGAGGGCTCTCTCTGTCCAAATTTTCAGTCACTTAGATCTTAGGCTAGGTACAATGTTCAGAGGGAAATAGGTTTTAACAATTTGCTAGTAGGGTAGAGGGAAAATCCATTGGGCAATTCGGTCATATAAAGTTGATTCTTTTTTCCAGTGAGAGGATGAAGGAATGAGGGATCTTTTGACAGTGGCAAGCCAGGCAGTCCTGCTGGTGTTTTCAATTTAATTTGTTGTAGAAGGGTGAGTAGAAGAATGATGGAAATAAATTGTTTAGCAAACTATATCAGAGCACTTTTAAAGCGAATTCTGAGATAAATATTTGTTTAGCCAAACATGAAGACATACATTCAAAGCATGGAAATGACAAGAGACAAACTTACAACATAAGAAAACACATCACCATCAGGAGCTGACACAGGAATCCCTGTAAAGTCACACCTTTGTCTTTTTCATTCACTGGAAAATATCATAAAAATACAATGCACACAGTGTTTCTTCTTCTAAACCCTGACCAACCCTTTGCTTCATCAAAATTACAACATAAATAGATCAAAGTCAATTAGTTCCCACCTCTGGGAACCAAATTCCCGAGGATTTATGTTTCTACCTAATACAACGAATATAGAACTATTTTTCTGAAAACTAGGAACTGTTTGACCAAGGCTTTTTCAAGCAAATTTACATTAAATACAAACTCTAAATTGAGCTTCAAAGTCTTTAGACACCTCAAAACATTAACCATGAGCATAAAAATAAATTACATGAAGACATAGATTCGACAATCAAAAGGCTGACTGTGTGGAAGCACAACGCCTAGTCCAAAAGAAACGCAGTAGAGAAGCGCAGCGAATTGATGGATCATATAGCTCTAGTCAGTCCCTGAGTTGCTCAATGGCTAATGCGCATGTGTAATGGCCTGGAAATCATCAACTTCCCCTTTAGAAACCTCCTTTCATTATGCAAAGCTTCTAACTCTCAACACCCCACCTACAACAAAAGCGTAGCGCCTGTATGAAAGCACGACGAAACCGATTCTTCATGACTTTGATTAGTGTTGAGGTCTCTGAATAGAAATACACAACCTGTTGATGATGCTGACAATCTTAATAACCCTTTTCAAGACCCCACTCACCAAAAAAATGACAAAATACCTCATTTCCATCGAAACCCTAATGCTTTTCCAGAGTGCAAAATTGTTGTGTAAGCTGCTCCTTTTTGAAAAGATTCATAGTTTCTAGAGTCTTACTGATTTATGCTCCCAAAAAACTTCAAACAGCACATGACCTCCTTATCCAACCCCATTCAACCAGCATACTTAGACAAAAAACAAAAAACCAAAATTGCTTTGATTTACCTGTTCCAATACTCAGACTTTGGCTGCTTCAGCCAACAAATCAAGCTTACCTCTGTCCTTCTCTTGTATTTCATGCAATTGTTGCTTGGCAGCCCTTAACTCCTTCCTCAAAGTGAGGTTCTGGCTGCAAATGTTTTTGAGCTGCCCATGCAAAGGAAGAGTCCTTTTCAGTGTATACTTGGCATTTGACATCGCTAGCTCACACATGTTCAAATGATCATAAATATTTTGCCTGGCCATTTCATCCTGCTTCTTAAGCTCGACGATTTCACTGTGGGCTTTCTTCAATTGCATCTTAAACCTATTAAAAGTATGCTGCCCCTCATCTACCTCAACTTTCCTCTCTTCTTGTACTGACTTTTCCTCTTGAATCTACAACTTTCTTGCTAAAGACCTGGTGACTCTAGCTGATGGAGCTTCTAACTCTTGAATGCCTTCTGTCACTATCTTCTCCTTACCCCTAGACTTGGTGACAGATGGAGTTGCTTTTGTTACAGGTTCAGTTTCACTAGTCTTAGGTGCCCTTTCTAAAACTTTCTTCTTCAATTCCCTATTGGCATGTTGTAATTGGGCAATGACCAAGTGTGTCTTCTTCAGTTGTTCTTGTAGTTCTATAATCTCCCTGTCTTTATCATCTGGAACAATATCTTCTGGTATGGTCTCTAAAGCTTCAAGTTACTGCTCAGGTGTTGATTCCAAGGGCAGTTTCTTTGCAGTGGCTCTAATGAGTGGATTCTTAGGAATATCCACTACTTTCGGAGAAAATTTCAACTTTACCCTTCTTCTTCTCCAATGGATCAACTAAAATTGATGGCCTTTTCACTGAACTTTCAACTAGTGATTGTATATCCCTTGCCAAAGATGATGGTGTGTCCTTCTTATTGCAAGTGTTAGTCGGTAAGTCAGTTGTCAATTTGATGAATCTAAAAATTCTTGTCATGTTTGATTCCTCTTATTCAGTTCTTCTACCACCAACAACTTGGTCAAAGAGAAATGGAAGAGACTAGGTTCCACTTGGCTTTGCTTACCTTGCACCTTGTTTGATATCTTACCAAGACTTCTGAACAAATAGAAGGGTAGATTCAAAGGGCTCTTTCCTGTGAAGTGCATCAAAAGCCTGAAATGGTATTGATAGATCCTCCCAAATCTGCCCTCACAAGTAAAGTATCTTTGGATTACCTTCAGTAATTTGTTGTAGGGTTCAAGCAAGTAACCCCTTGTTTTTATACTTTGGTTTCAAGAAATCTTTGTAGTTGGCTATGTCAAGAGGCATGCCCTTGAACCACTGTTCTCCTTGAAGAGGAATCTCTGTTGCAGCTGAGATGGTGACATCTGACACCGGGAAAGTGAGCTCTCTAATCTTAACATCCAACCCAGTGAAATTCAAAGCAAACTCCTTGGTGAGTTATACACTATATCCTTGGATCTTCTCACAAAATCTAATGCAGCCAACTTGTTCAAATGCAACTCTAATTGTTGGGTCTGAGTTGATCAAGGTGAGGTCTTGGGGTTCAAACCTAACAATGTCTCCTCCCTTGTGTTTCTTTCTATCTGGAGTTGTCATGATTTTCACAACAGAGATGAACTCTAGGGTTTTTTAGTGCAATTTCAGTGTATGCCTATTGAGTGCAACAAATAGGGTGAAAACTATGAAAATAGGGCTTTAGATAAGAGTTTTATGGCAATTCAGAATGAAAACCCTACATGGTAGACTCAGACAACAAAACTGATCTCTCAAACCCAAAACAGCAGCTTGAAATTTTCTTTGCTCACAGTGGGAAAATTAAAATCACAGGCGCAGCGAGAAGCACAGTGCATGAAAGAAAGAGCATTTCTTGATCTTTGAGGGAAGCAACAGCAAGATACAAGGCTTAAGACCACTTAAAAAGAATGTCAAGCTTCAATATATAGGTGGCAAACAAAGCTTCGAGCGTTTGAAGGGGGTGACAACATAAAAAAGCAGCACTGAGGTAAAACAGTGTATTCTACAGGAAACGCAACAGGCTTAAAAATTCAAGGTTTGCAAGGTTGTCTAAGTATTTCTTCAACAGATAAGAGTAAATTTGACAACATGCAAGACAAATGATTCAAGGAAATAAGGAAATGGCGCCTGGAATAAGAGATTAACCACTGGCTTGAAAAACGTAGCAATTGTCTGTGAGCGCAGCACCAATCTATGAATGTAGTGCCTCCCCTGCAAACTTTGCGCAACAAACCCCAAGTAATGCCCAGCAATTTCTTGATGGAAAGATAAATGGATTTATGGTATTTTTGGAATTTAAACAAGCCTTTTAACTCCCAAGGTGGCTAAATCTGCATTTCAAGGGCGATGATTGCAATTTTGAACTTCAATCATGAAACACAGCAACTGTCAAAAGAACAGCACATCTCCTAATTGTTGTATTAGGGTGATGTCATGGCACAATGTGACTTGACACTCCAACTGACCATACTGACCCTACAAATCTATGCCAATGATAATAAGACAAGACATTATGACCTCACTCATGACTTTTTGTGAGACATGACCTTAGACTCACTTAACTCAACTTCTTAGGGAATTAATAACTATTTACATGATCTTTCATACACTCTGACATAATTACATCAATAATGAAACCTTTATTCTACATTAAGACCAATAGCTTGATCTCTACAAGATCATAGCCTAACCTTTACACATTTGCCAAAATAAATTGAGAAGACCAAAGCTTATTTTTTGACTACTATAATATAAGACACTAACAGGAAGGACGAAAGAAGGAGGTTAAAGGGAATTGTTTGAATAGCCCAAGTTCATTGTTGGAGAAGGACTTTTGACAGTGATAGGTGGCAGCCCTCCATGCCCTAAGTGTGTCTTTATCGGGCAACACAGGAAGGCACTAGTGAGAAGATGCCCCTAAGAGTTGTCCTTGAAGGAGGAAGGAGCAACTAGTGGGAAAGAAGTCCCAAAGGAGCTGCGGAGCAGCAGTGGGTAGTCTAGAGTTGCTCACAAATGAAGTTGTGAAAAACTCTCTAGAAGACCCTATGTGTTGATGCATTGATGGACGAATGGTCAGCTAAAGGGAAAATTGGAGAGATGTTCAGTGACTTAAAGGAGTTGGTTCATTCATAGAGGCAGGTTGGTGGTGCTACAAATCAGGAGCCAAAGGATCGAGCATATGTGTTCAGGATACGACCAAGAGGAGCTAAGAGAGCATGCTACATTAGCCAAACAGTCAAACAGTCAGTGTATCTTGTGTGGGGAGTTTGGTTGTCATAGATGTTGACACCAAGTCCCTGTTGTAGTCTTGTATCATTGGATGTATGAGGGACATTATCCCTGGTACGGGAGCCCTAGAAAATTGTATTACATTTTGTTAATATAACAAAGTTGAGCAGTTGAAAATTGTAAAAAGTTGTATATTTTGTGCGCATGTTGATTTATTATTGTTTATATTTCGTTGTACAAAGTAGTTTGTTGTGGTATTTGGATTGATAGTATCAAAGATTCTAAGATTCTAACCTAGACTCCAGTGTCGTGGAAAAACAACATGGTATCAGAGCTACCATGAAAGGTCAGTGAATGAAAGTGTGCACAGCGAAGCAACTCAGAGGGCGCTGAGATTGTCTAGATCATGGAGCAGAGGATTCAGCTAAAGAGATGAAGATGTGGTCTTTGTTATCACCCCAAGAAACTCTCCTAGGTTGTATATCAGAGATGCTCGAGAACATTACAAACTCAACAAAAATGTTGGAAAATGGTGGATGAATGGAAGGAATGATGCATATTCAAGCCAGATAACCACTTCTACTATGCTTAACCCCAGACATGGGTGAACACTCCAGACTACAAGGCTTTAGACCACCAATCACTCACAGTTTAAAGAGTAGGTGAAGATGGAGAATATTGACCACACCAGCAGATGCACAAGACCATGTGATGGCCGGCTGCAACCAGTTAAAAAGGTCTACAAATCTGTTTCTTAATGCACAGACAAGATGACAGCTCTCTATCACTAAGCAAACAGAAACCTGAATAATACATTTACTGAAATAAACAAGACTTTGACACAAAGGTGGGATGATAGCCCCTCTGACGCCAAACATCAAGAATTCAAGACAAATGCATAACAGGCACAGCCTGGAACAAAGAAGAAGTGGAAAGTGAGCAATTAACAGCAAAAGAAGCTTGTATTAGCCGAAAATGAAGACCAGACGCTGCAGGTATCACAGTAGTTACAGTCTCCAGAAGTTAAACCTTACATCAGAATAACATTCATCCACCTTCATTCATCTCTTTCTTGGGTATATATAGAGTTTCTTTACAAAAATGTTCTATTGTTCCATGCGTGGAGGGGTCATAATGGACCACCAACCGCTTTAACTATCTAATATGGGTCTCTGCTGCAATCTGACTGTGTCTGCGAATGAATTTGACCTTCTCGGATGTTCTACTGTCCTTCTTGAGCTGGTAGAGTGTAATATGAAACAAGCTCCATAACTGATAAATGCTGTGACCGGCTCGAGGCATGTCCTTTTCCTTCTCGGCCATCTTGCTTGTTGAATGCGGTGGTTGAAGATTAACTGCGCAGAGTGCTGAATACTGGCCACCTTCGTCCTTTCAGAAGTTATTTCCCATCCTTTGTTTATGTGATAGAAAGGGTCTTCGAGCCTCTGTTATCTTCTAAATACAAACAGGTACTGCTTGCTGCTATAACAGAGAAATGATGCAACTGTGAGAAATCCCGCCAAATCTGCTTCTTTTGGACTCCAAAATTCCTCAAGTATGGTTTAATTGTCTATCGGGTCCGCGCTTGGGTCGTTGTCACCTATCGCAGACGACATGTTCCCTTCGTTCCCTTGTTCCTGGAAATACTTGAAAAACACGGGAAAAAACATGAAAAAGGCCTCCCTCCGGACTTCAAATATTTAAACAATTTCATTCCAGAAACCCATCGGGTCCAGGTCTTATCATATCGCAAGGCTCCAAGGCTCCCTTTGGTTTCCGCCAATAGCAATCCGGCGATGTAATGTGGGTCGTCGATCTACGTGCGTGATCGACGGTCCATATTGCATCGCTGGTCGCAATCGCTCAATGCACACTGTCTGCGCCGATTTGCCTCCGCCGATGCGATCTGCCGATGCGATCCGGTTGCAATCGCTGATCGCTCAATGCCTTAGCCCCTTTATATAAATAACATAGCTCCTCGCCGATGCGACCCGCCGATGCGATGTGGGCCGTTGATCTATGCGCGCGATCGACAGTTCACATTTAATCGTTGATCGTGATCGCAATGCCTCTCCTGTCCACGCTGATTGACACTACCTGCCTATGCCGATTGCGATCCGCCGATTAGATCTAGATCGTTGATCGACCAGATCTAACGGCTGCTGTGCCACCATCGTTTAAGCGTGCGCCTGTGGGTTTTTTCATGGTTTTGTAGTGTTTCCGCCTCCCGATAGTGCATTGCCGACCCCCCAATGGCTCTCCTCTTGCAACTAATTCGTTCGATGGATGACCTTTGACCAAAATTGTAGATTTCAACAGCATGCATGGACCCCTTGGCATGATTTTAAGCAAATTTGCAGACTTTGGGAGTGTTTTTGGATCCATTTTTATCCTTTTGTATAGCAGCGCTAACACTCGCTCCTTCTAGGGATTAGATCCTCTCTGTGAGGTCTCAAGAACCTGCAGATCAATGCCTTCCTGACGAAAAACAAATTAGCAAAATTCCTAGTGTTCCATTGGGCATGGAGTCTGACTGATCCTACACTACAACTGATAAAACAAAATATTTACAATTTTTAAGGCCAAAAGACCTTAAACCACATAAATTTTGAGAAAACGCCCATTAACTGGGCCATCAAAAACTGCTTCTCCCCCCATACTTTTCAGTATGAAGGTGTTGTTCCCTTGAATCTGTGAAATAATAAAAGGGCCTGTCCAGAAAGCATCAAACTTTCCATGATTTCCTTTCTTTTCCTTCAGTGCATCCCATTTCAGAACCAAGTCTCCAACCTAAAAATTATTTGCTTTTGTATTCCTGTCAAAAACATCCTTGATCTTTTTCTGATGTGCTGCAGCCTTTTCAACCAGCTGTTCTCTAATCTGATGTAACTCTGCCAAATCAGTGATCCTTCTTGCCATGTCTTCTTCCTCATCCTGCTCTTCTTGAAGGAATTTTGCCACAAGGAGGGTAAGTTGAATCAGAAATACTACCTCTGTGCCATACACCAGCTTGAATGGAGAATTCCCTGTGGATCTTTTGATGGTCACTCTGTCAGCCCAAAGTGCATATTTGAGCTTGGAATCCCAATTCTTCTTGTTATCCTCCAACAGCTTTTTAATTAACCTTATTAGACTCTTGTTGGAAGATTCTGCTAGACCATTGCCTTGAGGGTAATATGAGGTGGAAAGAACCAGTTTAATGCCCATTGAATTACACATTTCCACCAATTCTTTTGCTCTAAAGGCTGTTGCATTATCTGTGACTAGTTTGTTTGGACAACCAAATCTGCTGACGATATTTTTTGTTAAAAACTTTATGACCACATTATGATTTTCCTTCCTTGTAGGGATTGCTTCAGTCCACTTAGTGAAATAATCAGTGGCTACTAATATCCACCTGTGCTGGCCACTGGAATGTGGATAGATTTCTCCAATGAAATCCAAACCCCACTGCTGAAAAGGTCCTTTTGCCTGAATTGGTTTTAGGGGAAGTGATTTCAACTGTTGCTTTCCTTCAAATCTCTAGCACCTGTCACAAGATGTAACAAAAACAAATACATCAGAAAATAAAGTGGGCCAATAGTACCCAGCGCTGAGAATTTTGTGGGCTGTAGTCTTCCAATAATGATGCCCTCCACACATGCTATTATGAAACTGCTGCATAACTTCCTCTGATTGCCCTTTGTCCAGACACCTTAGAAATATTCCAGATGGATCCTTCCAGTAGAGCAGATTTTCCATAATGCAGTACTTTGCTGCTCTGAGTTTTAAAGTTCTGGCTTGACTTGTACTTAATTCTGAAGGGATTTCTAGCTTCAACAAGAAATTAATTATTGCAGCATACCAGTTACATGAAGCTAGATTCTCAGCCACTGATTGTTTTCTCACTGTTTCAGTTGTTCCCTCTTTTTCTGCCTGACCATTTTCTACAATTGTGCACAGGAAGTCAACATCTAATGACCTGCAATTTTCTTCAGCTAATAACTTGGCAAGCCCCTGACCTCTGACCAGCTTGGTGGGCCTCAGCTCTATATTAAATTCTATCATTTTAGCAATCCATTTTGCCCTTCTTCCATCAGCATCAAGTTGAGTTAGGACATCTCTTATTGCAGCAGAAGGCACATATGCAATTATTTTTTAATGCAAGATATAAACTCTGAAAGCCTTTAAAGATTTAATAAGAGCATATCCTTGTTTCTCTATAATATCATACCTTAGTTCAGCATCCCTCAAATTCTTGCTGAAAAATGCTACTGGATGCTCTGAACCTTCTTCATCTTGCTGCAATAGAACAGCTGCAATGGTGTCTTCAGAAGCAAATGAAAACACATGGAACTCCTTACTGTAGTCAGGACTTATTAATGCGGGAGCTTCCATTATAGCCTTCTTGATGGAATCAAATGATTTTCTTGCTGTTTCGGTCCATCTTACCTCTGCTCCTTTCTTCAACATGGAGGTGACATGCTTTACCAGCTCAGCAAAATTCGGAATAAACCTCCTTACAAAATTTATTTTGCCCAAAAAGGACTGGATATCCTTCTTTGATCTGGGGACGGTCAAAGCCTGAATTGCTTTGACTCTTTCTGGGTCAATCTAAACACCTGCAGCAGAAACAATATGCCCTAACAACTTGCCTTCATGTAAAGCAAATTGTGATTTTTTGGGATTGACTGAAATTCCAAACCTTCTGCACTTTAAAAACACTTTCCTCAAACGCTGCAAATGATTTTGATGGCTGCTGGAATAAACTGTTATATCATCAAGGTAGATCAGCACAAATTTGTCCTTCTCTCCCACAAATGCTATATCCATAGCTCTCTGAAAGGTAGCTCCAGCGTTCATCAATCCAAAAGGCATTTTGGCATACATAAAAGTGCCCCACGGAGTGGTAAATGCAGTCTTTTCTTGGTCATCTGGGTGCACAACAATCTGATTGAAGCCTGAAAATCCATCTAAAAATGACATCACTTTTGCTCCTGAGACCTTCTACAACAAATGCTCCATCTTGGGTAGAGGGTAGTTGACTTTCTTTGAGCACTTGTTCAGATTCCGGAAATCAACGCACAGTCTGATTTCTCCACTCTTCTTCCTCACCACCACTAGATTGGCTACCCACTTAGAATACCTGAGAGGCACTATGATCTTGGCAGCCAGCAACTTTTTAATTTCTTTCTCAATCAGTGGAAGAAGCATGGGATTTATTGGTCTCAGCTTCTGTTTGAAAGGAACAATGTCTTTCTCTAGAGGGATTTTATGTTGAATTATGTTTTTGTCATATGTTTTCAGATCACTATACTCCCATGCAAACACATCAGCAAACTACCTCATTAATTTGCAGTATTCAGCACTTTGGTCAGCTGATAGATGAGTAGACAGATTTATAAATTTCGGCTGACCTGGACTTCCTATATTATGCTTACAGACTGCTGATTGATCTTCTTTTTGGGCAGTTTTGTAAGGCACATCATTCTGGTCAAACAGTCTTTCAAGGGGAATTAGGCCTTTGGGAATATGGTTACTAGGAAGTTGGACAATGTTGTCTTTACCAATCTTATTTCTAAGCTGAGAGTGGTCATTTTCTAACAAGGCATCATTCTCTTGGTCAATTTGCATCTCAGAAAATTCATCAATGACTTGAAGAAATCTATTTATCTCATCATCATCATCAAAAACTTTCCAATGCTGAACATTATCAGGCAAGGATGGTCTATACTTCACTTGGACTTCATACACTAGTCTGGGAGGCATTGGAGGGATAAATAGACTAGCAGACACAGCAAGGGAATCAACAAGCTGATTTTGGGCTCTAGGAATGTATGAAATACAGAAATAATCAAAAGAATCTCTGATTCTCCATACCTCATCTCTGTATGCTTTCAGCCTTGGGTGCTTTGCCTGAAATGTTTTATTTACTTGCTAAATAATCAAATCAACATCTCCAAACACCTTTATGCATCTGATTCCTTTGTCTTTTGTTGCGTTGAGGCCCAATAGCAGAGCTTCATATTCTGCTATATTGTTGGTGACTTGGAAGGCCATCTTAAAAGACAGTTCTGTGCTTTCTTGTTTCGGAGATGCTAGCACCACCCCTGCTCCTGCATTCTCCCTGGAACATGCTCCATCAAAGAACATCTCCCAAACCTGATTTCCTTGCTCTTCCTCGGCTAGAACTATTGGTTTCCTAAGCTACATTGAGGCCTTCTGAGATTCTTCTATTTGGAGGATACATGCTCCAAAATCAGTGTCCACTGCATATATGGGATGATTTGTAGGATTCTTCTCATAACTGATGATGTATGCCAATTGTGCTTCTTTGTACAATCTCTTGCTTTCTCCTCCAAAAACTGGGACAGTTGCATAAGATAGATCATTTTGTAATGTCCCACCTAGTCTCTTAATCCATCCTCTGGACAGCAGCATGCCAAATTTAGGAGGGACATCTGCCACCACAATATCCATCATCATGCTCTTCATGGGCAGCTGGGTTAGGGTAATGGCTAAATCTTTGATCAATCCTAGACACTTTACTTTCCTTGAATCAAATGAGAATAGATCATGGTATGGTCTGGTGATATCAAGGCCTAACTCTTCCATGACAGCTTTTGGCATCAGATTGTGGCTGGCCCCTGTATCTAGCAGGCAGTTGTGAAGGATTTTATCATGAATGGTCAAGGAGACATAAAAAGATGGAGAATTATTATCAACAGGTTCAATCATGGGGCTAAGCACAATGGCAGGCTTATCATCTTGCAAATTGACAGAGTCGTTGGAGGTTTGTTTGATGTCTAATTCAAGGGCCTCAAGGATAGGCTTCCTAAGCATTTCACTCTTTACCAACTCTACCAGAGGCACAGATATTTTTAACTTCTGGACTTCTGACTTGAAGCTGAAAGAAGAAGGTAACTTATCAGAACCTCTTACCTCTTGACTGGGGCTTTGAGGATGACTGAGTCAGCTGCTAGTTTTCTTTGCTTGATATTCTGTGGTTCTGTTCGAACAACAGCTCTTTGTGCAGAATTTTCTTTGACACTCTTTGCATTCGACCTGAGGTTATATCTCTGCTGATCACCGGTTTGTAGAACGGCTCCTCTGTCCCACTCCTGACTGTTTTGTTCTTGCAGCAATGATTCTTCATATTCAGCCAATGTCAAAAATGCAGCACTGCCTTTATCTTCCATGCAATGAATTTCATCCTCATCCTCTTCAAATTGTTCCTCCTCCATGACTACATTCTGAAAAGGGGCTTTAACTTTCTGATCTTCCTTTGTTTCTTCACCCCTCTGCATTATTTGTAACTGCTCATTTGCTCTTCTAAATGGGTTCTGATTTCTTAGAGCAAATGTGTTCTGCTGCCTTGTTTTCCCTGAATTCTGTTTAACCTTTAACTTAGAAATTTCCGCTGCCAATGACTCAATCATCTTAGTCATTTTATCTAATTTAGGCTCTGAAGATGATGCAGAAGAAGTAGATGCCTGATTTCTCTGTCTTCTTCTGTCAGCTTGACTCTTTAGTTTCTCTGCAGCCATGATATTGGATTCTACTTCTAAGGCTGCATCCTGCATGTCTGCCAGTGAAGCACATCTCCTTTCTCTCAATAATAGGCAGAAATCTGAGTCAAAAGCATTGGCATAAGTGAGTTTGGCAGAGGTAGGAGTAGGCTTTACCTCAGCTGGAATCTTACTATACATTCGATTGAATCTTTTATTAAAATCAGGTATTGATTCCCCATTTTCCCTCTTCAGATTACCAAACTCTGTATGGTAATATAGCAAATCCTTCTTATCTCCCCATTGCTTCAAAAATGCATCATCTAATGCTTCAATATCTGTTATAGATCTCTGGGGTAATTCTCTAAACCACTTCCTAGCCTCTCCATCAAGGCTCTGGACAAAGACTCTCATCCACACATCATTCTCACTTATATCTAAATTATCAGCATAATTGTAAAAAGCTTCAAGGTGTTCTTCTGCTGTTACTCCCTCTGTTCCAGTAAATTTAGGCATATACTTCTGATATTCTCCCACCGGCATGGGATTCAACGGAACAGGCAAGACCAAAGGTCCATATCTAGCAGCAACAATTCTTTCTATCCTTGTGGGTGCTTGCTGTCCTGCCATGACTGGGATATGTGGGAAAACACTAGCAGATTGACTAGTATGAAACAATGAAATGGATGACAGAGACAATGGGATGTTATGGACTGTATGGGAAACTTTCTTTGGACTGAGATTCAAAGGGGAACTAACTGAACAAGGGGTTGTATAAATCTCTGAAGAAATTTCCTTACTAACAGTGCTGGGCTCTAAATCTTCAAACTGTATATCTTCAGCAATAACCTTGTCTTTCAGAGATGAATGAGACTTCTTAGGCTTACCTGATCCTGATGCCCCTTTCTGTGATGTTTTCTTCGATTTAACAATCTTCTCAGGGTCAGGCACTGGGTCAGCTGGTGATTTCTGAGGATTTCTTCCAGTATGTCTCACAAACTGAGCCAGAACTGCAATGTGGAGTCGCCACTAAGTAGGTCCTCCAGTAGAGTTGCCAGATAGATGATTACAACCAGAAATGTGTCTACACCTTGCCTATTATCAAAATCTGGCACTGTGTCGTCTCCCAGGGAAGCTGAGCTTCAATCTCCTCTCCCCGACAACGGCGCCAATTAATGTTATCACCCCAAGAAACTCTCCTAGGTTGTATATCAGAGATGCTCGAGAACATTACAAACTCAACAAAAATGTTGGAAAATGGTGGATGAATGGAAGGAATGACGCATATTCAAGCCAGATAACCACTTCTACTATGCTTAACCCCAAACATGGGTGAACACCCCCAGACTACAAGGCTTTAGACCACCAATCACTCACAGTTTAAAGAGTAGGTGAAGATGGAGAATACTGACCACACCAGCAGATGCACAAGACCATGTGATGGCCGGTTGCAACCAGTTAAAAAGGTCTACAAATCTGTTTCTTAATGCACAGATAGGATGACAACTCTCTATCACTAAGCAAACAGAAACCTGAATAATACATTTACTGAAATAAACAAGACTTTGACACAAAGGTGGGATGACAGCCCCTCTAATGCCAAACATCAAGAATTCAAGACAAATGCATAACAGGCACAGCCTGGAACAAAGAAGAAGTGGAAAGTGAGCAATTAACAGCAAAAGAAGCTTGTATTAGCTGAAAATGAAGACCAGACGCTGCAGGTATCACAGTAGTTACAGTCTCCAGAAGTTAAACCTTACATCAGAATAATATTCATCCACCTTCATTCATCTCTTTTTTGGGTATATATAGAGTTTCTTTACAAAAATGTTCTACTGTTCCATGTGTGGAGGGGTCATAATGGACCACCAACCGCTTTAACTATCTAATATGGGTCTCTGCTACAATCTGACTGTGTCTGCGAATGAATTTGACCTTCTCGGATGTTCTGCTGTCCTTCTTGAGCCGGTAGAGTGTAATATGAAACAAGCTCCATAATTGATAAATGTTGTGATCGGCTCGAGGCATATCCTTTTCCTTCTCGGCCACCCTGCTTGTTGAATGCGGTGGTTGAAGATTAACTGCGCAGAGTGCTGAATATTGGCCACCTTCATCCTTTCGGAAGTTATTTCCTGTCCTCTGTTTATGTAATAGAAAGGGTCTTCGGGCCTCTGTTATCTTCTAAATACAAACGGGTACTGCTTGCTGCTATAACAGAGAAATGATGCAACTGTGAAAAATCCTGCCAAATCTGCTTCTTTTGGACTCCAAAAGTCCTCAAGTATGGTTTAATTGTCTATCAGGTCCACGCTTGGGTCGTTGTCGCCTATCGCAGACGGCATGTTCCCTTCGTTCCCTTGTTCCTAGAAATACTTGAAAAACACGGGAAAAAACATGAAAAAGGCCTCCCTCCGGACTTCAAAGATTTAAACAATTTCATTCTGAAAACCCATTGGGTCCGGCTCTTATCATTTCGCAAGGCTCCCAGGCTCCCTTTGGTTTCCGCCAATAGCAATTCGGCGATGTAACGTGGGCCGTCGATCTACACGCGCGATCGACGGTCCATATTGCATCGTTGGTCGCAATCGCTCAATGCACACTGTCTGCGCCGATTTGCCTCTGCCGATGCGATACAGCGATGCGATCCGATCACAATCGTTGATCGCTCAATGCCTTAGCCCCTTTATATAAATAACATAGCTTCTCGCCAATGCGATATGGGCCGTTGATCTATGCGCGCGATCGACGGTTCACATTTAATCGCTAATCGCGATCGCAATGCCTCTCCTGTCCACGTCGATTGACACTGCCTGCCTATGCCGATTGCGATCCACCGATTAGATCTGGATCGTTGACCAGCCAGATCTAACGGCTGCTGTGCCACCATCGTTTAAGCCCGCGCCTGTGGGTTTTTTCATGGTTTTGCAGTGTTTCCGCCTCCCGATAGTGCATTGCCGACCGTCCAAGGGCTCTCCTCTTGCAACTATTTCGATCGATGGATGACCTTTAACCAAAATTGGAGATTTCAACAGCATGCATGGATCACTTGGCATGATTTTAAGCAGATTTGCAGACTTTGGGAGTGTTTTTGGATCCATTTTTATCCTTTTGTATAGCAGCGCTAATAGTCTTGGCTGGCTTGGCAATGAGATTTGCTAGGATTGGTGCTGAGCTTGGTGAACAGCAGTTTGTTGTAGGGAAAGTTGTTGATCATGGACTTCCTTTGATTTGTCATGGATCGTTGGGATAGCTCAAGGATTGCTTTTGCATGGACAAGATCGATATAATCGAGATTGCTTCATGTGATCAACAGGATGCTGACAGGCTAGTTTGTTCATTAGATCATGATGTTGCATATCCGAGATTGAAGGGATGTGCTCGAGTTGTGTTTGATCCAAGAGGATGAGTGCTTGCATGACTGGGTTGCAGTGATGATGGCCCGTGTTCGACCACAATGCGAACTAAGCTATAGGACACGAGATCAGTAGCAGGTTGAGACAGTGGAGATCATGTAGATTCAGAGGGAGTCTAGCTTTAGAGGGAGCAAACCTATGGAAGTACTGAGGTTTTTAGGTTCAGATGGATGAGGCAAAGGCACTACCAAAATAGTGTGGTTCATTCTACAGAGTATGCGGCAATGATGGACGCTAGATGGGCTAGTGTTATCGGTGATGTTGATGGAGACTTCCTAGTGTTGGAAGTACCTCCCTCGCTAAGAGGGAGTGTTGAGATTTGTAGCTTGGGAGGTACTCCAAACCCTAGGCTAGAGGGTTGTGGATGATTTGGCTTCATAAGATCACTTGTCGGCTAAGAACCTAAGCTTGGGGTTTTGTACCCAAAGGAGTGGGGCCAAAACCATAAGGAGATTTGGACACTTGGAACTTGGAGAATGTAGGGCATCCTTAAAGGAGCCACTTGTAACACCAAGAGATGCCTTGTAGAAATGGAGAAATTAATTTTTATATGTTGTGTGGGCTAATTGTTCTAGAGATTTCAAGTCGGCCTTGACTTGAAGAGACCCTTTAATGGGCTAGACATTGGCCTAATGAAATGTATAAATAGAGATGAGGAGAGACCTCATTCTCACAATCCTAAGAGCACAACATCTCATGTACATACCTCTAAAAAGGCTGCAGATCCATAGACCCTAGCGAAGGAGAAATGAAGCAATGGTTTGTGTCTTCTTTAATATGTTTCGAGGCCCAATTATGGAAGGGAGCATGCTGAGGATGCGAGGGAGAAATATGGGGAGATCCATGGCACATCAAAGAGGGCTAATCTCTGTTTGCAGACCGAAGTATCCCAATCATTGTGGAGCAGATCCGAACTCCTGTAGCAGAGCTTTTGGGCAAGCCAAAAGTGCAATCAGTGGTAAGGATGGTGCTCTAGAAGTTAGCGAAGGGAAGGAGTTTGTAGAAAGATCATAACCACAGTTAATTGAGGGAGATCTAGACCAAGTTGAGGGACTGTAATAGGAATTACAGTCAGCCCTAGTAGAGGGCCAAGTACCTCTATTAAAATTGGCAACTAGGGCCAACTTCCACCTTAGGATAGCTCATATGATGGAGATGATTATTCCATTGGATTCCTCTTTTCGAGAGTTATAGCTTTGATATAAAGATCATCTCATTCTAAAAAGCATAAATGGAATTTTGAATTTATTCTTTCTCATGGACAAATTGTCAAGGTCAGTCTCAATCAAATGTAGGCTAAATAAGCCCAATGGATGTGTCTCCACACCCTCAACGAAGTGTATAAATAGAAGTGACCCTTCTCTCATTTGGACATCACTCATCTCATCACATCTTCTTCTCTCTCCTCTCTTGATTGGTTTGTACAACTTGGAGGCTCTCTACTTCGCACGTGTGGAGGAAGGCAGATTTCTAGACTGGTTTTGGAGGCCGAAAATTTCAGGGATTAGGGCATGCATTGACCAGCGTTGACTTGGAGTATTTGACCAACGTTGACTTCTGTTTTGTGGGTAGAATTTTTATTTCTGCAGGCCGCATTCTTTGGCGCAGATTTCGAGGTGATTGGGCACTGTTTGATCGGGTTGACCGCTGCATTGACTTTCTGGTTTGACTTCAGAATTACAACAGACTTTGACTGGGTTGATCGAGCAGGTTTTTGGTTGACTGTAACTCCCTTGGAAAGTCGCATTCTTCTGTTGTTAACTGAGTTGCTTGGAGGACGTTTTGGGGTAGCTTTGACCACCATTGACTTTCTAGTTAGCGCTGCATTGACCGCTGATTTGGCAGAACTATATTGGGCATGTATTTTTTATATTTGTACTCTCTCTCTCTCTGTTGAACTATTGAAGATTAATAAGAAGAATTGATCAAGTACAGTGATGTGTGGTTAAACGGTTGGTCTTCTTGGGCGAAGCTCAAGAGACCGCAGTTCAAATCTCATTGAGTACATGACCTTCTGTGGTGGTGGCTCAAGGAGCAGATTCCCCAACCCCACCTTGGCGGCACGAGTCTCACTCTTGCTAAAATCATAGGATCTTAGTATATCCGACTTGCAGATAGTTGGATGTACTCCTGGTGTTATAGAGGCAATGATGAGGGTTGATCTTGGGTCTCCCATAGATTAGGACTGGCAGTTACCGATTCACCATGTGTTAAAAAAAAAAAAAAAAAGAATCGATCAAATGGTTTCCCCACATTAGGGTTTGTCCCTGGCATCTGCCACACCTTGTGTCCTCTTGTCTTGGATTGTGTTCTACATATGTTTTTAAGTTCTATCTGCATTTACTGTAAATGTGTATAAGTTAATGTGATTTCTTCTGAAGATAATTGGAAATTGTCATTGGGCTGATAAGGAACATTGAAGTAAATTGTGCTAAAGCATAGAACATACCATTGTTATCTAAAATTAACATGGTATCAGGGCTCACGTGAAGACAAAGCCCAAGCATGAGTGAAGCAAAGCAATCACTAAGGGAAGTTGTTGGACAAGGACTTGGAACTAATCCCAATAACGATTACATCTTTCTTCAAATCCGAGGACAAACTTAAGGACAAATCTGACTATCATGCATGGAAGATGACTTTGGATTTGACTTTAGGAGAGAATGATGCCATGGCTATGTCAAAGGAAGAATAATAGGGCCTCCTTCAAATGCATTCGTTGTTGCACAAACCAAGTACAAGAAAGGTGAGGTTAAAGCTAAGAAGATTATTGTTGATTCTATTCATAAGCCTTTGGTTGCCTATATTTCTGATTTGAAAACATCTAAGGGGAGGTATGAAAAGATGGTTGGGATGTTCAAATTTAATAATGCAAATCAAGTTCTTTTTCTCAAGAACAAGTCAAAAGATATCAAGATAGATATAGGAGAATCCATCCAATCCTACTTCATGAGGATTACAGAGATCAAGAATGTGTGAAAATTTCTGAATCTTTACAAACAGAAATCCTACTGCAGTCACTGGTTTAGCATCTCCTACTTGTTATTTCATTCAACAAGCTATTTAATTTATAAACAATGATGAAAAACACTACTGCAGACTACACTGACATACAGATCATAAACTGAAATGATAAATGAGACAAACACACAAGGGACGCCTTTATTTTTGGACAACACGTCCTCGGAAAAACCTAATGCGGGAAAACCGGTGCAACAGATATAGAGTTTGTATTATTAAGCAAGCAGAATTTGAGTACAATAGGTTGCCTCTCACACCGGCTAACCTTTCAGATAAATCAAGGCAGCAAAAAATATATACGAGGGTTTACCTCGTTCTTCAAGTCACAGCTGATCCAATGAGCGATCTAGCTCCTCTCGGAAAACACTGAAAAGTCCCTACGCAATCACTGCGTGGGCCAGCGTCTTGCCTTTAGAAGACTGTGTCACCCCTACTGTTGGATCAATTTGCTAGTTGAAGGCTACTGTTCAGCCCTCCTGGCTCAAAATCTCGCTTCTCTAGCAAAATCTCGGACTATTAACGAATACTCTGCACTGCCACTGCAAGAGACCCTCCTGGCCTGCGTCAGCACTGCATAAGCCCCTCCTAGGCTGCATAGGCCTTTGCGCTGCCTCCCTGGTTCTCACGTTGCCTCTCTGCTATGTACTCTTTGGCTCGGAACTTCCTCTCCGATCCAAATCTCTGCTTCTGCCCCTCACTACAACTCAAATCATTTGTTCGATTTTCTCAGCAAACCATGCCCTAGAAAAATCGAACTGACTGATCATCTTGGTGTATCTCCAACTTGCCCTCAAGCCTCCTCTTATACTTTTCCTATTGATGAATCAACCGCCGAGATTAAGTCCCTAATCAATGGCTAAGATTAAATTAGACTTGATCTTCATCACTTAGAAGCTCCTCACCCATATTTTAATTAATACCCATTAATATTTTTATTTTCTTAAGTTTAGACTTAGGAACCCCATTAAAAATATTAATTATTTTAATAAAATACAATCCGGGTGGAATTTCTCCAAATGATTTTTGGGTCTTGGAGATCTCATGTGTTCTAACTTCTAGCCCCTCTACAAAATTTCGGAGCTAGAGCACATCCGATGCTACCCAAAATCAACACTCCCTCTTAGCAAGGAATGTGCTCTAGCAATACTTCCCAGCGAAAGTATCACACTGATCCATGGCATCGATCCTCTGTGCTGTTGATGCTCGGCTTGCTGCCCTTCATCCCCTGCACTGCTGCAACCTATACTGCTGCCCATGACACTGTCACTGCCACCACTGCATCTGTACTACAACTCCCTCTCAATATGCTGCATCATGCTACCCATAGCACTGCCACTACTAACTATTGCACTGCAACTCAGTTGCTGAGAAGTAAGCAACTAAAAAGCCACCCAAAAGCTGACATGTTGGTCAGTTTGGATGCCCCTTGATGCTAAAGCTACCTCTACTACTAATCTGTGATGACCCTTTGATGCCACTGCGTTGTTTTTGTATCTTCTATGTGCCTCCTGCACTGCTGCAACACTCCATTGCGCTGCTTCAGATTTTGGCACTCTAGCTCTGCCACTGTTGTTACATCATCCCTCGCACACACTGACTCCCGTCATTCTGCTACTATCATTAAGGGCTCCCATAGCCGTATGTGATCCAAGAGTTTGGTTACCTCAAGGATCTGCCCTAGTCTATAGTCCTCCCGACTACAGCTCAATATCGCCCCACCTCTTCTCTAGAGGTGCATGAGCACTCATGGCGCAATCCTCATCATCATCCTCTTTGTCAACTTTCACTGGAGCAGCCTTTGAGTCAGACTTCTATATCTTGCCGTTCTTCCGAGGGCACTGTGTGGTGAAATGACCCATTTCTCCACATCTGAAGCATCTGACTTTGGATATATCATTTTTCTTTCTCTTTTGTTGCCCTTGTTGTCCCGTTGATGTGAGAGTCGCATGCTCCTCTTCCTCCTTCTTGACTCTGATCCCTTTGTTGTTGCTTCCCACCTTGGTCAACCATCTAATCTCTTCCTGTCGAAGAGCTTCCCACATCTCCTCCCAACTGGGAAGAGAAGCCCTGCCCAAGATGCTTTGGACAAAGGTTTCCCAGTCTTCAGTGACTGCATTCAGGGCAGTTCTGAATGGAAGCAACATCTTCCACTGAACGGAAGTTCCCTCGTACAAAGCGGTCAAGGCCTCCCACATTTCTCTTGATGTGTCTTTCTCAGCAATATGTGGTATGACATGATCTTTGACCCCATCCAAGATCATGCACTTTTCTTTAGCCTGAGACTCCTCGTACTTCTTGAGAGGATCAACATCAACCGGAACAACAACCATCTTCAAGGCATAATTCTTGATGTGATTTTTATCCAAAACTGCCAAGATCCTGGCCTTCCAAATGACAAAGTTGGATTCTCCATCCAACCTGTCCCGATCCCTCAGTCCGTTAACTGCCATCTCTACTCAAATGAATGTCGAACTGATTCTCTTCTCCCTCTTTCATTGCTGCCCTAGCAAAACTCGGATCTGGCTTTCTTTGGCGCTAGAAATCCTCTAAGGAACAAGCTTCCTCTAAATTTCGATTTCCTTCACAGAAATCCTTCTGCCGACCACTATGGAACCACTCCTCTCCAATCCTCCTTTGCTGTGGCTCAGGAACCTGGACCTAGATTTCTTTGGCAAGAAATTTGTTAAGGCAGTGACTCCCTCTACCTCTGTTCCATCTCCTCAGACACTGTTCTGCAACAACATCCCACCAGCACCACAGATCCAATCTGCACTGCTCCTACTGCCCGAAAACTGACTGATCTGAGCCTCTCAGGCTCTGTGCTGGCCCAGAGAGCTGACGCAGTCACTGTGTGGGCTCCTCTCGGCTACTGCATCACCTCCTCCTGTCTCAGAAAGCTGACGCAGGCACTGCATGAGCTTCTGCGTCACTCCTCTTGCACTGCATCACCACTTCAGCTGCTCCTCTAGCTCTGAAACAACGTTGTCTCTCGGGACAGTTGCCTTTCTGCAGGAGATTTTTTGGATCTTCTCGGTTGATCGCTTCAGTGTCCTATGATCTGCGATCGCTCTGATACCATGTGAAAATTTATGAATCTTTATAAACAAAAATCCTACTGTAGTCACTAGTTTAGCATATCCTACTTGTTATTTCATTCAACAAGTTATTTAATTTATAAACAGTGATGAAAAACACTACTGCAGACTACACTGACATACAGATCATAAACTGAAATGATAAATGAGATAAACACACAAGGGACACCGTTATTTTTGGACAACATGTCCCTAGAAAAACCCAATGCGGGAAAACTGGTGCAGCAGATAGAGGGCTTGTATTATTAAGCAAGCATAATCTAAGTACAACAGGTTGCCTCTCACACCGACTAACCTTTCAGAGAAATCACGGCAACAAGAAATACATACGAGGGTTTACCTCGTTCTTCAAGTCAAAGTTGATCCAATGAGCGATCTAGCTCCTCTCGGAAAACACTACAAAGTCCCTACGCAATCACTGCATGGGCCAGCGTCTTGCCTTTAGAAGACTGCGTCACCCCTTCTGCTGGATCGATTTGCCGGATGAAGACTATTGTTCAGCCCTCCCGGCTCAGAATCTCGCTTCTCCAGCAAAATCTCGGACTACTGACAAATACTTTTCACTGCCACTGCAAGAGACCCTCCTGGCCAGCGTCAACTCTGCGTGAGCCCCTCCTGGGCTGCGTAGGCCTCTACACTGCCTCCCTAATGCTCAGGCTGCCTTTCTGCTACGTACTCTTTGGCTCAGAACTTCCTCTCTGATCCAAATCTCTGCTTCTGCCCCTCTCAATGCAACTCAGATCACTTATTCGATTTTCTCAACAAACCATGCCTGAGAAAATGGAACTAAATGATCAACTTCATGTATCTACAACTGACCCTCAAGCCTCCTCCGATACTTTTCCTGTTGATGAATCAATGGACAAGATTAAGTCCCTAATCAACGGCTAAGATTAAATTAGACTTGATCTTCGTCACTTAGAAGCTTCTCACCCATATTTTAATTAATACCCATTAATATTTTTATTTTCTTAAGTTTAGACTTAGGAACCCCATTAAAAATATTAATTATTTTAATAAAATACAATCCAGGTGGAATTTCTCCAAATGATTTCTGGGTCTTGGAGATCTTATGTGTTCTAGCCCCTCCACAAAATTTCAGAGCTAGAGCACATCCGATGCTACCCAAAATCAACAGAATGATATCCTATCTATTGGTGAAGTCACTAGTGACAAAGCGCTCTCTCTTATTGCACTTGGAGGCCTAACAAGAGATCGGGAAGTGTTTAACACTACCATCCTCAACAATGACAGGATTCCAGGATTTGATGAAATATTGGCCAGATGCACTCAAGAAGAAATAAGGATGATGGAAAGGGACAAGCCTTCAAATGGAAACAATCCTACCGACTTCTCTGCTCATTCTAAGAGAAGGAACAATGTTGGTCCAAGGAATCAAGAACAAGTGTTCAAGTCGGGATTCAAAGAAGGAAGAAAAGGAAGATGCTTCAATTGTAACAGGTTTGGCCACTTTGCTAATGAGTGTCCTCACAAGAAGGATACTCCAAGAGATGATGACAACAATAACAACAACTTCAAGAGCAATGGCAATCAAAGGAACAACAGGTTCAACAACAAAGGAAAAAAGAATGCTCTCGCTGCTTGAAATGGAAATGGTCATCCTCCCAAGAAGTAGAGAAATTCCAGGTATGAAGAAATGTTGTAAAGCAAACAGAATTTTATCTTATTTATGCCCTCTCCATCGCCTCTCCTTCGGATACATTGGATCATTGGTTGATTGATAGTGGTGCTTCAAGGCACTTCACTGGATACAAGGAGGCCCTCTCAAACTTGGTTGAAAAGGAGATAAATATGGAGATTATACTTAGGGATAATGCCACTTATCCCGTGGAAGGAATTGGGATTGTTACTCTTCACTTAAATCAAGGTCAAACCCTCCACTTACAAGAAGTGCTATATGTACCTGATCTGAAAAAGAACATGGTCTTTATTTCTAAGATGGAAGACAAAGGTTTCAAGGTGATATTCATTGATGGGAAGGTTCAAGTTTGGCAAAAGAACCCAAGAGATGCATTCACTCTTGGATTCAAGGTTGAAGGTCTCTATCAGGTTGGAGGAAGTTTGTTGGGAGCAATGACTTGTGATACTTCTCTTCAATCTGAATTATGGCATCGGAGATTTGCTCACCTTCATTTCAAAGACTTACCCAATGTAAAGAAGATGGTCACAGGTATGTCTAAATTCAACTTGAATCATGAAGGTGTTTGTCAGTGATGTGAAGCTGGAAAACATACAAGGGGACCATTCCCCTCAAGTGAGACTCAAACCACAGATATCGTTCAATTGGTCCATTTTGATCTATCAGGTATGTTGCTTGTGACATCTTTGGCTGGATATTTATACTATGTTATTTTTGTGGATGACTTCTCTCGCAAAACATGGATCTATTTCTTAAAGAAGAAGGATGAAGTGTTCAAATGGTTCTGCTCCTTCAAAGCCTTGGTCGAGAATCAAACAGGGAAGAAGATCAAAATATTGAGGACCGATAATGGGACCGAATATGAGTCAAATGAATTCAAAGACTATTGTAGAGAAGCTGGCATTAAGAGGGAGACCACTACCACATATACTCCTAAACAAAATGGTGTTGCCGAAAGGAAGAATCGTACTATCATAGAAGCCACCCGTGCTATGCTTCATGATCAAGGTCTTTCGAAGTTCTTATGGGGAGAAGCTACCAACACCGTTGTGTATGTCCAAAACCGATGTCCACATCAAGCTTTGGACTAGAAGACACCCGAAGAAGTTTACACCGGTAAGAAACCTGATGTTTCTCACTTTAGAATTTTTGGTTGTCCCGTATATTTTCATGTGCCGAAAGAGAAAATAAATAAGCTAGATGAATCTAGGAAGAAAGGAACATTTGTGGGCTACAGGGAAACTTCAAAGGCATATAGAATTTATGTGCCTGGTCAAAGGGAAGTGGAATTAAGTCATGATGTCACTTTCGATGAAGATTCTGCTCTTAGAAAGATCCGAGATCTTCCTATCCCTAGGAAGGACAATGATGACGTTGATGCAGAAAAGCAAGATGAACCTCCGTCTGGTGAACCGATGCCCGATGTGGAAGGTCCAATGGATCCCACTGATCCACCTACTAGTGAGCCCTCTACTTCAAAAAAAAGACCTTTGTGGCTCAAAGATACTCTTGAAGATGTTGAGAAACATATTGCACTGAGGGGGACATTTCGTAAAAGCAAGAAGCCAAATAGATACCAAGGGTACTTAGCTGCCATGAGTACCATTGTATAATCCAAGCCTTGCACATTCGAAGAAGCCGTGAAGCAACAAGTTTGGAAGGATGCAATGAACGACGAGTATGAGTCAATAATGAAGAATGATGTACGGGATGTGGTTCCTAGACCCAAGGACAAGTCAGTGGTCACTTCGAAATGGCTCTACAAGATCAAACATGGAGTTGATGGAAGTGCTGAAAAGTTCAAGGCCGGATTTGTAGCTCGAGGCTTCTCTTAAAGGGAAGGAGTAGACTATGATGAAATATTTGCACCAGTTGCCTAATATACCACCAGCTGTTCGATTATAGCCCTTGTTGCCTCGCAAGGATGGAGCCTACACCAGGTGGATGTCAAAACTACCTTCTTGCATAGTTCGCTTAAGGAGGAAGTCTATGTGGAACAACCTGAGGGGTTCGAGGTTCAAGATCATGAGACACATGTATGCAGGTTGAAGAAAGCCCTCTATAGGTTAAAGCAAGCCCCTAGGGCTTGGTATGAGAGGATCGATAACTATCTTATGAAGCTGGGATTTACAAGGAGCGATGCTGACCTGAACCTATACTTCAAGGTTGAAAAGGGCAGACCTCTCATTTCGGTCCTTTATGTGGATGATCTCTTTCTCACAGGTGATGACCCTCTCATTCATCAATGCACGAGGGAGTTGGCTTCCGAGTTCGAGATGAAGGAACTAGGACTGATGCATTATTTCCTAGGGTTGGAGGTCTAGCAAAAGCTAGGTGAGATTTTCCTTTCTCAAGGAAAATACATTGTGAAGCTACTTAAGAGATGTGGGATGGTGGACTGTAAGTGCGTGACTTCTCCTATCGAACTCAACTTTAAGAAGCTATGTGGAAGTGCTGCTAGGCCCGGATTGGTGAACCCTACTGAGTATTGTCAACTTGTGGGGGCCCTGATGTTTTTGGTCAACTCTCATCCTAACATATGCTTCGTTGTGAATACGTTGAGGCAATACATGGTCAAGCCTCATCACATTCAGTGGATTGTTGCTAAGAATCTCTTGAGATATCTCCAAGGCACAATCCACTATGGACTAAGATACACTGCTGGAAATTTGAGGCTACATGGATATTCAGATGTTGACTGGGCTGGCAGTGTGGTGGATCGTAAGAGCACATCTGGGTGTTGCTTCTCTTTGGGGTCTGCTTCAATATCTTGGATGAGCAAGAAGCAGAAATTGGTTGCACTAAGCACCGCCAAGGCCGAATACATTGTTGCGAGTATGGCCTATTGTGAAGCAGTTTGGTTGAGGAAGCTCTTCAATGAGCTATTTGAGCACGTGCTAGATGCCACCATGATGTTTTCCGACAACCAGAGTGGGATTCTTCTATCAGAGAATCCCGTGTTCCATGACCACTCCAAGCACATTGATATCAGGTACCACTTTATCCGGGATATGGTACAATGGGGAGCAGTTAGGCTCCAACACATCAAGACAGATGAGCAGGTTGCAGACATTCTCATGAAGCCTTTGGGGAAGGTCAAATTCTTAACCTTCCAGGAGAGACTTGGAGTCGTGGAACGACCCTCCTATGAGGGTCCCATATGAATTGGGCACAAATCTCTGGGAGCTCATGGGGGCTTGGGGTACTTCTTCGAGCTATGAGCAACCATAGGGTGATTGATTCACCTTCCCCTAGTGGTGCGCTGGATATAGGGTGAGTGATTCACCTTCCCCTGTGATACCCCATTATGGTTGACATGTGTGTAGGGTGAGTGGTTCACCTTCCCCTACTCAGACACATGCATGTAGGGTGAGTGGTTCACCTTCCCCTATGATTGACATATGCATAGGATGAGTGGTTCACCTTCTCCTACGGCATATGAGCAAGATGAGTGGTTTACCTTCTCTTGTTAATGCCCTGGCACACATCATACCCATAGAGTCTAGGACTCATGGGAAGTACCTCTCATCTGGCCAATGAGTTGGGAAAATATGGTTCGATACCATAGCACTACCGATGGACACATCATGTACTGTAGTAATCCCTATGACTAGGATGCATGGTGTTCAACAACTTGATCTGGGATCAAGGACTTACTTGTGTCAATGGAGAGTGGTAAGGTCTTGTGACTCACTCTCGATCACTTCTTCTTCATTATTACTTCATGGTTCAGCACAGCAGAGCACAACAAAGCAGTACAGGGCAGTGATGACAGGGATGGTACAGGATGACAGGTTGGCATGATGATGACAAATGGATTGACAGGTGGAATTCTCCCTAGTTGAGAGGGAGTGTTAAAATTGGCAACTAGGGCAAACTTCCACCTTAGGACAACTCATGTGATGGAGATGATTATTGCATTGGATTCCTCTTTTCGAGGTACAGTTTTGATATAAAGATCATCTCATTTTGACAAGCAGAAATGGAATTTTGAATTTATTCTTTCTCATGGACAAATTGCCAAGGTCAGCCTCAGTCAAATGTAGTCTCAACAAGCCTAATGGATGTGTCTCCTCACCCTCAACGAAGTGTATAAATAGAAGTAACCCTTCTCTCATTTGGACATCACTCATCTCATCACAACTTCTTCTCTCTCCTCTCTTGATTGGTTTGTACAACTTGGAGGCTCTCTACTTCACACGTGTGGAGGAAGGCAGATTTCTGGACTAGTTTTGGAGGTCGAAAATTTCAAGGATTAGGGCATGCGTTGACCAATGTTGACTTGGAGTATTTGACCAATGTTGACTTCTGTTTTGTGGGCAGAATTTTGATTTCTGCAGGTTGTGCATTCTTTGGCGTGGATTTCGAGGTGATTGGGCACTGTTTGACCAAGTTGACTACTACATTGACTTTCTGGTTTGACCGCAAAATTACAGCAAACTTTGATTGGGTTGACCGAGCAGGTTTTGGGTTCACTTTGACTCCCTTGGCAGGCCCCATTCTTCTGTTGTTAACCGAGTTGCTTTGAGGACATTTTGGGGCAACTTTGACCACCGTTGACTTTCTGGTTAGGGCTACATTTACTGCTAATTTTGCATAACTGTTTTGGGCATGTATTTCTGATATTTGTAATCTCTCTCTCTCTCTACTGAACTATTGAAGAATGATAAGAAGAATTGATCAAAGGGTTTTCCCAAATTGGGGTTTGTCCCTGGCATCCGCCACATCTTGTGTCCTCTTGTCTTGGATTGTCTTTTGCATATGTTTTTAAGTTCTATCTGCATTTACTGTAAAAGTGTATAAGTTAATGTGATTGCTACTGAAGATAATTGGAAATTGTCATTGCGATGATAAGGAACATTGAAGTAAATTGTGCTAAAGCATAGAACATACTATTGTTATCTAAAAGTAACAACCTCAGTCAAGTGGACTGGAGCCCAAGTCAAAATAAGCAGAAAAAAGTTGCAGATAAGGTATGGTGAGGTTTCTCCTTGTTTGATGTTGTTTGCCAGAGGATAGAGTCTAGTTTGGATAAAATTTGAAGGTCATCCTAAGGCTGTAAGGAGGGCATTAATTGGATGATCTTAGTATCCCTAGATCAGCTGGCAAGAACGTCTTTGGCTCAATAGACATATCTTTGAAGGACAGAAGGAGGAGGTCAAAGAGAGTTGTTTGACTAGCCCAAGTTCATTGTTGGAGAAGGACCTTTTACAGTGATAGGTGGTAGCCCTCCATGCCCTAAGTGTGTCTTCATTAGGTAGCACAGGAAGGCACTAGTGAGAAGAAGTCCATAAGAGTTGTGTCCTTGAAGGACTAAGGAACAGCTAGTGGGCAAGAAGTCCCAAAGGAGTTGAGGAGCAGTAGTGGGCAATCTAGATTTGTTCACAAATAAGTTGTGAACAAATCGGAAGAAGACCCTACGTGTTGATGCATTGATGGACGAATGGTCAGCTAGAGGGCAGATTGGAATCGTGTTTGTGAAAAATTCTAGGATCTAACAATCTCAAGAATCCTATTGCAATCAGCTGGATCTACTTCACCTAGATTGTAAATTTTGTTACAAACTTATTTCAGATGTCTTCATGAAATATTGAAGTAAATTACTCAAGCAGCCTACACCAATTTAAATATGATTCTGAAACATAGAAACTGAGCAAGGAAAATAGAAACACATAGGACAAAGTTATTTTTGGACAATATTCCCCGAAAAAACCCAATGCGGGAAAACCGGTGCAGCATCTCTGAGGGTTTATTATTATTAAGTAGTAGCAAATTCTGAATTCATCACTGAATACTTCACAAGGTTATTCAGTTACAGAGAGAAATACTGGCAGAAGCTTTGTGAGTTTACCTCACACAGTCACTGAGAAAAAGTCTCGATTGTTCCGACTGCTGGATGAGGTGCCCTAGCAGGCTCTACGTTATCCTAGCATCAACCCTCTCAAGTACATCGTCACCCAACTGGGGAATCGATCAATAGCCCAGAGTCACTGCTCTCAGCCTCCCGGTCTCACACCCTGGCTTCCAGTTGCTGAAACTGACCCTCTTCTCTGAATTTCGACTTTCTCTCTCTCCCTCTGTGCTGCTTCTGCATGGCCCTTCTGGCCCTACGTCAAAAAATTTGCGTCAAGGCTTCTAGATCACTCATTGCCTCTCTCTGCTGATGTATCTTCGGATGAGAATATTTCTCTCCGAAATTTGTTATCCCTACCCCTCAGCTACAAGAGATCTCCTCAATCGATTTTTCCTCCTGAGAAACGGAAGATGCCCCAGAATTAGATGACGGAAGTATTCCGCAAGTGTCACTATCAGCTATGACAGGTATATCACAACATTAGACTTTAAAGTTGAAAGGACATATAAAGAAGAACAACGTAGTGATTCTCATTGACTCTGGTAGCACCCACAATTTTTTAGATGCAGCCGTGGCAAAGAGACTCAATATTTTCTCATTTCCCTTATCAAACATGAACGTGATGATAGCTGACGGTAAGAAGATTGAAAAAGTAAGGAAATGCCATAAGGTCAAATTGCAGATTCAAGACTTTAATTTAGAATCTCCGTTCTTCACGATACCATTAGGTGGAGTAGATGTAGTCTTAGGTATCCAATGGCTACGAACTCTAGGCACTTATGCTGCCAAACATCAAGTACAATTCATAAGATTTAAATGGGGAGGCCAAAGGTATAAATTACACAGATTCCAAGCACCAGAGAATCAAATTGTATCATCGTCTCAGAGGATGAAGATGATTCGAAAAGGAGCACCCGCTTATGTAGTACAATGTCACCAATTAGAAATGTTATCTGCAAATACGATCGGTGAAGAGTCACCAGAGATACAAGATCTAATTCAGAAGCATGAAAAAGTATTTCAAGACCTACCTATGAAAATGCCTCCTAACAGGGAAATTGAGCATACAATAGAAGTCAAAGCAAGATTAGACCCCGTCAACATCAAGCCATACCGATATCCACATCACCAAAAGACGGAAATTGAGAGATTAATCCAAGACCTTTTAAAGTGTGGGATCATCTCGAAAAGTAAAAGTCCGTATGCTGCTCCAGTGGTATTGGTAAGGAAGAAGGATGGTTCATTCAGGCTATGTATTGATTATAGAGGATTAAACAAAATAACAATTAAAAACAAGTTCCCAATTCCCTTTATTGATGAAATGTTGGAGGAGCTACATGGTGCAAAATACTTCTCAAAATTGGACTTAAGATCAGGCTATTATCAAATCAGAATCAAGTTGGAAGATATACCAAAAACGGCATTCCGAACACACGAAGGTCACTATGAATTTAAAGTAATGCCGTTTGGGTTAACCAATGCACCAGCAACGTTTCAAGCAACTATGAACAAATTATTTCATCCACATCTTAGGAGGTTTGTACTAGTATTCTTTGACGATATTTTAATTTACAGTAAAACTTGGAAGGAGCACTTACAACATCTGGATAAAGTTCTTACACTACTAAAATAGCATCAGTTTTATGCAAAAAAATCCAAATGCACTTTCGGAAAGGAAGAAGTAGAATACCTTGGACACATTATATCCCATGAAGGCGTAAAGGTGGACCCTAATAAAATCAAAGCTATAAAAGAATGGACCAAACCTATTAATATATCCAAGCTAAGAGGGTTCTTAGGTTTGACTGGATATTACATAAGGTTTATTAAAAACTACGCACATATAACTGCGCCTCTGACAAACCTTTTAAAGAAGAATTCATTTCTATGGGATGAGGAAGCAGGAAGGTGTTTTGAAAAATTAAAGGAAGTTATGTCTAATGCCCCCGTATTGGCAACACCAGATTTTTCTAAACTATTTATCATTGAGTGTGATGCTTCTGGATTCGGTATAGGTGCAGTGTTAATGCAAGAAGGGCATCCAATAGCTTTTGAAAGTAGGAAACTCAATAAAAGAGAACACCTCAAGTCCACATACAACAAGGAAATGCTCGCTATTATGCACGCACAAGCTAAGTGGAGGCAATATCTTTTGGGAAGTAAGTTCTCCATTCAAACAGACCATAATAGTCTCCATCACCTCCTTCAACAAAAACACTTTCCGAAGAACAACAAAAATGGATTGAAAAAATTGTCGCCTTTGACATGGAAATACTACATAAAAGGGGAAAAGACAATGTAGTAGCCGATGCCCTATCCAGGAAAGACGAAGAACCAACACTACTTGCAATCTCGGTTGTTGCTCCTGAATGGCTTAACGAGATTCGAAGTGAGTATGCCAAGGATCCAGAAATAACGGCGATAATCAATAACCTTCCCAACAACTCAAAATTTGAATGGAAGAATGATATTCTATGGTAAAAGGTAAGAATCTATCAAAATGCCAATTCCAAGTTTAAATTTAAGATACTCAAGGAGTCACATGACTCACCGTCAGCCAGACATGTAGGATTCTTTAAGACTTGCTACAATGCACGTCAATCCTTCTTTTGGAAAGGAATGAGTCACGATATTCAGAAGTATGTAGCAAAGTGTGACACATGTCAAAGGAATAAAAGTGAAAATATTACGACACCTGGATTACTTCATCCTTTAAACATTCCGAACCAAAAATGGAAAGACATTTCGATGGACTTTATTGAAGGATTACCCGTATCTGAAGGCAAGGACAAGATTTTCGTAGTGGTCAACAGACTCACCAAATATGCTCACTTTATGGCAATAAAGAAATCATACTCAGCTAAACAAATCGCTGAAATATTCTGCAAAAATATATATAAGTTACACGGTTTTCCGAAAGTCATTGTGAGTGATAGAGATGCCAAATTCAAGGGTAATTTCTGGAAGGAGTTGTTCAACCACATAGGAACCTACCTAAATATGAGTTCCGCTTATCACCCTCAAACAGATGGACAAACAGAGGTTGTCAATAAATGTTTGGAGGCCTACCTACATTGCTACACTACAGAAAAACAAAATAAGTGGGCTCAATGGTTGCATCTCGCTGAGTGGTGGTATAATTCTACTTATCATACGTCAGCGAAAATGACGCCATTTCAAGCTTTGTATAGATATGAACCCCCAAAATGGAAGGATCAAGCTATTGTCCAGACAAATCTACCTGCTGTTAAAAATCAACTAGAAGAAACCCAAAAAATCGTCCAAATACTGAAAGAAAACTTGAATAATGTGAGGAATCGTATGAAGCAACAAGCAGGCCGAAACAGAACCGAAAGAGAGTTCGAAGTCGGAGAATGGGTGTTTGTCAAGCTCCAACCATACAAACAATTGTCCTTAAAACAGAAAGGAAAAAACAAATTGGCACCAAAGTTCTACGGACCTTATCAGATCAACAAAAAGATCAGCCAAGTTGCGTATGGTTTAAGCCTTCTAGAGAAAAGTCGTGTTCACAATGTCTTCCATATCTCCTGCCTTAAAAGGGCACTAGGCGACCATCAATCAGCGCAAACAACGCTTCCATCCCTGGATGATGAGGGAAGGGTCATTCTAGAACCAGAAGGTATTTTATCTACTAGAGAAAGAAAGCGTCGACATCGTACAATCAAGGAATACCTAATCAAGTGGAAGGACTTACCCGAAGAAGAAGCTTCTTGGGAGAATGAATCATTTTGTCAACAACATCCGTCGTTACGTATGCTTTGAGGACAAAGCATTCTTTCGAGAGGAAGGCAATGTTATATAAAAATTATTTAATTTTAGGTTAATTAGATGAAAGGGCATGATCATAAGATCGCGCCCTTTCCCAAAAGGGTGCCCATGGCAGTATATAAGCCAAGGACCCTCACTGTAAACAATCATCATTTAATCATTAATAAAATATTTATTTATTTATGTTTATTACGGAAGTTTTCACTTCAGTTATGTTTTAGGTGCACATCTTGTCCGCTGTCCTAAAGACCAGTCAAATTAAAGAGAGAGGTCTCTTCAGATGAGGAGATCCTATGTGCTGTCACAAAAGGTTCTTATCAGCAGTCTAGATAAAGGAACTGCTACCCATACCTAGCTCCTATAACACACAGATCAGCATTGTGTGTTTCCTAGGACTGTGGGATCATAGTCTATCTAGCTACTAAGACTGTGTGGCAGCTGCTAAGGCTGTGGCAGCATGACTAAGGCAGTATGGCAGCATGACAGAAGTTATGGTGCAGCATATATGTATCAGGGTATGCAGCACAAGTGTATCAAGGTGCAGCATATGTGTATCAAGGTGTGCAACACAAGTGTATCAAGGTGCAGCATAAGTGTATCAAGATGCAGCACAAGGGGATGCAACATGATGGGCACAGTAAGGTACAGTTTGAAGATGCAGCACAAGGGGATGCAACATGATGGGCACAGTAAGGTACAGTTTGAAGATGCAGCACAAGGAGGTGCAGCATGATGATACGGTGCAGCAGCATGATGTGTGCAGCATGATGATGAAGAGCAGCAAGATGGGTACAACATGATGAGGTACAGCTCAGCAGTGATGCAGCTTTGTGATGATGGGCATGGTATGATGGTGCAGCACTATGATAGGGTGATGGAATCACATGAGTCCATATCAGTTACCTCACGAGGCATCTTCTTAGAGAAGATCTATGTTCTTATCTTGTCAAGTCAAAGTGTTGATTTTTGTTGTAAATGTACTCTCTCTCTCTCTCTGCTGAACTATTGAAGAACATATAAGAAGAATTGATCAAGGGTTTCCCCACATTGGGGTTTGTCCCTGGCTAGCGCCACATCTTGTGTCCTCTTGTCTTGGCTTGTCTTTTGCGATTTATGTTTATGTTCTATCTGCAGTTTACTTTAATGCTGATGTGATTGCTAATCTGGAAAAGATATTGAGCTAACTGTGAAAATTGAAATAAATTGCTCTAAGCATAGAACATACCTAAACTTAACACAATTCTACACTAGCATACAGTCATTACTCTGATGCTCAATTCAGACAGATCATCTCTCCCACTTCACGGGGATAACTATGGGTCTAGGCTCTATTTTTTGTTCTTTTTGCAACAGCAGTTTACTGTTTTTTTCTATCAGACTCTACGTTACCGGATCCGCTGAGGGCAAGAGGTGGAACCGCGGATCCCCGAATCCGAAACTGGTACGGATACGGATACGCTAGGATCCGCGTACGGTCAGGTAGTGATTTAGTTAGTGACCATTTGCCAGCGTATATATATATAAATTTATATATAAAAATTTAAATAAAATTAGGCGTAGTTTTTAATAACATCTGCCCGCTTATATATATATAAATATATAAATAAAATTATTATGCGTTATGTTTTATAATACCATCTGGCATATAAGATTAAGCGTGTAGTTTTTAAGATTAAGCGAAGTTTTTTAATACCATGTTCCCGCATAGATTTCAATGAGGTTAATATATATAAATATATAATAAATTTATTTTAAATCAATTTGTTTTTTTAATAAGCTTTCAATATAAAAATTTCCGATTTAATTAAAAAGTTTATTTTGGTGTTAATATATATAATAAAGTTATTTTAATTTATTTACGGGTCATATTTTTTAATATCATCTGGCATATATATAAGCTTTTTAATATCGCATATATATAAAATGATTTTATTAAAGATTACACGTGAAGTTTCTTAATACCAGCATGAAGTTTCTTAATACCATTTTCCCGCATATATATATAAAAATAAAGATTTCAATAAAATTATGCGTCAAGTTTTTTTTAATAACCTTTTAATATAAAGATTTTCTGATATGTATAATAAAGTTATTTTTATTTATTAGTTATTTTAATTCAATATGTTTTTTAAATAAGCTTTCAATATAAAGATTTTTTATTTAATTAAAAAGTTTATTTTGATGTTAATATATATAATAAAGTTATTTTAATTTATTTATTTTAAATCAATATATTTATGTTTAATAAACCGTATGTTTTATATTTCATTTTAAATTTTTTCTTTTTATGTCATAATTCATATAACTTTATGTTTGGTTATTAAAAATTAAAATATTTTTTAATTTTTATAAATAAAAATATATATATTTTATGTTATAACTTTATTTTAACAATTATATCAATATGTTGGTATTAATATTTATATGTTTATTTGTTTGTTAGTTTTTAAATTTCATCATTTCAGTGTTCAGATTCATAAATTATCTAATAATTTTAGTTCTAATGTTGTGATTCATGAATGGTTTTGATTTTAAACATCAAATGTATTTTCTAAAATTTTTAAAAATATTATTATATATTTTTGTACTCCCCGTATCCTCGCCGTATCCGGATCCTGGCTTTTCAAAAATCCAACGGATCCGTATCCGTATCCGGATCCGAATCCGGATCCGTATCCGTATCCTGGTAACTTAGATCAGACTATATCTATGAACATTATTGTACATAACTTGTTATAATCTGCCCATTTTGATGCTGAACATTTCGGTCTTTTGTATTTGGGGATCTGTGCCTTTATCGACCCAAGACCTGATGTTTTTTCAGCATTATCATGATGTGCTTGTTCCTCACCAATCTGCATAAACACCTTTGTGTGTTTACAAAATGTAATTTTTATTATTATTAATAAAAATTACAGTTTTTTTCTCCGGAAAAAGAAAAAAGTTTGTCCAAATCAGGTTATAAATCAAGTGGCAAACAAGGACAATCATCCCACTTGATGATATACCTAAGCACCAAAGGTAACCATCTATTGTGTATTTTGCGAGAGTTTTACATGCTGATTTGTATTTTCTGAAATTATCATTCATATATCAGACTAAGCATTTTGCTTCAATTGACTCCTAACCTCTATCATATTCAGTGTTTCTAGGCACTGGTCAGTTAGGCTTGTTGTGAAGTGTGTGTAGATTGGGATAGCCCTGTGACATTGTAGGAGTTGGCCTAAGGTGAGAGGATATTGCGTTAATGTGACAGTGGGTACATCTCCTATCCACTTACCGCTTAGTGCCTTGAATGGACCTTGTTGAAGCTACTAATTCAGGCAGTAATAGGTGGCAGCAATGATTATATGTTCTAGTTACTGAATTTACCCCTAACAAAAAAAAAATGTCTAAGCTAAACTTACCATGACTATGCTACCAAACAAAGTAACTTCCATTCATCAATTCCTAGTCATACTCATCTCTCATTAAAATTCAACTGAATAACAATAATCTTCTGACATTTTCCTTCGAATGTTTACTTATTTTCCAAGGATTTTTTTATTTGGGAACCTTGATTTTCACTGTGGGCATAACCTTGATGTTTCAAGAGTAATTACAACTATATTTCATGTTATAAAGACCTATGCTTAGAGTGTGACTTTTCTTTCAAACATAAAGTTGGAAAAAGTGTAAAGAAATACATGAATTTGATGTGCGATTTCAATCAATTACCTCACAGTCCATTAGAAGAATATCAAAGCAACAGGGCTTTGCCGGAACAGATGCTTCCAGTGACAGCTCTTCTGATGAACCGATGCCGTTTTTGGCCTTCATGTTATGATGAAGAGCTTCAGAAACTAATCGCACAGCCTCTGCCCCATTATAAACACATTCAACAGTGGCACCTAACCGTCTAAGCATAGATTATGCAAGTCGTTGTAAAACAACATTGTCTTCAGCAACCAGAATATGCATGCCAACCAGTGAACTTAGAGGTCTCAATTTCTTGTCATATTTTGTGGATACTAACTGCAACTTGCTTTGATCTTGTCTATTGTCCAAACCCATTCCATTTTTATAAACGGATTCAATTCTGCAAGGTTCATCACTTGTTTGCTTCTGCTGCAAAACAGACGATGCTCTAACTTCTGAAGGTTGTAGCATTCTTTTCATAGTAAGGTCCTGTAAAAGTTCCCAAACAGCATGAAGGCGAGAGCCATGAATTGGTTTATGTATTATTAGGTCGCATGGAACCATTCCACTCTTCAACTTCTCTAAATCCATACTTGAAGTATTTGTAGTAGCTAACCAGACTACCTTGTAGTTAGGAATCTGTCCACCTCCATAAAACTTACTTAAAAGCATTGACATTTGTTCCATAGGTCCAACAATCATGTTGATGTCCAACAAAACTAAAAGATAAGTACCTACTCTGTCCATTTCTATTTGTTTGATAACCTCACCAGTTGAACCACAACCAGCTGTAGGAGGTTGCTCAACACCATAATCAAGGCATGTATTACTAAAGTGATACTCTGGAGAAACCAACTCAAAAGAACTGGAAGATCTACAACTGTTGAAGAAAATATCATGTCCTAAGTTTTCAAGCATCGGAACAAGATCTTCCCATTGATTTAACATCCAAACCTGTACACCTCGTCGCTCCAACCATTTTTTCAAAATGCTTTTTCCTGCCTCCCCATGCATGGCAAGTATCGCACGGACACCTTCTATATGTGGAATACTTTCACGGAAATCTGCCCCTGAAATCCTAGCTGTAAAAGATTCAGACTTTAATCCTTGTTGCCAGTCTTGAATGGCAGATCTCTGCCACTTGAACCAAATGTATCCTGTAAAGAAGCACCATCAAGCGCATGGATACCTAACTGATTCACTTCATTTGTGCTCTTCTCTACAGTATATCTCTTAGAAGCTCTTTTGAAAAAAAGGTTAAACCTGAAGCAAGTCCGATGTTTCTCCAGGTTCATCTTTATCAATGATGTTGATATCTCCACTCATCAGATGCACCTTTCGAAAGAAATGGAATCATAGTAAACATTGTTAGTACCATTCATATTCTTCCAACAAATTATTGAGATGCATATATATTGACATATCAACTGGAGGTAAACTAAAGAAAGGAAAAGTTGATAAAGACATGAAATATGAAACATATATCAAATGATCATATATTTATAACTTTTATTTTGAAAAGTCATAAAAATGGTATGCACACTATCCAAAAATTTGAAAACCATGACAAAGCACAGCAAGACCAAAAAAGCAATCACCATTGCTTACCAATGATTTGAACAATGCCAAGACCCAAACCAGTTCCATCATGCATCTTAGAGGTTAACTTATCAACTTGGACAAATTCCTCAAAAACTGCCTTGCGTCTGTCCTTTGGGATGCCCTTTCCTGTGTCGTCTACTTCAAACTCAAATTCAACATAGTTTGGATTGGTATGAAATTTAGAAAAAGTGTCTACTTGCTTGTAAGCCTCACCATCCTTAAGGAACCATTTGAACATATAATTCCACAAACACGTGAGGACGTGACCCTTCTGGCTCTTATGAACAGACAAATTGCCATGGGCTACTTCCTTAACCCAAGCACGTAATACCACATGACCTTCAGTTGTAAACTTCACTCCATTGCTTAGTAAATTAGACAATATCTGCTTTAACCGGCCTACATCGCCTTTAACCCATGAGACCTTTTGTACAGATTCATCACATAAATCCAATACAACTTCTATGTCTTTTTTTAGTGCCACAACAAAAAACATATCTACAACTTCCTCCAGCACCTGAACAATATTAAAGTCAGTCTCCTCCAACTGCAGCTTTCCAGCCTCGATTTTACTTATATCCAAGATTGAATTCAATATCCCTGTAAAATAAGCATACATTGACAAGAGTATGGCAATAATTAGGACTCCAAACAACTTCTATGTAAGAAAAAATTAATTTCATTGCGAAAGGCTCCTGCAATTCTGATTTTGACATAAAATGGGAATCAAGATCTCAACAACTTGTAATAGACAAACAATCTGTTTAGGGCAGGGTAATTTGAACCAATTTCAATTTATATATTACAAGAAATAACATAGAACTATGTCCCACAAGATTAAATTTACAAACTAACATGTCATAATTCTATTTCTGTATCATCCACACAACACAACTCCATTCATATTACTACTACCACAACTAAGGACTTACCAAGTAGATCACTTGCACAAGTATTCATCTGGAAGAGGTTTGCCTCCAATTCTGACCCTTTAGCAACATCATAACGACAGAGATCAATGAGGCCAATGATAGCTGCAAGGGATGTCCGCAGATCATGACTCATATTTGCAAAAACAATGCTTTTATGGTTACTCTTTCTCTCTGATTGCTTTGTTGCCTCAAGTTGTCGAATTAATCCTGCACAAAGGTGCATCTCTTTTCTTGTAGCTCTTGTAAGTGAAAAAATGAAAAGACAGCTTACAAGGAACATGCAAACCGCCAATGTGATTAGAAGAATCAATGTTGTCTGACTCTGACTTGTCATGGGACCCCAAATGCTTTTATGTGGAATAATCAAAACAAATACCTGTGCAAACAAATTGACTTATTAGTAAGCAATAAATAAATATATATGGCAGGAGATGGAAATGCACATCCTAGGCAAAGTCATTCAAACTCCAAGCCCCTAGAAAAAGATAAAATGAAAATTTTTGAGTGTAAAATAGCGTCTTCGTACAGTACACGAGGAATCTGCCATTTGATTGTTTTCCACCAAATTTGTGTACATCTATGTAGGAAATAATGTTTGTACAACTCAATTCTGGAGAAATAATCTCTTTTCTAGATTCTAGAAAATGTAAAGGTTATAACTTGTCACAAAGAAAGAAATAAAATACCAGGGATTTTCCAGCAAGATGAAGTGGGGCACTGGATAACGTATATTGTGCACCTTGAATTCTTGCGTCAGAGGTCCTGAAAGTTTCGTTGCCCAATCTGGATATATTATCCAATTTACTTTTGAGATACAGAGCTGCTCCTGCCACCACAACATTACTAGATTTTGTAGCTTCCAATAGTATAGGTTTGTCTACATCACCTTCCACATGGAAAGTAGATCCCGTTTGTGCAAGCAAATACCCATCTTCTGTGGCTAGATACATATCAATACCTTGAAGGTCAAATAGCATTATGATGTTTGTTAAACTACTCATTGGCACTCCTAAAGCCACAACACCAGATGGAGTTGCATTAGATGAATCTTTAACAGAAGCCAATGACAGGAATAAGAGTTCTTTAGACTGACCAAATGTCAAGCCCCAAGTAGTGAGCCCATGCTCACTATAGAGTGCATCTTGAAACCATTTTGTTTCCCAGAAAGCATATGCACTTGTTGGAATCGCCTCTCCTACTGGTTGTCCTGTGCTAAAAGTAGTTGACTGACGATACCAGAGATATCCTTGACTCCTTTCAGCTAATACATTGCTCTTTGAATTATTGGTTGTATTTGCAAACAGGATGAATGTCTCAGTAAAATCTGAATAGTAAGAGATGAGTAATCCATTTTTTCCCATGAAGAAAACTTGTGTTGTGTATGGATTAGTTGAGTATACTAGGAAAAGTGCAGGCTTCACCTGAAAAAATAAGGAAAAGAATTGTGATTTTTACTATCAATTCATAACCATAATTAATTGTCCCATTTTCCGAATTGAAATGATTGGCCCAAAGACACAAACCTGCTCTTCTAATGTTGAATATGAAGACAAGCTTCCCTTCAGTACAGATGACACCATTAGATTAGCTAAATGGGTTGCAGATGCATTGTTTCCCTCAAGAACTGATCTTGTGCTTGCTTTGGCATATGTGAGCCATTCATCACAAAGATTATTGGAAACAATAGCAACTGAATGTTGAGCATGTTTTGATGCAAAAGACCATGTTATTATTGTTATGGTTATAACAATTGCAATAAGGAACACCTGCATAACCCCAACATTAAGGACGAGACCATGTGACATACAGCATAGTAGTAGTAGCTTTTCCACTTTAACTAGTGAGATTTAATCTTTACACAAGTCATTAGTAAAAAAAGGGATAGTTTGGGACACAGTATGCAATGCTTAAGAGTACAAGTAAAAGAGTTCCACGTATCCGGGAATTGTTCAAAATAGGTCTGGAAAAATATCTACTTGCTTTATATCATTCTCAGAACTACCAACAAATAGGTTAGTAGAATTGATGGAGCTTAAACATTGTTAATAACCAAGAATCACAAAATTCCCCTAACCAGAGACCATCGACTAGCTTTAATTGCTCAGTTGCTTGAAAGTCAATTTTCAATTCTGGTTTATTTTCACAAAATCTGCATATGCTGTTTCGTCATGCCATACACGTGATTGGATTTCTACTTTGATTGGTTGACAGGCCTCAACTTGGAACACAAAGTACAATTATTGAAAAGATCACAATAATACTGATATAATGAGGCATATGACAAAAAGCATTTGAATGTTTAATAACTAACGCACCACACCCTGGCAAGTTACTAAAGCTCAAGAAGGCTGCAACGCTAGGGGAACATTTGTTCATAAACCAAACCTTATAGTAAAGCTTAAGAACATAACTCTAACATGTTGGGAATTAATATGTGTTAAAATTGGCAACTAGGGCCAAACTTCCATGTGGGTCTTCTTATTCACGGCAGCTGATATTTTTCTTGGATTCTTCTCGCCGAGAGGTGTAAGATTGATCTAAAGATCATCCGATTCCAATATGTATTCATGGAGATATGAATTTATTTGTGTTATATGACAATTCGTCAAGGTCAGCCAGCAACCAAATTACCCCCCATCTATCCTCAACGTTGCACTATAAATAGAGGTGCCTTGCAAGTCATTTTATACATGCTCTTGTGATCTCTCTCTTCATTCTGTTTTGGGTTTTGATGAAGGAGAGATCTAAAGGGAGTGCCCTAGGCTCTACACTGCCCTAATGAAGAAGCCCTAACACAGTCTGAAGGAGAGATCTTAACACTGTCAAGGAGAGATCCTAAATGCTGTCATGGAGAGTCCTAATTACAGTCAGGGAGAAGCCCTAGACGTGGAGGAGAAAGGGTCTTCTAGGAGTCCCTACGCTGCCCTAAATGCAGTCATGGAAACACAGCAAGGAGAGGCTAAACGCAGGTCTATAACAGACCGTAAGACGCTGTCCTTAAATGCCCTAACGCTGCCCCAAAACGCAGTCATGGTGAAGAGACCTTAACGCTGTTATAAAGAGACCTTAACACTGCCTGAAGGAGTCCTATAACCGCAAAGGCAGAAGTCACCTAGGCCGCAGTTAATGAGGGTTCCTATGCTGCCCTAGCCACAGTACTCAAGGGAGATCTAATCCGCAGAAAAGGGAGATCCTTACACGCTATATAAGGAAACTCACAGCAGCTTGAGGAGGCTCCTAACCGCAGCACTTAGGGTGCCCTAGGACGCTGTCAATAAGTGATTTATATGCTGCAGGAGTCACATATGCGCAGTCAAAGGGAGGCTTTGATCCGCAGCAAAAGGGAGCATCTAGTCACTGTGCTGACTGCAGTAAAAGAGACCTAAGAAGAGGCTCCTATCTGCTGTCCTAAACGAGCTCTAAAATCAGGCCTAGAAGAAACCATTATTCGCTGTAAGGAGAAGCCTTAGCTGCTGTGAGGAGGTCTGGCCACAAGCTAATGGAAGACCTATGAACTGTCTAGAGTCCACAGCTAGAAGGGTTGCTAGGACACAGTCAAACGAAGCTTCATCTCATCAAGAATAAGTATAGTCAGATAGCTGTAGGTGACAGCTCATTGACTATAGAAGTTAGCACTATGGTAAAGGCTGTTTCAGGTATGAGAATGCTTGCAAGTGGAAGTCACAGTCATGAGGTAAAACTGTGTGGTGAAGGAGTCTGCACTCAGACTTATCTCAGACCTTGTAATGCTAACTTCAAATGCAGATTGGATGCTAATATCTGAAGCATTGGTGATGATTATATATCTGTTTTAAGGACATTTACTTCTGTGTTGCTATGTGCTAGGCCATAGGCCATAGCATCATAGCAAGGATTTCTTAGAGCTGCTCTATTGGACGGTTGGGAGATTATGAAGGAAGATTAGTACAGTCTCAGGTGCCCTCATCAGATCAGCAGCTCTTCACTGTCAAGGGACATGCTACAGTACTATCATTGGTTGAAGACTGTCATGGCAATTCAGGATTGCATCTCAGAACTGTCATCATTAGTGGAATGGCTATCTTACTACTGTTGTCATAAATATCAGTTTTATGTATTTGTACTATCTCTCTCTCTCTGCTGAACTATTGAAGAATATAAGAAGAATTGATCAAGGGTTTCCCCACATTGGGGTTTGTCCCTGGCTGGCACCACATCTTGTGTCCTCTTGTCTTGGCTTGTTTTCTGCAATTTATGTTTATGTTCTATCTGCACTTTACTATCATGCTGATGTGATTGCTAATCTGAATATTGTCATTGGGCTAATATGGAAAAATTGAAGTAAATTGCGCTAAGCATAGAACATACCTAAAATTAACAATATGATAATGTCCAGTGAAAGAAATACATTGGACTCTAATCAAGGTACTTTATTTAAAAGAATTCACATACAACACATTAAGTATAAACATTAGTAAAGCAGCTAAAATAATCAACAAGCATCCAAGAGCTTATGAAGCTACTTATGGAAGCTGGTAGGATCTGCTATATATCTTCATTCTAAACAGTTTCCGTGTAGATCCATCTTAACCCAAGATCTATAAAGCACTGAGAGTGATCAAATCCCTCTGAAAGACTGAAACACAACTTTTTAACAATGCAAAACTAGAGTAAAGGTTTGCGCCTTGAGGGATTTGATTCTTCCCTGTGTTTGATAGACCATGGTTAATATGGATCTACATCAGTTTATATATACATATATTTAGTGCCTTGTAGTGCCTTTCTTAATTGCTGTTTACAGTCTTATATGCTGGGTCATGACCCAAAATTTGTAAATATTTATAATGTTTATATCATTGGATATCAGATTTTTGGAGGGACCGTTGATGGACATTAAAGTGTGAACTTTGATCCAATGTAGCAGCATTTCTGAAAAGTGCCTCTCGATGCATGAGCCATCTAAGAAAATACTTTTAAATGTAATATCCAATGCAGTATTTGAGTTATAAAATGTGGAACAATTCACAAAATGTGGTGGACTACACAGGAATTTAAACAGATAATTACATTATATGCATAGATCCAATGCAACCATTTAGTCAGTTCACAAAACAATCATGATAAATCTGTCCTGTGAGTTTCATAAACAATCATGATATTGCCAAAAATATGCTGCGACTTTAATCAAAATATAGGCAATCTTTTCTCTGAAATCCTGAACATAATTGACACAAATGGACATACAATATTTGATTGGGAAGACCTAGTATGATTTCAAACTTACTTAAAACGTCAAAATAAGTTGAATTAACCATTTTAAAGGTAAAATTGCAGCTTGTTTTCTTACTCGGATTCTAGCAGTCGTTTTGACATATTACAGGTAACTTTTAAATAAAACCTTAAGTTTGCAAGTTGCTTACATTTCTTACAGCTCAAGGCAATAATGTTAATCTATTTTCCTGTTGAGGGCTTGAACTAACCCAGAGCCTTTGGAGAATCACAAATGCTACCATAATTGTCACAAACCATCTGTTGGTGTTTCTAATTGAAAGTAACTTGCGAGTCAAAAATCACAACTCAGATCATTTCTATAATCAAAACCTGAAACTGTCTTTTGATCAAACCATTTAGCACTTTTAATGTTTTAAGAGAACTTTTTAAAGAGATCTGAAATCATATATCAAAAGCAGAACCACTATAACAAGAACTAGTAACAAGAGAATATTTAGTAAAAGTCATATGTGCATTGTGGATAGAGAACATTGGATGCGGGGCATGGTAACTGCAGATTCATTGGTTTATTGTTTCACTCGCTCAAATAACTGGGAATATCTTGATTCTTGTTTCACATTGCAGATAAATATAAATGATGTACTTGGTTTTGGTGTTATTCCAAGTCCTTGACTCCCACTGATGTTGACAATATCCCAGTTGTAATCTTGCAGCCCATTTAAGGTCCTCTGCATGTGTTTAGATCACGGTGGCATCATTTACTTCTTGCAAGTGACTCTTCAGCCCATGGTTGACTCAAGTCCCTAAAAGTCATAAGGGAAAAGGAGATAAAGTTTGAGGACAATTTCTGCTTGTTTGAGCTGGAAAACAATAACAGGTGACTCAACCTTTTCTATTATCAAGTGCAAAACCATAGAATTTTTTTTTTTTTTTTTTGCCTTCGATTTAGTCACTTACACAAATTACAAGTAATATGTAAATAAGAAAAGTAAGTGATGGTTGGTGCCTGGTTCGAATCCCCCTGGGCAAGTCATGCTAAATCTACACTAACAGGTTTTAGGCACGCTATCCACGAATGTGGGGAAGCACCCCTTCGTGTTTCCCCACATGGTTTTCCTTGAAAAAAGAAAAAGAAAGTGGATTAAAATTTAAGAGTGTACAAAGTCATAACAGAAGTATATTACGTAAAAGGAGCAGTGGCACACAAATCTCCAGAAGCAGGCTTCATTCAAATTAGCTGGAAGCAGAGAGCATAGTGTCATGCTATACCTATAAATGATCACATGGAAGAGTTGGGGTGTGTTGATTTCAGTTGCAGTTGATAACCCAACTCCTACGTGGCACTATCTGACCCATGTCCAGCAAATCCTAAATTATATTTTCTACCTTATCCTTACCTTGGGATATATGTAGGGAGGAACACAAAGCAATTTAAACCCCAGTTCCACTAAAGGATGTGTTCTTGCTCCCTGATTCAATGACAGCCCTTTCGATAGGTACTTACGCAAACTCATCAATCAGTTGTTGCAGCTCCTTCTATCTTGTGTGATTTTATGACATGCATGCCTTTCCTAGAATTAGCCTAAAAAATGAAACATCACTCACCACTAGGAAGTTCTTTAGCCCTTTTGCTAAGTAATATCAATGTATTAATGTTGCAGTCCTCTAGATGTGATTAGTTGTTATCACAATTCATGTGTAATTCACCCAAGGTCTTCAATCATTACGCCCCCAAGGCCATATCAGCCCCTGGATGGTACTCAATCAAATGGGGGTCGATGGAACCCCAATTGGACTATCTGATGGCACTCGGGCCTGGTATGACAGAACATTGGAGTTAGGACAGAACAATGCCATAGAATAGGGAGAAACATGTGAAAAGACTAACTCCAAAGACTCAGACCCACAAAAACATTTATCTAGTTGCTATGAATGTAATAACAAATTCGTCCAAACAATTAGAGGCCTGGGAGAGTCTATGCCATATGGCAAGGAAGGATAAAGAGAGCAGAGGAGAGACTGGAACTGCAGAACTTTATGGGTGAGATGAAGGATTCGCTGCTCAAAGAAAAGGCTAAATGCAAAAAGACAGGCTGAACATAGGAGAAGTCACAAAGTCCTTATGAAGTTTGCCAAGAATTTAATAGCTGCCTAAGCCCAAACCCAATTGAAGCAGACAGAGTGTATCAAGGCAAGACTATGCAAGGCACACTGTAAGTGCTCGAGCTCAGCTACCACTAAGGCTGGAGCTGTTGTGGAAAGAAGACCTGGATATTTAAAAGAGGCCTTCTTCAAAGGCAGGCCTCACCTGGGAACTGCGCCTACCATCTCTTTAGAGAAGGATGGCAAACCGGGCAACAAACACAAAAATAATTCAAAGGAAGAGTGATAAGCTTGAATTCCCTGATCTAGCAGTTTGCATAATCATAAAAACTGCTTAATTTTAAGCTATGTTACGAGAAACGGGAAATGGGGCAAGAGGGTTTCGAGGGACAAGAAACATGAACCCCCCTCCCAGCATATATTATATTCTTGTGCATATAAAATTGATCAGCAATATATCCAGGATGGGAAACAAGAATAAGAAGGCAATAAAACAAGAAACAAATCTCCTGATCAAGTTTCCAATGACATAGTTCTTCTAAGCAATAGTGAAACTTTTATTTTCATTTTGCCATGTCCTCTCAGACCATTATTGAGAGTAAAAAAATGAACATGCAACCTCATGCAACCTTAGAGATACATCAAAACCTTGAGTAAGGACGCTATCAGAAAAAATTATCACTATTTCCTTAATATAAAGACGGTATCAAAAGAAATTATTATTATTTATATGTCAAGCATGGAATATTTGAAATATAATCGCACCTCCAAGACGATTGAAAGAAAAAATGAAATATAACTTGTCCTTCTCAAAGTCTTAGAGTTGAGAGTAGCTGCTAATTCTTCTCGTCTTGGGATCAGATCCTCCTGCTGCATCATCGTATTCGTCTCAGATTCTTCACTCCTACCACAATTGTTGATGCTGTTACAGTAATTCATTGAGACACTTCACTGCCGCTGCCATCTCAGAGCATTCATGGTTGCCCCGATCTTTATGAGCCTATCTACTCCAAATTGTATAGATGCCGCTCCCTGTATCGCCTCCGCTGAGCTCCTTCCTACCATATCCATGTGCAGATCTAAGCACGCCCTGTTTTGTTCCCTCCAACATGCAAAGCAGAGGCATTCGATTTTCAAATTTTTTTAATATATCAAAAAAATATTTACATTATTTGCCCAGCTGTAATTTTTCTTACCTGTATTTAGCCTTCACTTAAATTTAAAGCTTTATGAATTACATTTTATAAGACTCGGATTTTCTTGAATAAAAATTAAAGGGTGATGAGTTAGCTTTTAGTTAGTAGTTAGAGATTTCGTAATTAGTAACTAGAGATGATTGTACTGATTTCATAACTAAATTATTACTCATTTCACAACTGAAGTATAATAAATTTTTCCATTTATAAAAAAATTACCCTCAGGAATTCTTCGTCATGGATATGGAAGAAAGACACGTATTGAAAATGTTTGGTTTATGTCACCGAATTCGGTTTACGTCCTGTCCATATCTTCCCCTGACATGCATTGAATCATTTCGACATGCGCCTTGGTTGTTGGGGGGTTTGCTTGCCTGACCAAATTAATGTTCTGCAGCAGATCTCATTCGTGACATAGGAGGTATGGGTTGTGAAGGAGGTTTTGCTTCTCCTTAATTCCCTCCACCTGTTTACTAAATCACCTGCCAGATTCTGTGTGTTATCCAATTCAAGAAGAAATAATAATACGGCCTATGAGTGGTTTCAATGTTTTCCACCACTGTTATGGCAGGAACGAGGCCATGGACAGCCAGATGGGCGCCATCATTGGGTTGATTGAAATTAATGTTTTCGCTTTTATGTTGTATTAATCATTGGTTTGCTAGAACAAGAGCAGTAAGAATCTTGAAATGTTGCATAAATTGGGAAGGCTGATTCATTAGCAGGTGATCTATTTGCAACGGAATCATTAGAAAATGATTAACAAATCTATACGCGAGGCAGCAACAAACGAATCATTAGAAAATGACTAACAAATCTATACGCGAGGCAGCAACAAACGAATCATTAGAAAATGATTAACAAATCTATACGCGAGGCAGCAACAAACTATGTTTTCTTTTGCAACGGAATCATCAAAAATGTTCCCCTTAACAGGGGATCTATTTGCAATGGAATCGTTAAAAAATGTTCAACAAATCTATACGCGAGGCAGCAACAAACTATTTCTTCTTGGCAAAACGTGGACGTAAGTGTTTTGGTTTTTTTTTTTAATATGAATTTCACCCTCCGTTGAAATCAAACTTCCTGTTGTTAGTCTTAATTATAAGCACAAATTTATCTTTAAATCTAAAATTTATTATTTTATTATTTATTTGTTGAGTGTGGTATTCTTATTTAAATATTTTGAAATCATATACCAAAGTTAAGTTAATTTAAATACATAAGTTTACCTATATATTAGATTTCAAAAATATATATATCATATTTTAATTATTCTCGAAAGAGTGGAAATAAATAATTTCAAAAATTTGAAAGTTTAATGAGGGGTTACGAAAATCACATCATCATTCATTTGTATTTGTTTCGAACCAACAAGTGTGGTTTATAGTAAGGACAAGTTGAAGAACCAGATCATGACTGCATGTTAAATAGAGAGTGACTGCATGTTAAATAGAGAGAGCAGATCACATGTTAAATAGAGAGAGCAGCTAATGGCTATATTTGACTGGACTAGACCAAGGGATAGGGACAAAGAGAACAAAGAGAAATCAGTTCCTTAATTTATAAATTAGTTATGTTATATTTATTACCATATTTGAATAAAAGTAATTTATTGTATTTAACTACTAATTATATAGATAAATAAAAACTTATAATATTAATAGTATATGAAATAATAAAAAATTATAAAAGTATAACTATTTTAGTTACTTAAATAATGCAACAATTTCTTCTAATTAAAATTACTAGGAAAATAGATTCATGTCATTGAAGAATTATTGAGAAAGAATATAGTTGTTAATAATTAGTTAGTTAATCCATAATTAACTTTATTTAATTATATTTAAAGGGGTAAATATTAATACTATAATATTAATGAAATAATAAAAATAAATTCTATTAAAGTATAACTAATTTAGTTAGTTAAATAATTGAATATGCAATAATTTCTTCTAATTAAAACCACTAGAAAAATAGATTCAAGTCATTGAAGAATTTTTGAAAAAGAATATAGTTGTTACTAATTAGTTAGTTAATTCATAATTAACTTTATTTAATTATATGTAACGGGATAAATTAATTCCCATCTTTGAAATGCCTACATTCATGTTTTGGTAAAAAAAAATATTTATTTATTTATACATTAAGTTAATTAAAAAGATTTTTATTACTTATTCAAACATAACCATTCTCTTCTTATGTTTACTCTATAAGAGAGCTAGTAAAACTAAAATAAAATACTAAAAATTGAATAAAAATCCAAGAGCAGAGAAGGAATAAAAAGGAAACCAAACGATCCAGAAGACTAGGGGAAAAAACAAAAAAATAGAGAAGATCTCACTAAAAATAACAACACAAGGGTCGGGACAGGGGTTATGATGAAGGGACACAAGGGTCGGGACAGGGGTTATGATGAAGGGTTATGATGAAATGGCAGGGATCCAACAACTACTAATTTCCAGACGTCATCATCCCTATTGAGATTGCACCGCCTTTTTTCAATTTCTATGGCCTCCCTAAACTTCCAGTGATGAAAAGGTGCAATCTTGGCAATAACTGTTGGATCAGGTGCACAGCTAAATTAATTAAACACACAGCAGAATAAATCAACAAGCACATGAGACACAGCTTTTAACGTGGTTCACCCAACCAATCTGGGCTACGTCCACCAAACATAGGCATCAGAAGTTTATTAATCAAATTAGGAGATTACATCATGAAATCCTCACACTCTCTTAGCAAATCATCCGAATGACTGCCTGTTATATAGCATAGAGAATCTAACAGCCTCATAACTTCCTCGCATCAAATATAGGAGGCATTAACTCCCTACCAACAACCTGGAGCTAATCTAGGAACTGAATCCCTATTGTTGTCATCCTTCAGAGATTTTTGCCTATTTCACTAAAACAGAAAATCTCAACAATCTCCACCTTGACAACAATTCGCCTGATGCCATGTTATTATTATTTTATCTTTTCTGCAAGCCAAGAGAAGCCAAACACCAGCGTAGCTTCTCCAACAAAACTGGTTTCGTGAACATGTCTGCACAGTTCTCCTTTGTATGCACCTTTTCAAGAGAAACTCCCCTTTCAGTGATAACCTGTCTTACAAAATGATATTTGATTGGAATATGCTTTGACTTACTATGATAGGCCGGATTCTTAGCCAAATGTATTGCACTTTGACTATCACAAAGTAACCTGATGTTGTCCTGTAACCTACCAAACTCACCAAGCAAACCTTTCAACCAAACCGCCTCTTTGCAAGCATGCGAAGCAGCAATGTATTCTGCTTCAGTAGTGGATAAAGCAACAATGTTCTGTAGCTTTGACATCCAGCTTATAGCTCCACCTGCAAGAGTAAAGACGTACCCTGAAGTTGATCTTCTCTTATCCAAATCACCTGCAAAATCGGAATCAACATATCCGCAAACAAATTCACTACTCTTATTGTAAGAAATACAATAACTACTTGTGCCTCTCAAGTACCGAAGCACCCATTTCACTGCTGACCAGTGTTCTTTACCCGGATTTGCCATGTACCTGCTGACAACCCCAACTGCATGAGAAATATCTGGTCGCGTACACACCATCGCATACATCAAACATCCTACTACATTGGCATAAGGAATTCGAGACATATAATCCTTTTCTTCATCGGTATTAGGACATAAACTCGAAGAAAGCTTAAAATGGGAAGCTAAAGGGATCGACACAGGCTTCACATTGTTCATACCAAACCTCAAAAGTATTTTCTCAACATACTTCTGTTGTGATAGCCACAGCTTACCATTACCCCTGTCTCTGAAAATCTCCATGCCCAAAATCTGTCTTGCCGCTCCTAGATCTTTCATATCAAACGTCCTTGCCATCTGAGTCTTCAACCTGTTGATTTCTTCAATGCTTTTGCTTGCTAAAAGCATATCATCAACATACAACACTAAGATAATGAACATGCCATTATTTAACTGTTTGAAATAGACACAATGATCATATTCACTTCTAACATATTTCTGACTCAACATGAAATAATCAAACTTCTTATACCACTGCCGAGGCGACTGCTTCAGGCCATATAATGACTTCTTGAGCCTGCAGACAAATTTCTCATTGCGATGCTGAACAAACCCTTCCGGTTGTTCCATATATATTTCCTCATCTAAATCACCATGTAGAAATGTAGTCTTAACATCTAACTGCTGCAACTCCAAATCAAACAAAGCCACTAATGCTAACACAACTCTAATTGAAACAATTTTAACCACTGGTGAAAATATCTCATGAAAGTCTATGCCAGCTTTATGAGAAAACCCTTTTGCAACCAGCCGAGCTTTGTATCTGTCTTCCGTATCATTCACACCCCGTTTCAGCTTGAAGACCCACTTGCATCCCACAGTTTTCCTGCCTTTGGGAAGTTCAACCAGATCCCACGTACCATTCTTACCTAAGGCCATCATTTCTTCCTTCATGGCTGCTTTCCATTTGTCATTATTTGAACCTTCTACATCTTCCTGATAACACAAAGGTTCATCATCATTAGCAATCAAAGCAACTGAGTCATCATACCTTCTCGGACGGCATTTGATCCTTGTAGATCTCCTTAAGAATGTTTCTGGTGCTTCCACAATTGGCTGTCTATCAACTGTAGGAATTTCTTCATGATCGCCATCTGAGACCTGTTCATGTCCTCCATCTGAACCCTATTCATAATCTGATTCTGAAACCTGTTCATGACTAGAATCTGAACTATGGTCGTTATGACTATCATTAGAAATGTTGTCAAACTGAATATGTTGGAAATCAGATACATCATCCTGTTTCAATCTTCTATCTACATCTAACTGTACAAGAGAGGATTCATTAAAATTTACATCTCTGTTGATGATGATTTTGCGGGTAGTAGGATCCCACAATCTAAATCCCTTTGTTCCATCACCATACCCAACAAAGACATACCTTTTCGATTTCGGATCTAATTTAGTTCGCTGATGTTTAGGCACTAGAGCATATGCATCACAACCAAACACTCTGAGTTTAGAATAGTCACAAGGGTGTCCTGTCCATACCTCTTGCGGAACCTTGCAGTCTATTGCCGTTGATGGAGATCGGTTTATCACATAACAAGCGATTGCCACTGCTTCCGTCCACAACTCCTTCGGCAACCCGGCGTTACTCAGCATACACCTTGCTCTCTCTAGAAGAGTCCTGTTCATGCGTTCAGCAACTCCATTCTGCTGAGGAGTATAAACCGTGGTCTTATGTCTCTCGATCCCTGCATCCTTGCAATAGCTGTCAAACTCCTTGGAGGAAAACTCACCACCATTGTCAGTTCTTAAACATTTTATAGTTCTACCAGTGTTGTTTTCTACCAATGCTCTAAACTGCTTGAAAACTGTAAAAACATCAGACTTCTTTTTCAACATGAAGACCCAAACTTTCCGAGAAATGTCATCAATGAATGATACAAAATAAGATGAGCCACCATATGACGTTGTAGGAGCTGGACCCCAAACATCTGAATGGATATAATCAAGTATGCCTTTACTAGTATGTTTGCCTGTTTTAAACTTTTATTTACTTTGTTTACCAAACAGACAATGTTTACAGAAATCCAATTTTCCAGATCTTAGATTAGGAAGTAACTTTCGGTCAGCCAAAATTTTCAATCCTCTTTCACTCATATGCCCCAATCTTTGATGCCATAAGTAAATGGAACTACTGTCATGTTCAGACACAGACACATGATCTGACCCAGTTCTACCTTCTAACTGAAATAGATTTCCTACTTTCTTAGCTTTCATAACTAGTAAGATGCCTTTGTAAATTTTCATTACTCCACCTTGAATTACAGTTTTATATCCATTTGAATCAAGTGCTCCTAATGAAATCAAATTTTTCCTTAAATCTGGTACATGCCTCACATCAGTTAATATTTTGGTTGTGCCATCAAACATTTGTAGTTGTATGCTTCCAATCCCAACAATATTACATGTTACATCATTACCCATGTACACAACACCATCATCAATTGATTTATATGTTTTAAACCAATCTTTATGTATACACATGTGGTTAGATGCCCCGGAATCTAACAACCAATGTTGATCATGTTTTGAAACATTAACTGACAATACCTCATCAATCATACCTGAACCTGATACTGAACCTGCATCCGTGGTGTTGGCTTCCTTATTTTCTGTCGAAGAGCCTTCTTTAGCAGCCTGCTTTCGTTTCCAGCAATCCTTTTTCAGATGTCCAGCCTTGCCACAATGCCAGCACTTCATCTTTGGCTTCTTTCCTTTGGACTTTGAACGAGAGTCGCTATGCTTTCCCCCGGAGTGTCTCTCTCGTGAGCGACCTCTGGTCATCATTACCTCTGATGTAGAGGTGTCTGCATTCGACCTCTTCCTTGTCTCCTCAGCCAACAAGGCTCCAACAACATCGTCAAACTCAAGGATATATGATGTACTAAAACTTATGGAAGTAACAAAGTGATCCCAGGATTCAGGCAATGAACACAATAGAGTTATTGCCTTGTCCTCTGAATCAAATTTCACATCTAGACTGTCTAATTGCACCAACAAGGTATTAAAAACATTCAGGTGATCAACAATTGAGGTACCTTCTTTCATCCGCAAACCGTAAAGTTGCCGCTTCAGGAGAATCCGATTTGTCAAAGATTTCGTCATATAGAGCTTCTCAAGCTTCGACCACAAGCCTGCGGCGGTTTTCTCTGACACAATGTTGAACAGAACATCGTCTGCCAGACATAACCGAATTGCGCTCAAAGCTCTATCGTCCATCTCATCCCATTCATCCTCCGTCATGGAAGGAGGCCTTTTGTTTTTCCCCAACAGTGCTTTCGCCACACCTTGTTGAACCAGCAGATCGTGCATTTTCACCTTCCAGATCTCAAAATTATTCTTACCATTAAATTTCTCAATCTCAAAACGGGCACTTTGAGTTTTCGCCATTTGTATCAAAAAACACAATAATCTCCAATATCAACGTTTTAAATACCAGCAATTAAACAAAAAATTGCCTATGCCTTTAAAACAAAATACCTTCCCTTCTTAAAGAAAATTTCTGCCTATGTCTTTCTGCCTTTCTTCCTTTGCCTTTAAAACAAAACAAAAAAACTGCCCTTTGCACTTATTTTTCTTAAGAAAAAACTTGCCTTGTACTTTGTGCAAATTCCAACAAAAAATACATACACTTCAGTTTTTTATTATTATTTATTTGCACCAATAAAGCAATCCTTTATTTGTGCAAAACAAACTGCCTCATATAAAACAAAACATACATATGGTTGGGTCAACAATCTTCGCTCAACCCTTGCATTTTCCCACGCAGTTCTACCTATCGAATTAATATTTACCATCACAAGTCTTGGAGATACCAGACCTGCCAACGCTTATTGTTTTCAGTCGAAACGTTCTGAAAATAATATTCCAAAACTCAGGCAAGCGAAATTAAATTTTTCAATCTGATTATCATTGCAGCAGCAAACTTGTTCTGCCACGCGACCAGGTTATAAGACCCCGAGTTTCCCAAGACAGTGGATGCGAACCGGTCATCTGGCGTGGTTTTTCATGACAGTCGGGTAATAAAAAAAACAGCGCAGGAGCAATTTTACAAAACGCACAGGGCTATTTAACAAACACGCATTTGAATGTTTTAATGCATCCACTCTCACTATCAGTTGGACCAGCGATTTAAAAAAAAAAAAAAACGCACCAGCACTTTTAAATTCAAATGCGTTTTAACTTGTTTCCACAGCAAGCGCTCCACAGCAATTTAAAAAACAGCAATTAAAAGACCATGCACCAGCAATTTAAATACCAGGTCAACAACAACCTCCACGCACAGGTCTCAGCACACACAGCTCTCAGCACGCTCTACGCACAGGCTTTCCACGCACCCGCGCTCCACAGCAGCATTAATCATGCAGGACAGCCAGCGGTCCATCCATTTCAGGCACCAGCGCTCCAGGTATGATGAAAACCTCCACGCAAACGATCCAGGCTATCCTCTCTGCACCAGCAACTCCAACATGCTCTGATACCAATTGTTGGATCAGGTGCACAGCTAAATTAATTAAACACACAGCAGAATAAATCAACAAGCACATGAGACACAGCTTTTAACGTGGTTCACCCAACCAATCTGGGCTACGTCCACCAAACATAGGCATCAGAAGTTTATTAATCAAATTAGGAGATTACATCATGAAATCCTCACACTCTCTTAGCAAATCATCCGAATGACTGCCTGTTATATAGCATAGAGAATCTAACAGCCTCATAACTCCCTCACATCAAATATAGGAGGCATTAACTCCCTCCCAACAACCTGGAGCTAATCTAGGAACTGAATCCCTATTGTTGTCATCCTTCAGAGATTTTTGCCTATTTGACTAAAACAGAAAATCTCAACAATAAGTGGGCTTCCTCAATATATGTTAGTTTCTAGCTTATATAGTCACAAATGGAAAATATATATCATTCACAATTGTCAATACCATATGGATAATTATCTCAATTTATTCTTTTCATCTCATTAGTTATTATTCTCTGCCATAATTTAAACAAGTATTTGCATAAAAAATGGATAAAAAAACAGATGTAAATAAATATACTTACCAAGGGTTATTGTCCACCATTATTTATGTGTTTTCAACACTTTAACCAGAGTAAAAATATAAATGTAAAATGTTAGTGTGCCACTTAATTTACTACCATTTAGATTTATTTCTCCATGACAATAAACCTAAATCTTAACATCATTTTTGTTTATTTCTTAAGCAAATCATTTTTAGCCACTAAGTTTACTTAAAGCTAAGTTGAATAAAAACATGCTAACATGGGTAAAAGTGCCCAACCTATTATTTAGTAAACAAAATCTCAACAAACATTAAATGGCAGAACGGATTGATAAAATTTTCGTTTGTGCTAATGTCGATGCATGTTATAATATACATTTTATGTTAAACCATTATAAATGTTTGGGACTATTAGGGAAGAGATGAACAACTACATCATGGAATTAGAGAGGGTTAGGATTGTTAGTTGGTGATCTCCCCTATGATGTCTCAACTTCATGTGACACATGCTTTGGTCATTTGTCACATGTTTCTTACCTATAAATTAGCATTTTCAACAAAAACAAACCAAACATTTCTCTATAATGTTTTTAAAATCTTCATTTAAGATTTATGTTTGCACTTAGAACTTGTGGTTCTATTACAAGAAAAGTTTGGAAATCCCTTTTGAAATCCATGGGACTATGGTTCTTTGAGGTATATTATGGTATCTACACAAATACTATGCTATTTTAGGGTCGACATTGGTGGTGTGACAATATTTTACATAAGCATCATGGAATTGGCATTAGTGGTGTGATAATATTTTACTTAAGCATATGGAGTCTACACAAATTTTATTCTCTTTTATAATTGGCATTTTTGGCATGACAATATGTTACTTGCAACATGCTAGAACTGATCATTTTCATTTCACTAATTTGAATTCAATGCATTTCTCCTCCCCATGTAGTATTATAAATTGGTATGGTAATTGAGAGCAAAGTGGGTGATACTAATTCCTATTATGACCACTTGAAACTCTATTATCATGTGGGCATTCATAAATGTGTTCTCAAAAGCACCCTTTTTTTGAATAATATTGGTTTTCATGCATTGATCTATCTTCATCTCCATGTGACCATCAATGTAATTTTTGTAATAGGGAAAAATTTGGCCCACCCAAGTATAGCCCTTTCACTAGTAGATAATGTGATCCTTTGGTATATTTGAGGGACAAGAAAGTTGGTAAGTGTTAATGTGTTAGAATTTGGAAGCACCTATCACTTATAAGTTTCACAGTTTTGTGGACATAATAAGATGTATTTAGCCATATTCTTAGAATTGTTGTCACGCTATTAATTTTACATAAATATCTTTGTTATTGTCTTTGACAAACTTTATACAATCCATTGAACACACTGACCCATTATTCTAAAAACTACACTCTTGATGCAGGAGCATCCAGCTCAGGGAGGTCAAGGCTGGAGAGTTTGTCTTTGCAAACAAATTGAGTTTCAGTTAGTTTTTTATTTTTATTTAAATTTCTAGGAACGACTGTCTCAACCCATTGTTAGTTTTTGTTTACGTTCTTTTTTAATTTTTATTAAAATTTACTTTTAGACTACAATTAAGAAAGAACAGTTGTCAAAGTATAACTAAATGTAACCACTGACAGTTTAATAACTGTACAGTGAGTCTTTACAAAAGGGAGGAAGGAAACAGTTACTGGAATCTTTCGACCATCATAGTTTTGAATAGAAACAAGCGTTAAACCGTCTTTTGACAATCTGCATCCATATATTACAGTATGAATATTTTCTCCCTTAACTTAACACATACCATTGATCTATTTTATAACGAAGCTAGGGAATGAATAACTAATACAGGAGCAAACAGAGTACGTGGACAAGTACAGAAAAACAAAGGAGCGAACCTGCTGAAGAGTCAAGTGAAACACTGTCGAAGGAGCATACAATTTCTACAGGTACCAACAGAACACACAACATTTTCTTTCACTGTTTAATTATCAAAAAAAGAAATCATTTTATATACATATATAGCGAAACCGAACACCTACAGTTCCAGATACAACTTCCCAAAAATATAGTTAAGTCACAGAACAGAGGTCCTGTACAATGGTGCCAAATAGAACTTTGAGTTTTCCACGGAACCAACATAAGCACAGTCCCCTCAGAATATAAATACAGTCGCATATACAACAACAGCCTGAAGGCATAAGTTACAGAACACGAATAGGGAGGCCGAAGCCCTTGCCTCGAAAATAGACCAAGCAAGAAGCATAACCCTTCAAACAAATCGACAGAGGGACAACAAGGTGTGACCCTACCTAATACTTGCGTAGGTGTCAGGGCATGCGACCAGCCAACAGCAAACCCCAGCTCCATTTTCCTGTCATGGCCACCAAAACAAAGCCGTCAGCAACCAAGAGACAGAGTCATGGAACAAGAAAACCAAAGACAGAGCCAAGGGTTAGAGAAGGTTCACTTACCAGAGCCGAGTTCTGCTAACGGTGGAAAGAAATCACATGACAAGGCCACAGTTGCAGAGCGCTCACTGCTCACCAGGAGCAAGAACAGTCAACAATAGTCGAAAACGAGGCAGAATGCTAAAACATGGAGGGGAAGAGCTTACCTCTGGTTAGGTCCTGGAATAAAGCCGAGTGTCGAGTTGCCCCACAACCGTGACCTGCAAAGAAGAACCAAGTTCACAATCAGATAGCGAGGCGGACATCTGAAAACCAGTAACATAATCGAAACCAAAGAAAAGCAAGGACCTAAGACCATAACCAGAGCCGAACAAACAGAAACCCACGACTGAGACCAGGTCCCAGGACTTCAGAACAGGGATCTGAGCAGAGAACATTTTCGAAGGGTGTAAGCAAAACCCTGAGGAGCAACGACTTGTGACAGAGGGAAGAGACCCCCCTCGACGACACAGTAGAAGGCCGGAGCAAAAAGTGAAATGAGCCGAGTTAGGGTTTCTTGGTCATAGTAAAAGGCGGGAGGAGCAAACCCCAAGACCATGACACTTGTCCTCAAACAAATAAGCCATAGTACCGCGCCATAAAGTCAACCAACCGTAAAGATATCAACCATACAATCAACAATTAATTATTAAACCGTAGGTGTACAGGGCTGGTCCCATCAAATTTTGGTATCAGAGCAGGTTAGAGATAATTGTTTTTTTTTTCAAAATGGAAGTCGGAAGAAGAGGTCATGGCAGAGCTATTCGAAGGGTAGTAGATGAAGGATTGAGGGAAGAGATTAGGATCCTGAATGCCCGTTTGGCAGCAGTAGAAGCAGGAAGGAGAAGGGATCCTGAAGGAGGAGATGACAGTGATGAAGAAGCTGCAATTACGATAGATGGATCAGATGAGGAAGGACTTGAAATCAGATTATTAAGGTCAGTTTTATTGGCTAGCAGTAAGCCAAAGCCTGAGATTTCAAACTATGATGGTAGTTTGTCCACAGAAGTGCTGTTGGACTGGATTAGTGAGTTGGACAAATACTTTGAATGTGAGGAGATCAGCGAAGATAGGAAAGTTAAATTCGCTGCCACCAAGTTAAAAGGACATGCGGCCTTATGGTGGGACAATGTCCAAGCAGAAAGGAGAAGATCAAATAAGTTACCTATTAAAAAGTGGACCAGAATGGTCGCTAAGATGAAGGGTAAGTTTTTTCCCAAAGATTACCAGATCACTCTTTATCGGCAGGTGCAGAATTTGAAGCAAAGAGGAAGGACGGTGAAAGAATACACCGAAGAATTTTATTGGGTGAATCTGAGAGCTAGTTACATTGAAGACACCCCAGAAAAGACAACAAGGTTTGTGAATGGCCTAAGGCTAGAGATATTAGACGAAATAAGTATTCTTTCTCCAAAAACCATAGAGGAAGCATACCAAAGTGCCTTAAAGGCAGAAGAAAAGATCGCAAGGAAGCAGAACGCCAGAAGAGGACGTGGAACGGGCAAAGGGAAAGGACAATCCTTTGGTAGAGGAAGGACTGCCAACAACAGTGAAGACGGCAGCAGTTCCAAGACCTCGGGAACAACAGAAAAGGAGGGTAGCGCTAGGGGAGGAAGGCCATACCAAAGAGGAAGGGGTAATGGCAGAGGCAGAGGGGCTGCCTACCAGTGTTACAAGTGCCACAAGTGGGGGCATAGGTCCTTTGAGTGCCCTGAAGGTGAACAGGCTGGACAAAGAGGAGCATATGTTGCTCAAACAGAGGAAGCAGAGGCACCACCCCAAGAGGTAGAGAATGCACCGGAGACAGGAGAGGCCTTAGTCTTGAATAAGGTACTGCTGAAACTGGCAAAGGAGACAGCTGAACAAACCCAGAGAAAGGCATTATTCCAGACTGTGTGCAAGTCACATGGAAAATGCTGCAAACTGATTATAGACAGTGGAAGCACTGATAATCTGGTTGCAACAGAGATGGTGGAGAAATTGGGTTTGAAAAGGTTGAAGCACCCAACTCCCTATAAGGTGTCTTGGTTACAGAAAGGTCACCAACTGCTAGTTGATGAGCAGTGTGAGGTGGAGTTCCATATTGGCAAGTATAGGGACAAGGTGATTTGTGACATCATGCCCATGGACGTGTGTCATATTCTGCTAGGTAGACCATGGCAGTATGACCGAAATGACGGAAAAACAAACTGTTACAAGTTTGTCAAGGATGGGATTAAGCATACACTGGTACCCATCAAGGAAGAAGAAATAATAGAAACTAGTGGGACAAAAGTGTTGCTGATGGGTGGAAAAGAATTTCTAAAATAGATTGAAGATAACGAGATAAAGTATGTCGTTGTAAGGAGACCGAGAGCAGTGCTGTTGCACACTGAAATTTCTGACTTACCTGAAGAAATCCAGGATTTGTTGCAGGAATTCAGCGACATTGTGGTGGATGATTTACCGGATAAGTTACCACCAAAGCGGAGTATCAGTCATCACATAGATTTCATCCTTTACCAAACAAAGCTGCTTACCGGATGAGTCCTAAGGACAACGAGGAGATCAGGAAGCAGGTACAAGAATTGTTGGACAAAGGATTGATACGGGAAAGTTTAAGTCCCTGTGCAGTTCCGACAGTTTTAGCTCCCAAGAAAGGAGGCGAGTGGCGGATGTGTACAGATTCAAGAGCAATAAATAAAATTACTATCAGGTACAGGTTTCCATTGCCACGAATGGATGACATGATGGATTGCTTGAGTGGAGCAACATATTTTTCGAAGATAGATCTGAAGAGCAGATACCACCAGATTAGAATAAGAGAAGGGGATGAATGGAAAACAACTTTCAAAACCAATGAAGGGTTGTATGAATGGCTGGTGATGCCATTTGGGTTGAGTAATGCCCCTAGCACTTTCATGTGCCTGATGAACGAGATGTTGAAGGAGTTCATTGGGAAATTCATAATTGTGTATCTTGATGATATACTGATTTTCAGCGAGACCAAGGAAGAACATTTTCGACACGTTATATATGTTCTGGAGAAGTTGCAGCAAAACAAGTTGTTGATAAATTTTAAAAAATGTTCTTTCTTTCAGAAGGAGTTAGTCTATTTGGGTTTTGTGATTGCAGAAAATGAGTTGAAAATGGACCCAAAAAAAGTTGCAGCTATACTTAGCTGGCCATCCCTTAAGAGTCTGTTCGAAGTTCGGAGTTTTCATGGGTTGGCAAGTTTCTATCGCAAGTTTATAAAGAATTTTAGTGGAATATGCGCACCCATGTTGGATACCATCAAAAAGGCAAGTCAGCCTTTCCATTGGATTGAAGCTGTAGAGAAGAGCTTCCAGATGTTGAAGAAGAAGATCACTGAAAGGCCAATTTTGAGGTTGCCTGATTTTAACAAACTTTTCCAAGTTCGTTGTGATGCCAGTGGTACAACCATTGGAGTTGTACTCAGCCAGGAAGACAAACCAGTAGCTTATTTCAGCGAAAAATTAAATGAAAGCAGGCAAAAGTATACGTCTTATGACAAGGAGTTTTATGCCGTCGTCCAAGCATTGAAGCATTGGAGACATTATTTGTTGGGTAATGAGTTTGTCCTGTTTTCTGATAATTCTGCGTTGCAGTATGTTATGCAGCAACATAAGTTGAATCATAAACACGCAAAATGGGTGGAGTACTTGCAGAGTTTTACATTCGTATTGAAGCATATCAATGGTCAAGCCAACAAGGTAGCAGATGCACTAAGCAGAAGAGTTTTACTCTTGCAGGAAAGCACGATACAAGTGTTGGGTTTTGAACACCTGAAGGACTTGTATCAAACAGATGCAGATTTCAAGGAGGCTTATGAGGCCTACCAAAATCCTTTGTTGAGGAACAATAGTCCATGGCTGGACTATAACTTATAAGAGGAGCTGCTATTCAAGGGAGGACAACTGTGTATTCCAGAATGTTCGATGAGGGAGAACATCATCCAGGAAAAACATAGTGGAGGTCTAGCTGGACATTTCGGCATTGATAAGACCTTGGATCAGCTCAGTCATTTCTATTACTGGCCGAAGATGCGAAGAGACGTGCAATGATATGTGACCAGGTGTAAGATATGTCAGTTGGCGAAAGGGCACAGTCAGAACACGGGGTTGTATACACCCTTGCCTATTCCAAACAGACCATGGGATTCAGTGAATATGGACTTTGTCCTGGGTCTGCCCAAAACACAGCAGGGTTTTGACTCCATCATGGTGGTGGTGGACCGTTTCTCCAAGATGGCACACTTCATCCCTTGCAAGAAAACTAGCGACGTTACCCATGTAGCACACTTGTTTTTCACTGAAGTCGTCAGACTGCGTGACTTACCCAAGTAGTGTACTTTCTCAAGCGAAATTTGCTTACAACAATTAACCAAATCGAAGCACAGGAAGTAGTCCTTTCAGATCTTGTATGGAATGCATCCTCGAGGAGTGCATGATTTACGAGATTTGGGACATTTAGAAAGAAGAAGTGCTGATGGGAAAGATTTTGCAAGAGAAATTAATGACCTACATGAGTAGGTGAAGTCAAAATTACAAGACAACAGTCAAAGGTACAAACAGAAAGCAGATCTGAAATGACGAGAGGTACAATTTAATGTAGGGGATCAAGTCCTAGCGCATCTGCGCAAAGAAAGATTCCCTAAGGGCGAATACAATAAGCTGAAATTCAAAAAAATTGGACCTTGCAAAATTTTGCGCAAGTTTTCTGCAAATGCCTATGAGCTGCAATTGCCTCCAGGTATAGGAATATCGCCCATCTTTAATGTGGCGGATTTATTCCCATACACTGCCAGTCCTAAAGAGGACAGTTCGGCGTAGCCAAAACGGGATACCTAGGAAGAGAGTAGTTCGTGGATGAGACAAATGCCTTCAGCTCAGCCACTTGAAATCGAAGGAATCCTCGATACACAGGTGGCCAGGCGGACTCGACGAAAGGAGTACCTATAGTACCTCATCAAGTGGAAGGACCGCCCTATTGAGGACAGTTCTTGGCTTGACGCAGGGCAGATACAACATGTAGGGTATTCTATCAAGGAGCTCATGGACCGGAGCCATGAATTTTCATCTAACCCGGGAGCCTGATGCAGGAGCATCTAGCTCAAGGAGGCCAAGGCTGGAGAGTTTGTCTTTACAAACAGATTGAGTTTCAGTTAGTTTTTTATTTTTATTTAAATTTCTAGGAACGGCTATCTCAGCCCACTGTTAGTTTTTGTTTACGTTCTTTTTGTATTTTTATTTAAAATTTACTTTTAGACTACAGTTAAGAAATAACAGTTGTCAAAGTATAACTAAATGTAACTACTGGCAGTTTAATAACTGTATAGTGAGTCTTTACAAAAGGGAGGAAGGAAACAGTTACTGGAATCTTTCGACCATCATAGTTTTGAATAGAAACAAGCTAGAAACCATCTTTTGACAATCTGCATCCATATATTACAGTCTGAATATTTTCTCCCTTAACTTAATAGAGACCATTGATCTATTTTATAACGAAGTTAGGGAATGAATAACTAATACAGGAGCAAATAGAGTACGTGGACGAGTACAGAAAAACAAAGGAGCGAGCCTGCCGAAGAGTCAAGTGAAACACTGTCGAAGGAGCATACAATTTCTACAGGTACCAACAGAACACACAACATTTTCTTTCACTATTTAATTATCTAAAAAAGAAATCATTTTATATACATATATAGCGAAACCGAACACCTACAGTTCCAGATACAACTGCCCAAAAATACAGTTAAGTTATAGAATAGAGGTCCTGTACGATGGTGCCAAATAGAACTTCGAGTTTTCCACGGAACCAACATAAGCACAGTCCCCTCTGAATATAAATACAGTCACATATACAACAACAACCTGAAGGCATAAGTTACAGAACACGAACAAGGAGGCCGAAGCCCTTGCCTCAAAAATAGACCAAGCAAGAAGCATAACCCTTCAAACAAATCGACAGAGGGACAAAATGGTGCGACCCTACCCAATACTTGCGTAGGTGTCAGGGCACGCGACCAGCCAACAGCAAACCCCAGCTCCATTTTCCTGTCACGACCACCAAAACAAAGCCGTCAGCAACCAAGAGACAGAGTCGTGGAACAAGAAAACCGAAGACAGAGCCAAGGGTTAGAGAAGGTTCACTTACCAGAGCTGAGTTCTGCTAACGGCGGAAAGAAATCGCATGACAAGGCCACAGTTGCAGAGCGCTCATTGCTCACCAGGAGCAATAACAGTAAGCAATAATCGAAAACGAGGTAGAATGCTAAAACATGGGGGGGAAAAGCTTACGTCTGGTTAGGTCCTGGAATAAAGCCGAGTGTCAAGCTACCCCACAACTGTGACCTGCAAAGAAGAACCAAGTTCACAATCAGATAGCGAGGCGGACATCTGAAAACCAGTAACATAATCGAAACCATAGAAAAGAAAGGACCTAAGACCATAACCAGAGCTGAACAAACAGAAACCCACGACTGAGACCAGGTCCCGGGACTTCAGAACAAGGAGCTGAGCAAAGAACATTGCCAAAGGGTGTAAGCGAAACCCTAAGGAGCAGCGACCTATGACAGAGCGGAGAGACTCCCCTCGACGGTGCAGCAGAAGGCCGGAGCAAAAAGTGAAATGAGCCGAGTTAGGGTTTCTTGGTCACAGTAAAAGGTGGGAGGAGCGAACCCCAAGACCAGGACACTTGTCCTCAAACAAATAAACCACAGTACCGTGCCATAAAGTCAACCAACTACAAAGATATCAACCGTATAATCTGCAATTAATTATTAAACCGTAGGTGTACAGGGCTGGTCCCATCAACTCTGCTCTCTTTTTACAATATATCCACCATCTATTCTCTTTGGTGTCTCCTTCCCCTGCTTCGAGGTTATGGTAGTTAAAGAAATAAAGAAGTGAAACAATAGATTTTTACATCCTCTTACCATGAGCTTTTATTTCCCTTTTAAATAAGGGGAAAAATTATAATAAACAATTTTTAAGAATTTTAATATTCATTAATAACAAAAATTTAAATAATATAAAAGTAATAAGATATCAAATAAAATTTGAATGATTATTTTAAAAGTAAAATATTTATAAATTTTTCATAAAAGTGGCACATTGTTATGTAAATTATATTAAGTTTTATATATGAATGAATGAATGAATGATATTTTAACGTCCATGAGACAAAAATAGTCTATGGGCCCACCAACCTCCCTTCTATCATGATGATAATAAATTTCAAATTTATATTTTTCTTCAAGTTGTACATTGGGATAACTTTGCAACGAGCTATTGTAGATATTGGAGATAGAGAGGGGTGGGGTTTGACATTTACAGTTCTATCAAGAGTGAAATCCATTGATGGTTTACAAATTTCACCACCTTTTTTATTTTCAGTGTTATGCAAAAATGCAAAATAATGCATATGTTACACTTAGGAAGAAAGAGGAGGAACAATTGAAGTCGATAACATTTTGAGGTATTTATCTTGAATAGAGTTTAGTTCTTTGGCATAACTTTGAGATCTAAGGAGGCTTTGGTTGCGCATGATGAAATTTGTGGCTAAAACCCACATGGTGATCAAGATCTACACCCTTGGAAAGTGTCCTGCCCCATTATGTTGAAGGGCTCGTACCCAATAGCCAGATGGGAAACCTTTGACAAGGAACCAACTAAGCCTAAGACTATATGATCCGTAAACTGTTGTGGATATTCCACTGGGCAGTTTGTCACAATACATCTAATAATATTATATTAAAAATCTGAAAATTCTACACTATTGCAATTTATTAAACTTTAAGATTTGTGAATTTAACTATAATAAGTGCATGCATGTGAATGGAAATTATGCAGAAAAAGTAGAGAACGACAAAATAAGCACACACACACCCACACAAGACATAAGATATGCTCTTTGGGAAACCCTTTCGAGAGAAAACCCAGCTGGAATGTGATGCTGATTTGCTCTCTTTCTCTGTCTGGAAATTTGGTTGCAAGTACAAAGAAGTAATGCATGTGGCCCGTAGGTTGTTATAGTGCACAGATCCTCTTTGAGTGCTCTACCTCCTATCTCTCTTGGCTATATTTTCTAAGCTATGGAACAAAATTCTCTCGAAAGAATGGAATGCCTGTTCCTCCTGGTGGCTCGGTTATAACACAGCCTGATAGCCTATTAGTAGTTAATTTTGACTACATCAACTCTTAACTAGAGTTACAATATAGACTCTTCTAAAGTATTTTACATCAAAAACACATGGCTAGCCACTTTTCCATAAATAATGGGGGCTGACGCGGCATCCTCCCGAACTATAGGTGTGAAAACAAAAAGGTCAACTTTTGAGTGGCATAAATTTTGCATACGAACTTTGATTGACACACTTCTTGCGACGTTACAAAGGTCTTTGTGTGTAGACAACATTATACAACATTGCGCCAAAGTGGCAAAGTTTTACCCCCAAAAAATGTCGTTTGGTGCCTCAAAACGCTCCTGGAAGGTTTCAAACCCCATTTCGCCAAACTGGCTCCTGCTTGCTATAGTGTTTTCTCCTTAGAGATGTACGAAAAGAAAACACTTAAGACTGTGGATGACAAACAATCTCAACAATATAAATGGCTGCTAAACATTGTAGATCTGCAGCAACTAATAGAAAAAAAACCTGCGAAAGCCATGATCTATGCCACAATCATAGTTAAACAGCAAAAAGAAACAGTAATAACTCCAATCATCCAATGGAAACCAGATATCTTTTTCCAAAGAAAAAAAACCAACTTTTTATAACCATGATAAAAAGTTACATATACATGCCGCAACAATCCTTTTGTTGTATGATAGAGCATCATATAAACCTGCTGGAATGTTATTCTACCTTCCTTCAGTTAGGAGAGATAGAAAATTCTGAGCATAATCAGAGCCTCCTCTAGAGAGGAAAACAGCTCCCTTCCTCAGCATCATCAAAAAGAGTCAACAGTTTCCTTGTGTTTAGAATCCATGGTAACAAAACAAAACATAGCAGCTAGCATCTTTCCCCGGGTTTCCTCTTTCGAGGAAAACAACCCAAGACGAAAAAGAATGCCCAAGTCTAGCATAAAAGACTAAACAGATTTTCAGAAAAAAAAGACTTTTCAGCTGTATACAAAAAGAGACTAATATGACCAGTTCTACTAAGTTCCAGGAGCGTGCAGTCTATACATAAGGAGGCTGGTCCGAGTGGTGGATGCCTCCATTGTTTTCCTCCACTATTCTCCAGCTGCCCAAAGCTTGTTGTATACCTTCTTTAGAAAGCTTATCTGCTGAATCGTTGCGCTCCCTGTAAATGTGATGAATAGAGAAGACATTAAAAGATAATTTTAAATGTTGTATATCTTCTAATAAAGGATACAAGATATAATTTTGACATCTGCTTTGATCATTTGCCCATTTGATAACATTTAATGAATCCCCAAAAATCTGAACTGTGAAGATGTTCCTGTGTATCAACCAACATAGGAGAAGCTTAAGAGCAGATAATTCTGCAAAGTTATTTGAGCCACTGCCTAAGCCTACGGAAGCTTTTAGAGAATGTCTTTCGTTTATATGGATGATTAGACCTGCTCCAGCTTTGTTATTTTGAGAGGCTCCATCAAAGTAAGCCCATGGCACTCCTTCCTTGATTTGTTCTTCTCTAACTTGTCTGGGCATCCTTTCTTCCTCTGAATCCAGTATATTCGAATAAATTGATGTACACTGAATGGCTATTGATTTAGCAGTGGTTTCCTTGTCTTGAAAGATGAATCTGTTTCTTGCAATCCAAATGCCCCATGAGATAATAGGAGGCAGATTCCGCAATTTCCCAATTGAATTTAAGTGCCACCATTTGTGCCAAGCTTCAGAGGTATTATCCCCTTCCTAGGCTACCGGTAAATGAATAAGCTTCTTAACCTCCATCCATACTTTTTTAGCTACAGGACAACCAATAAAAAGGTGTGTTATAGTTTCAGAGTCATTTTTGCACATAGCGCATCTTCCCGGCCCTGACTTAAATCTGGATTGTAGAATGTCCCATGTAGGAACTTTTCCTTTTAACATACACCAGAAGAAAAGTTTTGCTTTTGCAGGGCACTTTAACTTCCATAAAGACTTTGCCCACCATTCCGGATCTCCCCAGCCTTTCTTTGACATGAGGAACTTGTATCCAAGTTTTGGGGAGTAGAAGCCAGAATCAGCGTGAGCCCATACCAGCTGATCTGGTTTGTCTTTAAGCCTTACATTAGATCTGGAAAGTTCTTGAGTGTAGATCTTCCAATTGTTCCACCAATGGGGATGAAGGTCCAAATCCTCTCCTGATTTCCAAGCTTGTCCCCATATGGATGAGTAACTGATCTTCTCCACCTGATTTAGGAAAAAAATTCTTTTGGACTCAAGATGCCTAATCAGGCCAGGGGGCAGAGCAAAGTTCTCATTACACCCCACCCAGGGGTCCCTTCCAATTCGAATATTTTCACCATTTCCAATCTGCCAGGACAGTCCTTGTTCAATAATTTTGAAGGCATCTATAGTCACCTTCCAGACTATCGACACATTTCCTCCTTTCTTTTCTGGGTTCCTTATCCAATCCTCAAGAGGAGTGGGGTCAATGTATTTCCGTTTCACCACTTTTGTCCAAAGATTTTCCATGTTAATGATTCTCCACCCTGATTTTGCCGCCAGGGAGGATCCAAAAGCTGTGATGTCTTTTATTCCCCACCCTCCCCATTCTTTTGGTCTTGCCACTTTCTCCCAGGCAATCCAGGGAATCGCTGAATCCTCCTTTGATCCAGCCCATAGAAATCTGCTACAGATTCTTCTTATCTTCTCCAATATACCTTTAGGGACCCAGGTCAGTGCAACCCAGTAAACTGGGATTGCTAGAAGGACTGATTTAATTAAAGTTAGTCTTCCTGCTCTGGAAAGCCACTTAAAGCTCCAGTGAGAAATTCTAGCTTCAATCTTCGCTACCAACCAATTCCAGTCCTGTTTCCTATAATTATCCGGTTTCAGCCAAAACCCCAGATATTTGAAAGGGTCTCCAAGCTTATAAACTTCAAAAGGAAGAACTGAGGTAATTTGGCTTTTCTCCTGTCTATTAAAGCCTTCTAGAATGAGCTGAGATTTCCTATAATTCACTTGCATCCCAGATGCTTTCATGAAGAGCTCAAGAATCTTCTTGATCTCTTTTATTTCTGACTGGTTTCCATTACTAAAGAGTAAAATATCATCGACAAAGAGAAGATGCGAAATATATAAGTTGACTGCAACCTCCAGACCTTTTATTATTCCTTCCCTTTTGGCTTTTAGAATTAGTTGGCTCAACCCTTCTGCTACCAAGAGAAAGAGCAGTGGAGACAAAGGGCATCCTTGTCTTAATCCTCTTTGCCCTTTGAAGAATGGAGAAGCTGCTCCATTTATAAGGACCGCATAGCTGACACTGGTGATACATCCCATAATCCAATTGATAAAGTCAATTTTAAAACCCAGGTGTGTTAGCAACATCCGGAGGTAGGTCCAACTGATTCTGTCGTAGGCTTTTGACAGGTCAATTTTCACCACTGCTCCTTTCCTTTTCATCTGTTTTACACTATGAATTGTCTCTTGAGCCACCCCTATGGCTTCATGAATTTGGCGCCCATCCAGAAAACCAAACTGTTCGTTTGAGATGCATCTGGACAGGATTGGCTTTAAGCGAACAACAATCACCTTAGCTATAATTTTATAAATGTTGTTGCAAAGCGAAATGGGTCTGAAATCTTCAAACGATTCTGGGTCTTCTTTCTTAGGAATAAGGGCTATAAAGGTTGAGTTAAAAGGCACATATACCATACCTTTTCTTCTGGATTCCTCAACCACCTCTGTTAATTCTAAGCCAATCTGATCAAAGAAATGCTGGAAAAGTTCTATAGGCCACCCGTCAGGCCCAGGACTTTTATCTTTGGCCATAGATTTTATAATACTCTCCACTTCTTCAGGTGTGACTTCTCCCTGCAAGCCCTCAGCTTCTTCCTCCTCCACATATCGAGGAAAACATTGGGTTGTTTTGATAACCTCTGCTAATGTAGATTCCCCTTGCTCAGAGAATAATTTTTGAAAATGGTTCCTCCCCATGTATGAGAGAGATTCAAAGGTATTGGCCTCTCTACCTTCCTCATCCTTTAACTTCCAGATGGTATTCATTATCTTCCTCCCTTTTGCATAATTGTGAAAAAAAAAATATTTTCATCTCTAGCCATCAGCCAAATTGCCCTGCTTTTCAACCTCCATTCCTCTTCTTTGTCCAAAAGAATTTGACTTCTCTGCTTTTCTAACAACAGGATCCTATCCTTCGACTCCTGAGATTCATAGCCATTCGAATCAAGATTTTCCAATTCCCCCAGCTCCAGATTGATATTGATTAAGGCTTCATTTTGTTTCTGCTTCCTCTTTTTTGCCCAATCCAGAGTGGCCTTCTTCAGTCTTTTCAAATTTTCCATGAAAAGGAAACTCTTATCTTCCGTGGCATCCCTACACGGGTGTTGCCAAGTTTCATTAAAGAGCTTTCTGAATGATTCCTCCTGCATCCATGATGCGTTGAATTTGAAGGGTGCTGCCGGCTTAAAGGGAGGCTTGGACAGCTCGAGTAGAACTGGGAAGTGATCCGAATTTCCCCCCTCTCCTACCCACTGTCTGAACACCGGGATTCTGGAAGCTAGATCTTCACTTAGAAGAAACCTGTCTAATCTTTTTGCGATTCTAGCTTCACCTGTTCTACAATTTCTCCATGTAGGTTTGAGTTTTAACAGGTTTGCATCTATCAGATTATGCGTAGCAAGGGCATTCAAAAAGAAATCTGATAGAGGGTCTTCTCTGGCTGAAGGACCCCAAGCCTCGACATTCCCAATGGAAAAATTTAGATCTCCTCCTAACACCAGATTTTGATTTCTCATCACTGATTTAGCCAGAAGATTGTTCCAAAAAGAGACTCTCTCCTGGCATGGCCCGTAAATATTTAAGATCATCAGAGGGAAGTCAAAATCAGGGGACATAGCTTCCATCCCCAAAACATGATCCATCCCCCACATATTTATGAGTTTCATTCTTCCTTCCCTGAAGCCTATAGCCAAGCCCCCCGAATGACCACTGGAATCCAAAGCTTGAAATTGCCACCCCGGGAGAATGGAACACAGAGATGACAAAAATTCTGAACTCATGCCTAAAGTCTCCTGCAACATGAGTACGTCTGGGTTATAACACTGTATCAACTCCTTCAAAGCCAGTTTTTTGGGTTTACTGGCTAAACCCCTACAATTCCATGAAAGAAAGATCATTTTGACACATCCTCACAGGGTTTCGCCGCTCTAAGCACCCTAGGAATCGACAGTTGTTTACCATCTGCCATATCAAATTTTGCTTTCACCTGTGCCTTGGTGTAGAGCCTCTACTTTGCACTTGATTATCCATCATTACCTACAGTTTTCCCTCACTCATCTCTCTCTTTTGCCTCATTTTCCTTGCAAACCAACCCAGATCATTACATTTAATGTCTTTAAGCATGATTAAGTGAACTTTGCTAATGTGTGACTGTTTTGTTTAGATTTTGACATATTTACAGAGATTCCGCAGCTGTCTGGCAATTCTGCAGCCATTCAGCGATTCCGCAGCCATCTGATGATTCTGCAGCCTTTTTGTTAATCTTAAGGTTCCACGTGTCATTTTGCAAAACAAGCCACATGGGCATTTAGGGATAAAGGTGCTCAAGGTTCCTGTGCTGTTGGTTCGGTCAGCCACATCATCTACACCTCCGGTCAACGAGGGTCAAGCCACGGTCAACAAAGGCAGCTAAACGGTGTTGCGTAAGCTGTTGGGTCACGTCAATGCAACTGGTGATTTGTCCGTGTTATGCAGGTTGTGGAAGACATAATCCAACTCTGGATTCAATTCCCATAACGACCAGAACCTCCAGGTCATCCACGAGGTTTATGACGTGTTGCTGAACCTTTATTACGCATGACAGATTAGTTAAATTTCAGTTTCTAGCTTTACGCATTAGGCAATCGTTTAGATGCCTATAAAAACTAGCGTTTGCATACGCTTAATGTTACTTTTAGTTGCTGTGTTTTATGAACTTGTTATAATTTTAGTACATTTCAAGACTCTGTTTTGATAGTGCTGTTCTAGCACTCTTGACTGTAATTTTCTGCATATGGAGTAATAGAAGACAGCGTTGTTTTGAAGTTTTCAAATCTTTGAGTCTTCTTTGGGTTGTATGAATGGAGGGCCCCTGTTCATGACTGCCCTTGTATAGTATTTTATGTTCAGCATTTCCTTATTTTCCATTCAGCATTTCCTTTTTTTTGAAACATGTACAACTTGATTCACTTTCATGTTATTTCATTTCCAGCCTTTATTTTAAGCTGATCAGTATTGTTCTTTTGCAGGTTTTTAACCCAGGATTGTTTTTGTGTTTATGTATTTGCTTTATATCTAGTGGTAGTTTCAGTTGACAGATTCAAAGTTGCTGCCTTTACTTTATTTTCATAGCTGATTTTTAGTTTAATTTCTCAAAGTTGTCTGCTAACATATGAATGGTCTCTTTATCACAAATTGTCTATCTTTTAGAGATCAGAATACTAATAAATTACAGCTGGCTTTGAGTACTTTTTAGACTAATCTTTAACTACTTTCTAATCGTGCTTTACATAGTACCATATGATAGAAGCAGAGAGTTAGAAAGAGCTGAACATTATAACTAGTCTTTGAAGTAGATTTTTCTCATTTTTGATCACTTTTTAAACTCATCTTTAGCTACTTCCTAATCGTGTTTTACACAATACTATGTGTTAGAAGCAGAGAGTTAGGAAGAGATAAACATTATCATTGGTTTTTAAAGTGATTTTCTTATCTTTTATTTGCAGCAGCATGAATGGTGTCTAATGCCATTATAAAGTGGTTCTTTGCTTTCAGTTCATTTTCATTTATTTATTTCTTTCAAGCTTTTCCTTTTCAGCAAGTAGTTAAAAACCACTAATCACACACTCTCACTCATCTAGAATTCACCTTACACACACTATCACTCATCTGTTTATAAAAACATCACTCCATCTTAGGAAGATAAATTAACCACAAACAACACCCCAAACGACAAAAAGCTCTAAGAGGTTGCTTAAGTACATATAGTACACCTTCACTTCATCAGCTTACGAGCCCCGGGTTGACAATTAATGACATCAATTTAGGAATACTAAATTGACTAAACATTTTGGCGCCGTTGCCGGGGAAGTGAAATTAAGTAGCCATATTCTTAGAAAAAAAAAACATAAAAAAAATTTCAAGGAAAGAAGTTGATAACCTATCAAAGTATGCTCTCCTCTTGCACTTCAAGGTGATCTGGAGGATCAGAAAAGAGAAAGTTATTGATTTGGTAGTTTCTTGAGTATGCTCTCTTCTTGCACCTAGAGTGAACTGGAAGATCAGAAAAAGAACTATTAACTTGACTTGAAGAAAAATAATAAAAAATGACATGCATAGAGCTAGAGATTCTAGAGGAAGGTTTTTAGCTAGAGCTCGAAGTTCAATTTTTACAAGTCCATCTGCTTCAAGGGATAGACAAGAGACACCTCCCTTATCTCCAACCGACACTCCTAGTCCTAGAATTCCTGGAATTCAAGAGCCAAGAGTTGACTCTCCTACACCTTCTATTGAATTTGAACTAGGAAGAGACTCTTCTCTTTCTCCTACAGAAAGACCAATTGTAATTGAGGAAGTGGAATCATCTGAAGAAGAAGGAGAAATCTCTTCTCATTCACCTTTTGTAGAGGAACCAGAAGATTTTGAAATCCCTAGGAGAATCATCATGGCAGAGGAAGAAGGAGGTGGTAGAGGTAGAGGTAGAGGTAGAGGAGGAGGAGGAAACAACAATAACAATAATGGAGGTAGAGGTCCCCTTGGAGGAGGAAATAGAGATGGGGATAATTCATTTGGGTTTCCCATTGTTAATGAGGATTCCCGAGCTACTATGAAAAACATATCACCATTTGTCCTCCCTAACTTCCATGGGTTAAGGACTGAGGACCCCGAAACATTCTTATTTGAGTTTGAAGTGGTGTGTCGAACTTATGACTACCTGGATGACTCTCAGAAACTCAAGTTGTTCCCTTCAACACTGAAGGATCAAGCCTTGAAATGGTTCATGGGGTTACTCACTCAATCCATTAGGACTTGGGATGAAATGAAACAGACATTTTTGGATAGGTATTTAGACTATTGTATGCCTACTAATCACAAGGACGAGGTTTTTAAAATGATACAAAAAGAAGATGAGAGCTTAGAAGATTTACTTGAAAGATTTCAATATAACTTGAAAAGAGCAAAAATGAGTACCTTGGATGAAGAGACCTTAAAAGCCCTCTTATTAAAAGCCATTAGGGATGAATGGATAGACATCTTAAACATGATGGGGAAAGGGGATATTTCTCAACTTTCACTCAATGATATAGCAGAACTTTGTATCCATCTCTCAAGGGGCAAATCAAAAACTCAAAAAGGGCCTAGAGATCCTTCTCTCCTAAGAGCAAATAAATCTGCAACAGGATCAGTAAGTAGGGCTGAAATCGGCAGCATGCTTGATGAATTTAAAACTGACATCCTAGGGAGTCTTAGTGAACAACTTGATACCCTTAAGATTCACAATAAACAAAAAGCAGAAGCTGAGGCTTTGGTTATCTTTTTCCCGAAATGCAGAAAGAAACATGCTTTAAGGGAATGTCCCTTAGATGCACACGTTATAGAAACATGTGTAATTTGCTCAGAAACTCATGAGACCAAGGATTGTCCTTCAATTCCTGGCCTCAAAGCAGTCTTTCAAGAGGATCCAGATACACTTGAATCTCTCTGTTTTATTGCAAGGAGACCTTGGCAGGGACAACAGAATCAAGGGTTTAACAACTCTATGAATTCTCAATCCCAACCAAATTGGAATCCTTGGCAACAACCTTGGCCTCAACCTCAAAATGCTTTTCAAGCATGGATGCAAAGCATGCAAAATCCTTATGGGAGATTTGCTCAATTCTATCAATATCCTCCATCATTTCAGAATCAGCAAGCTCCACAACTTCCAAATCAAGGTCAACAACTATCATTGCCATACCCTCAACAACAACAACCTCCTCCACAAAATCAAAATTCTCAATTATCACTTCAATCCCAGCAGAAATCAAATCAACTTCCCTCTCAGCCATTACCAAATCCAAATAATAGGAACCCTCAAAATGCTTACATGATGGAAGGTCAACCATTCCCTACCTATATGGTTGTTCCTCTCAATGAAGTACAACTCAGATCAGGTAGAGTCTTAGATCAACCTTCTACAAGTGTTCAACAACCAAGTATTTCTGAGGAAGAATCTCTCAAAGTCAATAAGGGTTCTGAAGTATCACTTCAAAACCAAAATATCCAAAAAGAAAAAGAAAAAGAATCAACCTCTACAACTCCCATAGTTGAGCAACCTACACCTTTAGCTACACCTCCTTTTCCTGAAAGATTACAAATTGACAAAGGAGTGGAAAAGCAAATATGGGTGCCTGACTATAGTTTCCTAGATGAATTGAAGAATGTTTGTATCAAGATCCCCTTGTTACAAGCCATTAAAGAAATTCCCATTCTAGCGAAGACAATAAAGGAGTTGAGTTTGAAGAAAACAGGAAAAAGAACCAGAGATACTAAAAGGATACATCTAGTTGGAAAAATTGCAGACATAATGATGGGTAAGATTACCATGCAAAAATATGTGGATCCCGGTAGCCCTATTGTCAAAACTCATATTAATGGGGTTGAAATCCCAAATACTTTGATTGACTTAGGAGCCGCTATCAACATCATGAGTAGACAGACCATGGATCAGTTAAAGCTTCCTAACCTTCTCTTTACACCTACTTTGCTGCAGCTTGCAGATAGATCAATCATTAAACCTGATGGTGTATTGGAAGATATTCCAGTCTCTCTAGATTCTTGGGAATATCGAGTTGATTTTATGATTTTAACTCCCAAGAACAATCTAGGAGGACATCCTCTTATTTTAGGAAGACCTTGGCTGGCCACAGCTGATGCTTTCATAAGTTGTAGGTCTGGGGACATGTATATATCAGATGGTAATTCCACCAAGAAATTCAACTTGTATCCTCCAGCAAAGGCAATAACAGAAATAGGAGAAGATGAGTGGGTTGATGATGAGGATACTATTCAACCTGTTCTAACCATCTCTGAAATCAGTGAGGATAGTCAAATTCTAAATACATTAGAAAATTTTGAAATACCTTTAGAATATGACTCTACACAGTTTCAGTTAGATGCAGACATTGAATATCTCTCCTCTAGACAGATGTCTCTCTTCTCAATGGAAGAGTTTGGTAGTTCTACAGTTGAAATCCTTCCAGGAAAAACATTGAACATTAATAAAAACTTGGAAAGACCACAACAAGAAGAATCAACTAAACTGTTGCAAAAACATTCCACTGCCTTTGCATGGGAATACACTGACATGAAAGGAATCGATCCTAAGACTTGTATTCATCACATCTATATTGAACACAACAACAGACCTATTAGGCAACCACAAAGAAGGATGAATCCAAACCTTAGGGAAATCGTGAAAGAAGAACTCCAGAAATTGCTCAAGGTAAACTTCATTTACCCCATTTCAGATAGCCAATGGGTTTCTCCCTTGGTTATAGTACCCAAAAAGAATGGTAACTAGAGAGTTTGCATTGATTATCGAGAATTGAACAAGGAAACCTTAAAGGATCATTTCCTTCTACCTTTTATTGATCAGGTACTAGACACTTTAGCAGGTAAAAAGTATTTCTCATTCTTGGATGGTTTTAGTGGGTATAATCAAATTCAGGTAGCACCTGAAGATCAAGACAAAACCACATTCACTTGTCCTTGGGGAACTTTTGCCTACCGAGTACTCCCTTTTGGATTGTGCAATGCACTCGCTACATTTCAAAGGGCTGTACTAGGAATCTTTTCAGATCTGATTCATGATTGTGTAGAGGTATACATGGACGATTTCACAGTTTATGGTAATACATTTGAAGAAGCTTTGGAAAATTTGGAAAAAGTACTGGTAAGATGTAAGGAAACAAATCTTTCTTTAAGTCATGAAAAGTGTTTTATGATGTTTACTGAAGGGATTGTTTTAGGACATCATATTTCAGGAGATGGGATTAAGGTTGATAGATCCAAAGTTGAAGTCATCTCTAAGTTACCTATTCCAAATTGCCAGAAGGATGTTAGAAGTTTTCTTGGGTTTACTGGGTATTACAGAAGATTTATTGAAAACTTCACTAAGATAGCATCCCCTCTTTTCAAATTGCTTACCAAGGACTGTGAGTTCAAATGGGATCCTGAGTGTCAATCTGCCTTTGAAGCTTTAAAGACTAGAATATCTGAAGCACCCATCTTAAGGGGACCAAATTGGAAACTCCCTTTCCACATTTCTATTGATGCTTCAGATACAGCTCTAGGAGCTGTTTTGGGACAAAAGGATTTGATCCCTTATGCCATTTATTACACAAGTAAGAATTTGACTCCCACTGAGTTAAATTATACTGTTACAGAAAAAGAGTTCTTAGTTGTGGTACATGCGATCAATAAGTTTAGACACTACATAACCGACTATGAAACCTTTGTCCATACTGATCACTCTGCCATAAGATATTTAATGAACAAACCTGTCACTAATGGTAGAGTTACAAGATGGCTTTTACTTTTACAAGAATTCAACATTACTGTGTTAGATAGACCTGGAAAACAAAACACAGTAGCTGATTTCTTGTCTAGAATCCAAAACACTAATGAAGATTCTCCAGTAGAAGATAAGTTTCCAGATGAATACTTGTTTGCAGTGACTACCAAGACTCCTTGGTATGCAGATATGGCTAATTATCTAGTTACAGGGAAGCTACCTCTACACTTATTTCCTAATGAGAGAAGGAAAATCATTCAGGAGAGTTCACATTTTTCTTGGATTTCTAATGAATTGTTCAAAACAGGGCCAGATTGTATAATCAGAAGGTGTGTTCGGGAAGATGAAATGCCTGACATCCTTAAGGCATGTCATGATGAACCATGCGGCGGGCACTTTGCTGACAAGAGGACAGCCTATAAAATCCTTTCTCTAGGATATTATTGGCCTTCTCTCTTTAAAGATGCAAAGCAGTATGTTAGAAGGTGTGACAGCTGCCAAAGAGTTGGGAAACCAACTCCTTCAAATGAAATGCCACTACAGCCTCAGGTATGCATCGAACGCTTTGAGAAATGGGCTCTAGATTTCGTTGGACCAATTAATCCTCCATCAAAGCAAAAGAAGTATATACTGGTTTGTACTGATTATGTTACTAAGTGGGTAGAAGCGAAAGCATTGCCTTCTGCCACTGAAAATTCAGTTGCTCAATTTCTTTTTGAGGATATTTTCACTCGTTTTGGTGTCCCAAGGGAAATTGTAACAGATCAGGGCAGCCAGTTTACATCTAAATTGATGGAGAAGCTGATGGAGGAATATAAGATCAAGCATAGAACATCCACTCCCTACCATCCGCAATCTAATGGCCAAGTGGAATCTACCAATAAAGTTATTGAAGGCATTATCACCAAGACTGTTCATCTTCATAGAAGAGATTGGGCGGAAAGGCTCCCTGAAGCCTTATGGGCCTATAGAACTACATGGAAGAACACAACAGGACATTCTCCCTATGAACTTGTTTATGGGAAGGAAGTCCTGCTCCCCATTGAGTTCCAAATCAAGACCTTCAAGATGGCAGTCCAATTGGGAATGAGCCTCTCAGAAGCCCAAAGACACAGAATGGACCAGCTAAATGAGCTAGATGAAATAAGACAAGATGCAATTCTAAGGACCGATCTAGTTCAGCACCAAAGATCTAAATGGCATGATCGTCATATCAAAGAAAGAAAGTTTCAGAAAGGAGATTGGGCTCTATTGTTTGATTCAAAGTTCAAAGACTTCAAAGGAAAGTTTCAAACTCATTGGCAGTCTTATGCAGAAAACCTGAGGTGAAAATCAGGGTCACCTGACACCTCATGTTTTCCAAGGAAAAAACAATATCTCTCTCTCTTCCCTCTCATTTCGCCATTTCATCCACTTCATTCACCATCTCATTCATTTAATCACTCTCACTCCACCTCATTTCTTTCCATCCATCCATCCATTCATTACATTTCATTCCATCAATAAAGTTTTTTTTAGACAACTAAAGTTGTTTTGTGCAGCCGGAGGGTACCACTGCAGTTTCCGCAGCTGTCTGGAAATTCTGCAGCCATTCAGCCATTCCGCAGCTCTCTGCACCTGCATAAAAAAAACACAGTCTGTTTGAAAAGAAATTTAGAGTTCAAAAGTCATCAACAATAAGTGGAAAAAAGTCATGCAACAGCAATAAAACAATGAAGGGTTAGTGGAAAATGATCAAAGGCAATCCAAGCGCGGATCTGAGGTATGATCTAAATCCTAAACTTACGGTTATCTCATTTTGCAAAGTTTCCGGGGTTATGTTTCTTGCCATTTAATGTAATGATTACCAGTCTTTCCCATCATGCGACCAAAAATCCACGTATCCCCCACACTTATCGGTCCTGTTCATCACGATTTTGAAACTCAATTGCGGCTGCTCTTCCATTAAGGTTTTCGTACCTAAGTGATGTAGACTACTGTACTACGTCTCTCTACGTCATAATTCCCGCAGCCAAGTGTAAACCCATGACCGAAGCCTAAGGACCTAACCGTTTCTACCCATCATTTCATAACCCTCCTACGCTCGTATCATTCCATTTACGCTGTTTCATTTCCACAGTTCCCTTATTCCGCTGTGCTCACTACGCTGCTACCTTAGCCATACTCTGTTTTACTTTTTCCTCTCTGCTAATTCTGATTATCAGTGAACGTATGTTACGACTGTTACATTAGAGCCATAAATTTACTGTGTTAAGGCCACTGTTGAAGCCGTGTAACCTTTTTTTCAAAAAGTTTTAGAACAGAGCCGTAGAGCCAATGGGTAAACTCTTAAGAGCAGAACCCGAGGGTTCAAAATTTCTGGAGGGATATCCTCAAGTTAAAGAGGCTTTGCAGAAAGCAAACTGGCTCCAATGCATCCAGAAATTCAGAGGTTACCACAAAGAGGTTACGAAGGCCTTTGCACATTCCTTCAGAGACAAAGACAATCAAGTGGAGATAGGGGACCTAAAGTTTACAGTCACTGAGAGCAGTATAGCACAGACCACTTCACTCCCACAAACTGGAGAAAGATGGTTTAAAAACAGATCAGTACAAGACCAACAGTGGAAGCAAATATTAAAGAATCCAGGTATGGATACCAGCATTTTTACAAAAGGGATTCATGTTACTTATGTCAAGGAAGAATGGACAACTTTACTTTTATTAGTGCAAAAATTCTTTACTTGTGAGGGAAGGTTTGGAGTTTTATATGTTTACCATGCCAAAGTCATGATGCATTTCTTAGGAGATGATATTAACCTTCCATATTTTCTACTCTCAAGTCTTAGAAAAATGTGTTCAATTGTCCAAAGGAACCCAAGAAACATTGAACCACATCTGTATCATCATGGTCTTGTTAAGATGATAGTTGAGGAACAGTTGAAAGCAAAAAGAGATACCTGGGAGAGATTTCTTGTGAGAAACCATTTTGAAGAAGCAGGAGAAACCTCTGTGCCTAGAAAGAGTAGAAGAAAAAGAAAAGAGGCTACCCCTGAAACTGTTGTCCAAGAGGAAACTGTCCAAGAACAGATTGAAGAAGAAACTGATGTACATCATTCTGAACATGAAATTGACCCTGAGCCTGCTGTGGACATTGGTCAAACAGCCCAAGGAATCATCACAGAAACCCTTTCAGAACTTGCCCAAGAAGTTTCTCAAAAGAGAAAAGAGAGTAGGAAGAAACAAAAGAAAGATAAAGGAAAATCCATAGCTCAAGAAACCTACCTCACTCCTGAGAATTCTAGTGAGGAAGACACTCAGCCCTTAGCACAAAGGTTGGCCCAACTCCATGAAACTGCCCTTTCCAAGAAGGTGGAAAAACAAAAGCAAAAAGCACAAAAAGAAAAACAGAGCATCACCACCGTGAGAAGGAGCAGAAGGATACAAGACAAAGTGGGGGCCACAAAGGGTAAAAAGTCACTCATCATTGATTTGAGCACACCTGAAAAGGTTGCTACAAAACCTGACTTTGAGAAAAGCTCTCCACACGCTGAGTATGTTGAGACCAGTCCTCCACGTGAGGAAAGTCCTTTTGAGCATGAACCTGAATATGAACATGGATCCGAATTTGAATATGAGCCTACTCCAAAGAAGTCACCAGAGGTTGATCCAGATCAGCAGAAAGTTTATAATTACCTGGAGACGTTAGAACAAGCAGCTGCTGTTCCAAGCACTGTTCAACCTTTGGAGCAGCAAGTTCAATCACTGAAGCAGGAAATATTTGAGCTGGAGGTACTAAATCGCCACATCAAACAAGAAAATGAAAAACTGAAGGTACAGAGCAATGTGGACAGGATGGTCCAAGATAACACCATGCTTCATATGGGCCTGTGGCAAAAGGAAAACAAAAAGCTCAAGAAGAGATCCAGGAAATTAAACAGAGCTTTGATCAATCTAAAATTCAGGTGTTTGATGAAAAGACCAAGAGTCAATGTGGCCACACAGAGAAAGAAGAGAAGGCTGGATGTCTTAGCAGAGGCATCTCAGCGGGTGGACTGAACAATGTTTTTGATTGCATGAGGACATGCAATGCCCTCGTAGTGGGGGTATGTAGAGCCTCTACTTTGCACTTGATTATCCATCATTACCTACAGTTTTCCCTCACTCATCTCTCTCTTTTGCCTCATTTTCCTTGCAAACCAACCCAGATCATTACATTTAATGTCTTTAAGCATGATTAAGTGAACTTTGCTAATGTGTGACTGTTTTGTTTAGATTTTGACATATTTACAGAGATTCCGCAGCTGTCTGGAAATTCCGCAGCCATTCAACGATTCCGCAGCCATCTGATGATTCCGCAGCCTTTTTGTTAATCTCAAGGTTCCACGTGTCATTTTGCAAAACGAGCCACATGGGCATTTAGGGATAAAGGTGCTCAAGGTTCCTGTGCTGTTGGTTCGGTCAGCCACATCATCTACACCTCCGGTCAATGAGGGTCAAGCCACGGTCAACAAAGGCAGCTAAACGGTGTTGCGTAAGCTGTTGGGTCACGTCAATGCAACTAGTGATTTGTCCATGTTACGCAGGTTGTGGAAGACATAATCCAACTCTGGATTCAATTCCCATAACGACCAGAACCTCCAGCTCATCCACGAGGCTTATGACGTGTTGCTGAACCTTTATTACGCATGACAGATTAGTTAAATTTCAGTTTCTAGCTTTACGCATTAGGCAATCGTTTAGATGCCTATAAAAACTAGCGTTTGCGTACGCTTAATGTTACTTTTAGTTGTTGTGTTTTATGAACTTGTTATAATTTTAGTGCATTTCAAGACTCTGTTTTGATAGTGCTATTCTAGCACTCTTGACTGTAATTTTCTGCATATGGAGTAATAGAAGACAGCGCTGTTCTGAAGTTTTCAAATATTTGAGTCTTTTTTGGGTTGTATGAATGGAGGGCCCCTGTTCATGACTGCCCTTGTATGGTATTTTATGTTCAACATTTCCTTATTTTCCATTCAGCATTTCCTTTTTTTTGAAACATGTACAACTTGATTCACTTTCATGTTATTTCATTTCCAGCCTTTATTTTAAGTTGATCAGTATTGTTCTTTTGCAGGTTTTTAACCCGGGATTGTTTTTGTGTTTATGTATTTGCTTTATATCTAGTGGTAGTTTCAGTTGACAGATTCAAAGTTGCTGCCTTTACTTTATTTTCATAGCTGATTTTTAGTTTAATTTCTCAAAGTTGTCTGCTAACATATGAATGGTCTCTTTATCACAAATTGTCTATCTTTTAGAGATCAGAATACTAATAAATTACAGCTGGCTTTGAGTACTTTTTAGACTAATCTTTAACTACTTTCTAATCGTGCTTTACATAGTACCATATGATAGAAGCAGAGAGTTAGAAAGAGCTGAACATTATAACTAGTCTTTGAAGTAGATTTTTCTCATTTTTGATCACTTTTTAAACTCATCTTTAGCTACTTCCTAATCGTGTTTTACACAGTACTATGTGTTAGAAGCAGAGAGTTAGGAAGAGATAAACATTATCATTGGTTTTTAAAGTGATTTTCTTATCTTTTATTTGCAGCAGCATGAATGGTGTCTAATGCCATTAGAAAGTGGTTCTTTGCTTTCAGTTCATTTTCATTTATTTATTTCTTTCAAGCTTTTCCTTTTCAGCAAGTAGTTAAAAACCACTAATCACACACTCTCACTCATCTAGAATTCACCTTACACACACTATCACTCATCTGTTTATAAAAACATCACTCCATCTTAGGAAGATAAATTAACCACAAACAACACCCCAAACGACAAAAAGCTCTAAGAGGTTGCTTAAGTACATATAGTACACCTTCACTTCATCAGCTTACGAGCCTCGGGTTGACAATTAATGACATCAATTTAGGAATACTAAATTGACTAAACACTTGGCTAGGTAAGACTTCCGCCCCCTTGACTTCTTCATAGAGTACTGGGGTACATCCATGCCTAATCCTCCGATTGGGTTTCCTGAAGCCGGCCTTTCGTCAAGGGAATGCAGGTTATAATGACACGCTGGTTTGGAAGGAGATATTTTTACTTCACGGGTATCATTTGGAACCTCTTCACAGTTCAGATTTATCTTGGGGATTGATGCAATGATGCTTTCAACATGCAAATGTTCGACAGATGAATGACTATGAGAATTTGAAATTAAGCATGCATCTTTTACTTCATAAGGAGGAGGCATAGAAGGAAAACAAGAGTCCAGACGCGTACCCATCGTGACTTCAAGGGTGCCTGCAGATGCTTCTTTTGTGACTTCCAGGGCACCAGTCCCAGATCCAATAGGGGTTCCTTCTTCAAATTCCAGGCGCGGGGTCTGTTGGGTCTGCATCGAAGACTTCTCCTTCTCGTTCCTATCCACTTCCATGGCGTCCTCCACTTGGGCCTCCTCATACCTGGGTTCTATCTCATTTTCTGTTGATACCACCTCCACTTCGGCTTTCTTTTGTTTCCTTCTGCGACGAAAACCCAAAGGGCAGTCCCTTGCTAGATGTCCATACTCATGGCATCTGTGACACCTGAAAGGCAGGTGTTCGTAGTCCAATGGCTGATCGAAAATGAGGTCTTTATATTGAATTTTTATATTTTCTGCTAGGCCTTCTCTGGGGTTAAGATTGACCAATATCCGGGCCATGGCTTTATTCCTTGTTTCGATGAAAGACATATCCGTTTCTAGATAAGTGCCAAGCATGTTACCAATGGACCTGAAAACTGAATCCACCCATAGAAAAGGAGGTAGACCAGGGGCGCGAACCCATACCGGGAATGATTCTACCTTTTCTCGCTGCGCATCGAACAGTGGCGTCCATCGCCTGAAGAGAACGGGATGGTTCCCAAAAGCCCAATTTTTCGCCATCACCCAGTCCGCCATTTCCTTCTTTTCGAACTGAATCATGAACCATCCTTTTGCTAGAACTGAAACTTTGAAGGATTTTTCTGGGGCCGCCTGCCATTGCTGATCTGCCCAATTTTGGATGAATTGGGCTGAATATTTTTTCCCTCGCGCTCGTCCTACCAATGTGCATTCAGCCACCTCCATAGCTTCCTCTATTTGGATGTCCACCCCCAGAACAAGATTTGCTTCTATCTCCTTTTTCTTGATTAGTTTCTGTTTCTTCCTCTTCTCCCCAACCTACCTATTACCAGAACCCTCTTCCCTTCCTTGCGTGACAGCCACCCCATTTTCCGCTTCTGTTTGCTGCGAGAAATCCTTTTTGCCTACTGGCAGAAATCCTGAGGGGATCTCTGAATTAGTAACTCCCACAATACCCCTGATCCCTGCTCCTTTGTCCACTCCTTTTTCTACGCCCACCTCTACTGACAGATTTTCTGCTTCGCCTCTCAGGCCTTCCTTCCTTCGACCCGCATCTGCTTCAGATCTCGCTATCTCTGGCTCAGATCTCACGCTAGGGTTAACCAAAACCCTTGCTATAGATGATCTAGTTATTGCCGGTGATCTTCCTTCTTTAACCGACCCTAGGTCAGATTTGAGCCCTCCCATCGGGCTATGCCAAGACCAGTTTTTTGGGCCATGGCCGAAGACCACATCTTCAAGACCTCCAGTATAAGGATGAGCAGGAGATAGGGGTTTTGTATTACTTACTTGTGAAAAGCTGAGTACTTTCACCTGAGGGAAACCCTCCTTCTGAGAGCTCGAATCCTGGTTGTTGGATAGGTAAATCCCCTCTGCGGACAGAGGCGATCCCACTAGCCTATAACAGAACTAGCCACAATCAAACCACGCTGCTATGCAAGTTCCTAGTTATGCATCAAAGGTGAATCAAGAAGACCAACCTGGAGTCCAACGATATGATTGAAGCAGAGTTGATATCCCCGCTCCCTCGCTCCAGCAGATCATAAACGAACACCTGCACATGCAAAGGAAGAGACAGATACCAACATAACAGCTACCAAGGCACAACTATATTTCAGTCAGAAAGGAAATAAATCAACACATCACCATAATAGACAATGAGATTGGAACTATAATAGCAGTCGCTCATCAATTAATAATAAACAGGAAGAGTTACAACCATTGTTCTGACGCTGACCCTCTCCTGGCTGGGCGAGTAACTATATGTGTCTTGCAATGCATCTCCTCTCCGGCAGCATAACCTCTCTTGCACTCACTAGCATTCCTCCAAGAACTCAGGAACTCAACATCTAACACTCCATGACTAATCATTATCACTAGCTTGTCAAATGCATAGGGACAAGCTTATATAGATGAAAAAGGGAGGAGGAGGATACGATGAACCGGGACACCTTTTGTGGATTAACATTATCCCCAAAAGCCATTAAAGATGGATATAGGATAAAGCTTGACAAAAGACTGATTTTTTATCCTCAGAAAAGCTCCATGTAATGAAGGAAACAACAGTCGGACGTGCGTTAAGGCAAAAAGCATGACCAAATTTGGTTGGCGCGACTGCTGCTCTAAGACAGAGCGCCAATGGTCGCGCCCTCTTTTGAGGATCTCCATGATTGGCGCGAGTAAGATACTGTCGACTTGCGCCAATGGAAAAAGAGCACTTTTCAAGGATAATCTGTAGGAGGTGTCTTCAGGGAACATGAAGTACATACTCAGGGGAACATAATGCAAGTGTTTTTAGACTTTGTCACTTCTTATAACTCCCGGGATGAGTCCTCCAAGGTACGACAAGAGGAGTAACAGGGATGGTGACAAATTACTGTGTAACAGATGCCCCCTAAAGCATGAAGTCCGAGAGGTGGAGAGGGGTGAAATGCTTTACAAGAACACACATAAGAACACATATAGTTACTGCCGCCGATGATCTGTATTAAGAGACATGACTGATAGTTCAATTACACGATGTACGTGGTATGGTCGCAGCCATCCATAAGAGAGTACATAAATAATCTAGATCCATAGTATGGACGCAGCCATCTGGTTAGGATCAATGTATTGACTCAGGTATGGTCGCAGCCATCCAGTGAATGAGTCAAGTATCAAGAATCACGCCAGGATTACAACAGACACAATCCAGGGTCTTGCGCTCCATCTTGACCCGAAAAAGAGTACAAGTTCAAGCATGTGAATATATTAGCTGAAGTCGAACATGCATGAACATCGTCTGATTACCAGTCAATAGTGGAAACTGTTAACAGACGCGAGAGGTACCACCAATAATGACAATGGTCCTCAAGGTACTATAGGTACAATCTACGGCGCGTGAATTAATGATCCGAAGTTGAACGCCCGTAGAATCATTCGATCGGAGGCCAATGATGAAAACCTCGCGTTGAACATGAAGAACCTGCCATTGAGGCATGCAGGCTCCAAGGCACCGGAAGGGAGTCTCTAGATCAACTTCCTGGATAATGAGTTGAAGTCGACAGGGAGTGACCTTGATCGAAGGTGGGCCATAATGTTTCCGACATCATCGAAACGAGACAGAGAGATAATATTGTGAATCAAGATTGTACGAACTATCAAAGGGAGGTTGTTTCTTTGCAGGGGTCAACTTCTCTTGAACATATCAGCGACACATTAACGGAATTGGCAGTATTCGACATCAAGGTATCAAAGGTCATGATGACGAGGCAATGAGTGGATGAGAGGTCAAATAAGGTACCCAAGTCCATGGAAGCAAGTGAAAGATATGAGATGAGATATCCCCACCCCGGACACGAAAGCAGAAAAGTGCCATGTTCAAGAGCGACATACTGCCGTCACGGTAATAATTATGGTTCAAAAATTTTATTTTCCCCCCGCCATTTCTGGCGAGTACCCCAGTTATTTTTAACAAGCTTGATGGGGATAGCATATGCTTGCATTGTGACAAAATCCGATGTCATTAAGTTTTAACGAGTCTGACAAAGGAAGAACTCGGTGTCTTTTCATGTTTAGAGAGTTTGAAAAGACAGCAGAAAAGGAAACTCCAGGGATGTCCTTTTTCGTAAAGTTGTGTCTCTCGGGCCCGAAAAAGTATAAAATAATACCCGAAAGAACCGCCCGATCATTACGATCGAGGAGTACTTTTCATAATTAGTGATTTCGACCTGAAAAAGTAAAAAAGCGGTCAAAACCACGTCGTTTCATAACCATTAACGAGTTTGGAACGACAAAAACCCGGTAATCTTTTTATGTTTTAACGGTCGACAAAAAGAACTTAAAACGACCGCCCCTTATTACCATTTAACGAGTCAAGAGGAGCGACTCGGCAATCTTTTCCTCTTTAAATGGCCGGAAAAGAGCTGAAAGCGGACCTCCATTTTTATTTTCTTTAACGAGTCAAAAAAGGAAAAATACTCGACAATCTTTTTATATTTTACGAGTCAGAAAAGAGCGTAAAGGCGACTCGTCCTGAAGGAACGAGTGGTATAAAGGATAGCAACTGGTTCCGGTAATGGTGGAACTTACTCGAAACATGTAAAGGTTAAGAGGCTGGCTAATAAAACCACTCATCGCTGCGGTTCCTCAGGAAAGGAGAAACAACCAAGTGAAAGCATATGATCGGCCAAAAAGATGGTGGCGATGGAATGAAACAACCAAGGCTCATCTAGCAGAATTTAGCAGATAAAAGGCAATCACGGGATGTAAATCAGGTATGGGTTCATTTTTACACAAGCTTGAACCATGGAGAACTTTGCTTGTTAATTTTTTTTTTGTGGGTTCATTTTTACACAAGCTTGAACCATGGAGAACTTTTCTTGTTAAAATTTTTTGTTGCATGCCCCCAGCATGATAATGCCCCCAGCATGGTAATGCAAAATCGAGATACATGCCCCCCAAGCTTCATGGCATTCACGGAGTGGATGGAATGAAGGTTTAGTTGGAAAAACTCGATTTTGAAGGAGGATGCATGCCTCCGGGGGCCAGCCGCCGTCATCAGAATGACGGAGTGGAGGCTGGGGCATTTCCTGTGGAAATAAGACCATTTAGGAATGGTAGATGACTATATGTGAAGTGTGAACCGGGGAATGAAAGTTGGTCTACGACTTTGATCGTCCTTCCTTCATGCGGAAAACACATCACTCTGAAGAGTGAGGACACAATAGCGCGTATGCGATAAATATAGTCTCGTCCAAGGAGTAAATTGTAATCTAACGGACCTTGGACTACCATGACACCCATTTGGATAGTCTTCCCTTCTAACGTGATAGGTACATTGGGAAGAAATCCTAAAGGTCGAGTGATTTCTCGATGGAAACCTGTAAGGTTTCTCATCTCAGGCAGAAGCAGTGGGGAACCAAGTGCTTCCCAAGCTGTTGAAGAAAGGATACTCACAGGAGATCCCTCATCAATAATTGTACCAGCCATAACCATGCGATAGACTTGGACTATAATTCGAAATGGTATGGAGGCTGGTAACCGAGGATTGACTAGTTGATCCCAATTGAAGGAAACAACTAGGTTGCTTGGAGGTGGGACTGGATAGACAGCCGGATATGATTCTGATGGACTTTCTTCCTGTTGCTAAGGAATGAGAGGGATTCTCACTTGATCATTAACGTCTATGTTGATGAATAGAATTTGGACGGTGGGATCCTCATTCTTGGCAGTGATGACATCATCTGAGGAGGTAACTTCTGAAGGCGAAACCGGGTCACTTGTAAGTCGGACCTTTTGACTTTTGTCGGGTTTGGATTCAGATGTAAGATCATCTAGGGCTGAAAGTTCTGAAAGCAAAACCGGGTCATTTGTAAGCTGGACCTTTTGACTTTTGTCTGCTTTAGATACAGGTGTAAGATCGTCTAAGGATGGAACCTCTGTAGGAAAAACCGGGTCACTTGTAATCTGGACCTTTTGAAAGACCGGGTCAACTGTAATCTGGAACTGTGGACTTTCGTTTGGTTTGGACTCAGGTGGTTCATCTTTGATGATAGAGTGGTGCGTAGATGATGAATATAAATCAACACTCGTTCTGACCAGGGACTGGTCTGGAGCAGGCAGAGCACAGGTAGGTTCAGGAAGAGAAAGCTGGACCAAAGAAGAATCATGTTTGATCACTTTGTTAGTGGAGAGATGATCTGCAGTTGTAAAAAGACGCTGATATCCAGCGGGTAGTTGGGGTAAGGGAGCCGACAGACTTGCCAAAAGACGGGAAGCTTCATCCATAAGTGGACAAAGGCGAAGGAGATGATTACCTTCACAAAGTCGACAAGGGAAACGAACCTTCCCTTTTCTCTTACCAACTAGTAAGGTATCGTCGATCCGCGACAACAAGGGGCGAGTCGGGTCACGGGACCATATATCTAAGATCCTGGGAATACCAGGGCAATCAGAAAGAAAATGGTCCTCCTTGCATAATCGACAAGGAGACCGAAGCTTCCGCGGAGGAGCAGAAGGTGGTTCCACTTCTGATAGTCTCGTGGTAGATACGACCTTTCCCTTAGGAGACTTCTTCTTTTTGGTCTTCTTCTTCTTCTTCTTAGCCACCTGGTTACTGAAATCCAGGGTTTCACCAGGCGAAGTAGAAGATGAGGACGCAGCAATAGGCGAAGAAGGGAAGGGGTCCACCTTAGAGTCAACATGGTGTTGCTCGGGTGGAGGAGGTGGTGGTGGAACAGGAGTCATCACACTTGAGACCACCGAGTTTGAAAACAACCATACGGGTAAACCAATGGTCAACCCAGGCAAAGACAATGTTGCGATATACTGAACACCGACATTCCCAACAGAAGGAAATGGACGAGGGTTCCCATCAGGAGGAACACCTTGGCCGGTGGGCGCTGGGAAGGCTGCCATTGAACGAGAAATAATCCTACTCAAGCTAACACAAACAAAATCTAATTGGGTAAATATTATCGTGGCCAATAAATTTTAAGACACTGAACTTAACCTTTTCATTTTTTAAGAGTCGAGAAAAGGATAAAAGATGACTCTAGTCTCCTTCGAATATTTAATGAGCACGAAGTGACAAGATGCTCACAGGCACCTTTTCGTTTAGGGAGTCCGAAAAGGATCAAAAGTGACTGCTCTGGAATTCTAGGTAGAGGGTGTGCCAAACTTTTCGCAAAACCACAGAATACTTTTTAGGGTACGGGTGGTCGATCTTCGTGAATGCTGTGTTCACTGCATTGCGAATCGTAGGGCGGCTGACACGGCTTCCTATGGATAAAGGCTTTATTCCTATAGGGGTCTCCCAATATATACGCGACGGTACGTGGGAGCACAGTCCGTATTGGCACCTATCGTTTCACCGTGGAGGAATCACCCAACCACTCGACGATAAACTACCAGGTTTAAAGACGCTGGAACACGTCTCTAACCTAGACCGCTAGAGTATTTGCATTATGTTCCAATGCGTTGTTATGTTCATTGAGTTCATTTTAAAGTTTATCTTTGATTATGTTTCAGTTTTTGGTCCTACCGTATGTGATATCTCAAAAAATTCTTAAATGCAAACTATATGCCAAAATTATATCATTCGATTCGATGAATTCTATCTACAGGAGGGTTGAGGTCTTTTCACAAACGAAATGATCACGCAACAAACAACAAAGATCCTAATGCAGCTAATAACAGGAAACGAAATTTTTTCTTTTTCTTTTTAATAGCAACAAATAACAATAAATGCTAACTACTATGATGCAAATTTTTTTTTGTTTTTCTCTCCTTTAAGATGGCATAATGCATTTAAACAAATTTTAAGAGATATGCACAATCCAAGTTCAGTCTATGAAATAGAACCAATTCTAAAACACCAAAATGAACCATGCAAGCAAGGAAAAACACAAAGACTTTCACTGAACCATGTAATCTAAGTTCGAATGAAGTCAAGTGAAATCCAAAGAGGCTAGAAGTGAAGCACTCAGAGTATAGAAGATCAAGCTTTAACAAATCACTAGATAGGTGCAAAACACAACCAACAAGCTGACTGGATAATCAAGAGACCGAAACTTCCCACAGAAGGCTAGACATGCAAAGTCACTAGATGTCCTAGGGCTGAGTCGAAAATCAATAGAAATAAGCAAACAGCTGAAGGATAAAGGCTAAGACCGGTCAAGCAGAGGTTCGACACACTTCCAAAGGCTGTAAGAGATATAAAAAGAGACTGAAAGAGCTTTCCACCCACACACAGACAAAATTTACAGGGCTGGCGCGACTGTCAGCCTGCAACTTGCGCTACCACAGGATTGGCGCGAGTTTCTTTAGAGCAACATGCGCCAACTGGTGCGACTGTCAAAGTAATAACCGTGCCAATGAAGCTTGCCGGCTAGAAAAATAAATAATACGACCTCAGGTCGGGTTGACAGTGCTCAGATGGGTCAAACAGTAAAAAATAAACTCAAAACTGACTCAGGAAGCTCATTCACTCAAGCAAACAGAAGAAAATTAACATGCAAGACAAAAATCAAATTGCACTTCCCCAGCGGAGTCGCCAAATTGTTGGATAGGTAAATCCCCTCTGCGGACAGAGGCGATCCCACTAGCCTATAACAGAACTAGCCACAATCAAACCACGCTGCTACGGAAGTTCCTAGTTATGCATCAAAGGTGAATCAAGAAGACCAACCTGGAGTCCAACGCTATGATTGAAGCAGAGTTGATATCCTCGCTCCCTCGCTCCAACAGATCATAAACGAACACCTGCACATGCAAAGGAAGAGATAGATACCAACATAACAGCTACCAAGGCACAACTATATTTCAGTCAGAAAGGAAATAAATCAACACATCACCATAATAGACAATGAGATTGGAACTATAATAGCAGTCGCTCATCAATTAATAATAAACAGGAAGAGTTACAACCATTGTTCTGACGCTGACCCTCTCCTGGCTGGGCGAGTAACTATATGTGTCTTGCAATGCATCTCCTCTCCGGCAGCATAACCTCTCTTGCACTCACTAGAATTCCTCCAAGAACTCAGGAACTCAACATCTAACACTCCATGACTAATCATTATCACTAGCTTGTCAAATGCATAGGGACAAGCTTATATAGATGAAAAAGGGAGGAGGATACGATGAACCATGACATCTTTTGTGGATTAACATTATCCCCAAAAGCCATTAAAGATGGATATAGGATAAAGCTCGACAAAAGGCTGATTTTTTATCCTCAGAAAAGCTCCATGTAATGAAGGAAACAACAGTCGGACGTGCGTTAAGGCAAAAAGCATGACCAAATTTGGTTGGCGCGACTGCTGCTCTAAGACAGAGCGCCAATGGTCGCGCCCTCTTTTGAGGATCTCCATGATTGGCGCGAGTAAGATACTGTGGACTTGCGCCAATGGAAAAAGAGCACTTTTCAAGGATAATCTGTAGGAGGTGTCTTCAGGGAACATGAAGTACATACTCAGGGGAACATAATGCAAGTGTTTTTAGACTTTGTCACTTCTTATAACTCCCGGGATGAGTCCTCCAAGGTACGACAAGAGGAGTAACAGGGATGGTGACAAATTACTGTGTAACACTGGTGATTGAATTGGACGAGGGCCTCCTGATTTTTTTGTACTACCAAGCCCAAACTTTCTTCCAGCAGTCCGATCGAGGTCCTGTTGCTCCATGACTCTCGCAGGTCTGGACTCGGCTTCGAAGACCCATGGTGATCGCTTGACCCGAAGAACTGTTCAATATTTTGAGCTGTTAGGTCCTTTCCCCACACCGACAGTATGTCTTCTGGTTCAGGGTCGAGCTTGATGACCTCACTAGGGTTAACCATGATTAATGCACCAGCTTAATCGCTAAAACCGCCAAACGGACTGTTTCGGTCTTCAGTGACAGGGTAAAACCTCGGGTTAGACGAAGAGAATGACAGCTATGGTGACCGGAGGACCAGGTCTCAGGCGATTTTCTGATGCCGAGATTGTAAAACCTCCAACAGCATCCACGTTCCAAAGACTAACCGTCCACGTATCACGTCGGGCCTTCTGATCCCTGCCAGATGTCTTCCTCTGGTGCCCCGATTCGCCCGCTGATCCTTCCACAAACCTTTTTTGCTTTCGATCGCCTTTTTTTCCAAACCTATCCTTTACTAAAGAGCCCTAGGCCCTCGGCCCAGTTGGCTGCAGCCCTCGCACCTATGACCATGACCTAGGACCTGCGGCCATCCTCCTGAATTATCATAATCCAGCCAGGTTACATTTTTCGTTCAATCAATGGAAACCAGATATACAAATAACAATTTTTATTATAACACATGTGAAGGGAACAAATAAATGTTACCATTCCCCTTCTATGGGATGGGTTCTTGGCTATCCTCAAACGTCTTCAGCTTGTGTAGAGTCTCTCTCCTATATAATGTGTAAACCCAACAAATGAAATGTTTGAGCTCAATGGGAACTCAAATGGAAGAAAAATAGTGGTGGACAATGAAAATAATCATAGTTACAACAATCAGTGCAACAATGAAAATAATCAAAAGTGAATAATGAATGCAAAACCCTTCTATTTATAACAAGATATTGAGCTATCCTTGAATAATGAGCAATAATAAAATATTATTAACCTCATCCTTTGAATAACCACTTGGAATATTTTATTATATTTGGTTAGGAGGGAAAAAGCATTTGAATTTTATTTAGAAATAATAAATAATTTATATATCATCCGAAGAAATTAGTTAAGGAATAATAAACAAATAATTATTTATTTAATTATTCCTAAGATATTTAGTCAAATTTGATAAAAAATAATAATTTATTAGTATTAATTAATTATTCTTAGAGAAAAATAAGATAATTAATGATTTATCTGTTTATTTTTCATAATTGGGTAAAATATGACAGGGAATAATAATTGAACAATGATTTATTTAATTATTCCTAGAATAAAATCAAATAAACAGGTAATTTATTTAATTATTCTTCGTGGGTTTAATTATAAATCACTTAACAAAGGTGGTTTATTAAGTAATTTCTCACAGCGAAAGCAATTTTACTATGGTAAAATTGGCTTTACATGGTGTACTTCGATCCATCTAGTAAATTAGGCTAGATGATCAATTTTTTGGTGATAATAGATTGCCCCCCAACGTACGAGTGTTAGGAGCAAAACGTATGACCGAAGTACGTTGTAAAGTCACAATCACTAGAAAACACAGTGGAGTCAGAGAGAGAGAGAGAGAGAGAGAGAGAGAGAGAGAGAAACCAATAAAGTTGAAGCGAAAGAGGATAGGGACAGAGGGGGTGAGACTAATGCAAGTCTCCTTTTATGTTGTGGTACTGGACCTCAATGAGGAGGGGGAGGCATATCCATACCTGCCGTGATAACTTAGTACAAAAATAATGGTACACCCAGAAACATCAAAATGAGCAATGAAGTACATGTTGAATGGTACATGACATGCTGGCATAACAGAGCCATAAAATTATACAATGTGTCCCTTATACATAATGCACCTAGAAAAACATGAGTCATGAATGAATACAATAATATCTGAGTACATGAGATATTGATGCAAGAGCATCCGAACTTAGCCAACAATGTGATTGTATGTTCACATGTTGTGGCTAACAACAGATGAATTTCATTGACCTAAGTGGTCAAAATCAGTTTTAGTAGAGAGGGTTGGATCTCTCGAATTAATATTTATCTCAATTATTGTAATAATTAGAATATTGTATTATTTTTGGACTAAGAGATAAGTTGTTAGTATAGGTGTGTCTCAGAGCTTGGAAATAGGGATTTGATTGTTAGACTGATAAAAATAGGGATCGAGTTGTCAATGCAGTTAGGATAGGATTTGATTCATAAAAGAGAAAAGAATGTAATGACAGAAGGGGGGATGATTGAGAATAGGGTGTGTAAGTGAGAGTTTGAGTGACAGAGATAGGGTTTGAGATTGAACAAAGGTCAGACAAACTGTTGTAATCGAGCCGAGAGGGCCAAGACTCTGTAATTTACATTTTGTTGAATAAATGATTAAGTGTGGTGTTGCGTGTTAATCCTAGTGCAGAAGTTCATTCGTATTTGTGTATCGGCGTTCTGGACTTAATCGGGTATTTTCCTCTGTTTAAACGCTTTATTCATAAATCGCCGTAAATTAGTGTTAAAGGTTAATATTGTGGTTAAGCACTAAACCTTTCCCTAAAGCGCCTTTATTAAAATTATGCATTAAGCACGTGGGTTGTATTTGCTAAGTGGGAAGCGGTTTCTCACGCGCCCAAAAGGACGTAAATGGTATTGTTCCAAGTCCGCGTGATTAACCTTAGCGGCTGACACGTAGCCGAGGAAAACCACTTTTCTCGTGCGCTCTCGATTTGATATCGACCATGCAAGAATCTACGTGAGATTGTGCGACAATCGTTTGATTGAATGGGTCACTTCGACGGTGGAGATCGTTCAGCTAGTTTGCGAGCGGACGACACGATATCCGTTGGATCTAGGGAAGTGAGATCAACGGTGCAAATTGAAGCGCTTGGTTTGTGGAAAAGTCAAGGTGGGACCGAAAATGATTGGTCAGGATAAGCGGGACCCTTAGAAGGAAAACACACACACATAATCTGTTTGCACGCAACTGATTGGTTATAGAGTTAATCATTAGTCTAATTGAAGACTACTGTAGAAATTTTGAATAATATGACACATATTCAACAGAGATTATCCTGATCATACAATTTAAGCGGAACATGTATAATACATAATCTCCTCTACGTTGATCATCAAATTACAGAAGCAGAAATATCCACAGGCACACATAGAAGCATCAATCAAACTCATAAACACAGTATGTATCCCGGGGAAAGCATCTCGCTAAAAACCCCACACTATCTGTATATTATATTGATTGAATCATGTAACAATACAAAGCATAATACTTCTCACAAGTATCTCCACTTGTTACACACAATACAGCTCAGATTTGATCTCCAAATCTCTCCCGCTGCTTGCCTGCCTCCACTGCTCAAACCTGCTCGAGAACTGATGAGAATAGCTTCCCAAACTCGATTTTACACTGCAAAATAGTCACCCACACTATGTTGGACGTGAGCAACAGCTATAATATCATGAAGATACGTGAGCAAACTCATTGGCATACTCAATCCTTTGATTGTGCAAATCATCATGCATAGCTATAGTCACAACTGATAGCAATCTGATCCTCTAACACCTGTCCCTGCTGAACTGAACATGCACTGACATGCAACTGAGTTAACTGATGTATTCTATAGTTGCATTATGAGTTAATAACTTGTGAATTAATTAATAACTAATTCACCCAACTCATCTTTAGTCTATTGATCAGTTAGACTAAATACAACCAGTTTAACAAAGCTAAACTGAACACAACTCCATCAACTGTACCTCCAGTCCACTAAACTCAACTCACTTGAGTTCTAACTGAAGTCATGCATGCACCAACTCAACTGACTCATGAGAAAAGCGTATTTCCTTCTGACAGCTTCATGTGCCACTTCCGTAGCTCAAACTGAAGTGCTCCAAGAGAATAAGATTAAGTTTATAGTCCAAATACTATTGTGAGATAATAATATTTGACTTTTCTATTTTTGACTTTGATCACTCACACTGTGATCACTCACACTGTAATCACTCACACTGTGATCACTCACACTTTCATAAAAAATAGAAGTCCATCTATTTTTCCCAACTTGATCAATCATCCATAGACATGATCCATATGTCTAAAAATAGACATAGTCTAAAAATAGACTTGCGCCAAAAATAGCCTGCGGGCCCACTTAGTGAAGGCGACTCTTTTCACTAAGCTCCATCATCTTGTTGCACTCTCAACAAGCATTTCTTGTTGCACACTTTTCAACACTCCCTCTCAACAAGAAAGGCTTCCTCTCAAACCCGATCCTGTAACTCTGGAATGTTCTCCATGCAACACATTTGGCCGGTCCACTTGCTCTGTCATCAAAGTCTCTGACTGCTATTGCCTTTGTCAACTGAAACTCTGCATCTCTGTGCTCTTCAGTATCTGACTTCTCTAGCCTCTGTCACTTTGATTTCTGACTGCATCCGTGCTGCTGCTGGTTCTATCTCCCAGCATTGCATCCGCACTGCACCTCCCAACTGACCTCCCTGTTGGGATAGAAACATCCTCTGATGCTGAAGCTCTACCTGCTGCTGACAAGTGCTCCCTCTCTGACATCTGCGCTACTGCAACATCTCCATGCATCTCGCACCATTGCACACCTCTCTGTGCCACCTAGCACTGTGCAAAACACTTGTGCCTCTCGCATTGCTACAGCCTGCTAGCTATGCGCTGTCCTGGGATTCCCTGCACTGTCGCTCTCTCTGCCGCTCCATCCGCATCTGTCTCTACCCAATCAGTCAGTTCCTGCTACTACACATCGGGGCTCTCGTAGCAAGGTCTCATCCAAGAGGTTGGGTACCTCAAGGATCCTGCCCCTCCTCCTTGGGACAATCAATCCACATCACCCCACCTCCTACCTGGAGGTATGGATGCATGCGATCCCTCAGCCCACCTGGCTTGAAGTTTCCCCCTACTGGAGGTCTCTGGATGAGTAGATGTCTCTACTCGATCTCCTTTCAGCTTCCCCTGTTGTGGCTCCTCCACAACCTCCTGAAGCTGCTGCACCAATCGTGGCTCCTCCACAATCGTCTGAGACTTCTTCTGGCTCTGCATATTGAGAGGTAATATACGCTCCCTCTCAACCACCAAGTCTCCATCAGTTGCCTCGCTGCTCAAGGCTTTGCATGCATCTTGAACCTCAAGAGCATACAGGTTCCTGACCCGTGAACCAATCTCATGACAACGAAAGCATCTCACCTTCGACTTGTCAACCTTCTTCCCATCACTGGAAGAACTGGATTCGGAAAGAGAAACCTTCTTCTTTCCCTTCTTCACCTTACTCGCTAAGGCACAGTTCTCCTCATCCTGCATGGATGAAGAACCGTCTCTGGTGCTCCGTCTAATCTCCTCCTGCATCAAATCCGACCACAGTCGTTCCCAATTTGGCAGTTTCTCCCTTCCATTCACCGAGTCCTGGTAGCTATGCCAACTCTTAGGAAGGTCAAGGTGTCCTAGACTCACCATCCTCATCATCAACAGTAACCCCCACACTTCCCAGCTCATCTCGACACTGAGTGAACCTCGTGAGATACTGGGGCATACTATCTCCATTCTCGAACTGAATGTTTCTGAGTTTTATCTCTTGCTTTGGAATTAAATTCGAATTCCACCAGCACAAAACTCAACTGCTTCCGATCTAGAATTCGTGAGAACAAATTATTTCTTGTACAAAGATTGACTGTATGGGCATTCACCGGATATCTCACCTTCCAAAAGAAGGATGAATCCAGAGGCTACCTGGCCCGATTACAGACTCTGCCTGAAGAAATAGAATGTAAACACTTCCTGAATAGTCGATCTGATGATCAATCCTCGCTTGATATCCTGTAAAAATCTCTTCTACAAATCAAGCTGCTCCGATACCATGTAGAAACGTTTTCTACAATTATCTAGCTCTGATACCATGTAAAAATTTTGAATAATATGACACATATTCAACAGAGATTATCCTGATCATACAATTTAAGCGGAACATGTATAATACATAATCTCCTCTACGTTGATCATCAAATTACAGAAGCAGAAACATCCACAGGCACACATAGAAGCATCAATCAAACTCATAAACACAGTATGTATCCTGGGGAAAGCACCTCGCTAAAAACCCCACACTATCTGTATATTATATTGATTGAATCATGTAACAATACAAAGCATAATACTTCTCACAAGTATCTCCACCTGTTACACACAATACAGCTCAGATTTGATCTCCAAATCTCTCCCGCTGCTTGCCTGCCTCCACTGCTCAAACCTGCTCGAGAACTGATGAGAATAGCTTCCCAAACTCGATTTTACACTGCAAAATAGTCACCCACACTATGTTGGACGTGAGCAACAGCTATAATATCATGAAGATACGTGAACAAACTCATTGGCATACTCAATCCTTTGATTGTGCAAATCATCATGCACAGCTATAGTCACAACTGATAGCAATCTGATCCTCTAACACCTGTCCCTGCTGAACTGAACATGCACTGACATGCAACTGAGTTAACTGATGTATTCTATAGTTGCATTATGAGTTAATAACTTGTGAATTAATTAATAACTAATTCACCCAACTCATCTTTAGTCTATTGATCAGTTAGACTAAATACAACCAGTTTAACAAAGCTAAACTGAACACAACTCCATCAACTGTACCTCCAGTCCACTAAACTCAACTCACTTGAGTTCTAACTGAAGTCATGCATGCACCAACTCAACTGACTCATGAGAAAAGCGTATTTCCTTCTGACAGCTGCATGTGCCACTTCCGTAGCTCAAACTGAAGTGCTCCAAGAGAATAAGATTAAGTTTATAGTCCAAATATTATTGTGAGATAATAATATTTGACTTTTCTATTTTTGACTTTGATCACTCACACTGTGATCACTCACACTGTAATCACTCACACTGTGATAACTCACACTTTCATAAAAAATAGAAGTCCATCTATTTTTCCCAACTTGATCAATCATCCATAGACATGATCCATATGTCTAAAAATAGACATAGTCTAAAAATAGACTTGCGCCAAAAATAGCCTGCGGGCCCACTTAGTGAAGGCGACTCTTTTCACTAAGCTCCATCATCTTGTTGTACTCTCAACAAGCATTTCTTGTTGCACACTTTTCAACAACTACCACCTCATACTAGTCAACCTCCTGCGTCATTTTGGTATCAGAGCGAAAAGATTAAGTTTTCTACCATAAACATGCCACCGAGGAGAGGAGCTGGCATAGGTTGGGGGATACCTATAGAAAATGAAATTCTACTAGATGAGATCCAGAGTCTGCTTACAAGGATGGAGACAATGGAGACTGCTCAGAGGAGAGCAACTGATGAAGGAGATGCCAATGCGACAAAAGAATCTTCTGAGGAAGAAGAAGAGGTTGAAAGTGAAGCTGCCAAAGTTCTCAAGGTGTTGGCCAAAGCAAGTGGAAGACCAAAGATGGAAATACCTTTGTATGATGGGAATCTCAATGTAGAAGAGTTGATGGACTGGATCAGTTCATTGGATAAGTATTTTGACTATGAGGAGGAGGTTGATGACAAAAAGAAGGTGAAATTTGCAGTTACAAGATTGAAGGGTCATGCAAGTATCTGGTGGGATGAATTACAAACATCTAGAGCAAGAAAAGGGAAGTCCAAGATCAAACAATGGGATAAAATGGTAAGTAAAGTGAAAGCCAAATTTATGCCAAAACATTATTAGTTAAAACTTTTTAGACAATTACAAAACTCGAGACAAAAAAGGATGATTGTCAAAGAATATACAAAAGGGTTTTATAAGCTGAACATTAGAGCAGGACATGCAGATGATGATGAAAAGAAAGTAGCCAGGTATATCAATGGCTTGAGATATGACATACAGGATAAAATCAACTTGCTGAGTCCGAAGACAATTGAAGATGCCTATCAAGTAGCTTTGAAGGCAGAAGAGAAGATATTGAGGAAGCAAATCAAAGCAATAGAGGGAAGAGTTTAGCAAGAGGTATAGGAACTACTAGACCAAGATTTTAGCATCATCAGAGTGAAGCAGGAAGTTCAAGTAGTAGACCATTATAGAGAGGAGACTTTAATAGAGGAAGAGGCCGAGGAAGAGAAATTCAGTGTTATACATGTGGAGAATGGGGACATGGATCATGGGATTGTCCTCATAATAAAGCAACAAATTAGAGAAATGTGAATGTGGCTAAGGTAAAGGAAGAAAAACCTCAAATTGCAAACAAGGAAGAATCACTTGAAGTAGGAGAATCCTTATTGTTGAAAAGGGTATTGCTTAAGGCAAAGAAAGAGACAGGAGAACCAGCTCAGAGAAAGAGTTTATTTAGAACTACATTCAAGTCCAAGGGAAAATGCTGCAAAGTGATAATTGATAATGGAAGCACTGACAACCTTGTTTCTACAGAAATTTTGGACAAGTTAGGACTAGTGAAAACAACACACCCTACTCCTTACAAAGTATCATGGTTGCAAAAAGGACATCAACTTGTTGTGACAGAACAATGCAAGGTAGAGATACAGATTGGTACTTATTGTTAGTGTCAGTCTTTGCAGCCTTCCTCCAGTGATAAAACATGCTCTTACAAAGTGATTTTAAGGTGTCAAGGTCAAATTTTGTCATTTCAGTGAGTCTTCAAGTAAAATTTGGTCACTAGGTATTAGTTCTAGGGTTTGCTTTCACTCCTTTCAAAGTTGTCCAAATGTCGGTCCTTGTCACCATTCAGCTGAGTGTACCATCATTCAGAGGATTTTCATCATCATGTCAAGTTCCACTGGGTCATTTTACACCTTGTTCATGCTTTAGTTGTGCCTAGGTAAGGTTCATTTCCCTCTCCTAGGGTTTTGAAGGTAGTTTCTCTTGGATGATCAAATCATCAGAAAAATTGGATCCTGATGTTCATACACCTTCCCCTATCCTTAATGTACCTTATTGAACACTTCCCATCACTGAGATCCCCCTAATTCCTCATTTTCGCACAAACCCTAGTTTCTTGCTACAACTTGACAATTTTCTAGGCTAGACTTGTGTTTTGCCCTTTTGAACCCCTTCCCCTAACTTAATCTTTGAAATTACACTTTCCCCTACTTCCTAACATCCCTCCCTACTTCCCAAATTTTCTCAAGAATTTATAAGCCCCTTATCCCCTTCATTTTGCTTCAATTCGACAAATCTTCTGTTCCACACATCGGGATAGGTTTTACTCCAATGACGTTTCTGAGCAAGAAAAGATGAATTTTGAAACACTGAGAAAGGTTTTTGTCCCAAATAGGCCAAGGAATAAAAACCTCCTTGACATTTTACACAGGTGTCATGGTTTTAGAGAAATGTCAAAAATACAGTTGTCTCAGGAGAATTGATGCACCTCTAAAGCGACCTTGGGAAAATCAAAATTTCTCCTAGCATGGTTGGCCAAATGACTTTCTTGATGATTCAAATGATAACTAGACACAAATATATTTCCAATGAGCTATCATGAGCTCAATTTTGGATTTAGGAAGACCTTCAAAAGTTGACTACAACAGCACTCTGCCTTGAGGCAGCCTCATTTTGCACATTTTGACCGGTCTTGGGAGATTTGATTTTTGACAGGGAAAATGAACTCAAAATTTAAAAATTATACTTAGGTTGGAAATTAGACTCAATAAGATTTCGAACTAGCTATCCCGTACCCAATTTGGACACCAAGAAGGCCTCCAAAAGTCTCCTTCAAAAATGCACTACGCATTGAGATGGCGCGGCGCATTGGGCAGCCCTCTGCAGTGTAAAAAATGAACTGGCGCGACGCATTGATATGGCACGATGCATTGGGCTAAAAAGCCTGAAATCCATTTAAATCTTCCTCCAAAGACTCTCAAATTTCTAAATTCTTCATTGCCCAAGTAAGTTAACATCCCTCTGTTGAGCCCTGAACTTGCATCTCTCCTACACACTTTCCTAGACTTTTTCCACCCACTTGGACCTCCTAAGCTATCAAAATCATTTCATATTGATTTCAAAAGAGAATTTAAAGTGGTTTTCTAACTATGTTTTGCGTTTGCTGTTGAAATAGATTTTTCTCATTTAGCTGCGGAATGCAGCCACTTTCCGCAGTTGGTTCAACTTTCCGCAGTTGTTTTTGTTAAACTCTATGTTGCAGGTGTCACTAGGAAAAACAAGCCACATGGGAAAGTTAGAAATGACCTGGACATGGATCAGGACCTATTGGTTCATCCGAATTCATCAAGGGAAGCTATGGTCAATGGTGGTCAAACGGTGGTCCTACGTAAGAGTCCTATGGTATCTAGACTCTGTTTTCTAGCACGTGAAGGATTCTGAAGGATGCGTGGCCGTTCCTAACTCTCTGGGGTCTGTTGCCACCTGTAGACTGACCCATGACGAGAATCTAATAGCCGTAGTTGATAGATTTAATGGTCTCGGCAACCATTACGCTAAATACATGGACATTGTCTTTTACGTGTCCCATGTTCACGCAGTTATTCAAGAAAACAGTTATGAAAACTTTGTTATAAATAACGTGTTTCTATAACGCATAGTTTAGTCTTTCTGAATGTAATTTTGCTATTAAGAATTCACTGTGCCATGACACTAGTTTTATTGCTGTAACTGTATTTTGAATTATAAAAGAAGACTCTGTTTCTACATGATTTCGTGAGCATAATTTTGGATTGATAGCTTGTTGACCGAGGCTGTACAGTGGGCCCCTATACGCTGAGGTTCCGTTTCCTTTTTTTTTGTACAGTTTTACGCATTTTTTTCCTTATTTCCATTGCACATATTCCAACCTGTGTATATTTCACTTGCTATGGTATTAACATTTCACTTCTATTCATGATTTTACAAGCTTTTTATAACGCTGATCAGTGTGTGCATGTTTCAGGATAGAGTAGGCAGCCCGGGCATCTGCATATAATTTTCACAATGACTAATGACATGGGATTAATTCTATGCTGACTTTGCTTTTCCTAGTTTTTAATTCCAGTTCTGTTTTGTTGATTTCAGTTTTGTTTCCTTGCTTTATTAGTTAGCTTAGATATTAAATTGCTCATATGATTGATGGTTACCTACGAAAGCCATAGCTGGACTACTGGCGAGGGATCGAATTATGAATGTGTAATTTGATTTTAGTTTTACTTTTCTGCAATTAGATATTGAATTGCTCATATCATTGATGGTTACCACCGAAAGCCATAGCTGGACTACTAGTGAGGGATCGAATTATGAATGTGTAATTTGAATTTAGTTTTACTTTTCTACAATTAGATATCAGATTGTTCATGAAATTGATGATTACCTCCTAAATCCATAGCTGGACTACTTGCGAGGGATCGAATTATGAGTGTAGCAGCTTAAATCATTTTTTTGTATTTAGACAGCAGCATAGACAATAGTTTCATGTTCAGTAGTTCATTATTTACTTATTTTGAATAGCAACACACTTTCATTTTTGTTCAAGCATTACTTTCATCACTAGCATGTTCTAAGAATTTCTGAAGTGTTAAGTTTTGGGAACCATTATAGAGGACATAATTGCCTTAAAATTTATAACCTTACTTGCCTTCTAAGAGACTTAGGAATGGGAATTCCATTAGGAGATAAATGAAGATAAAAACCCCCAAAAACAACATAAAAATAAAAAACGACAAAAAATTAAGAAAAAGGTTATCTTGCACATATAGTGCGCCACACTTCGTCAGTTTACGACTCCCGAATTGATAATTAATGTAGAAATTTAGGACACACTAAATTGACCAAACATTTTGGCGCCGTTGCCGGGGAAGTGTAACTAGGTAGCCAATTTCTTTAATAAAAAAGAAGAAGGGAAAATTGATAACTTCTTGAAGTATGCTCTCCTCTTGCACCTAGTGTGATCTGGAGGATCAGAAAATAGAGTTGTTAGTTCAATAATTTCTTGATTATTCTCTCTTCTTGCACCTAGTGTGATCTGGAAGATCAGAAAGAGAATTATTAGGCCGACTTGAAAGAAAAATAAAAAATGACATGCATAGAGCAAGAGATTCTAGGGGAAGGTTTATAAAGATGGCCAAAAGTTCGATTTTCACAACTCCAGCTACTTCAAGGCATAGACAAGATACACCTCCATCATCTCCAACTCACACTCTCGGCCTTAGGATTCCTGGAATTCAAGGGGCAGCAGCTGAATTAGGAGACTCTCCCACACTATCTACTAAATCTGATTTAGGAGAAGAACCTTTCCTCACTTCTACAGGGGAACACATTGTAATCAAAGAAGTAGAATCACCTCAAGAAGATAAGGGGGAAATCCTTCCTCATTCGCCATTAATAGAAGGACCAGAGGACTTTGAGGAATCTGAGGAAACTATCATGACAGAGGAAGTAGTAGATGGATTTGGAAGAGGGGGTGGAGGTAGAGGTAGAGGAGGAGGAAATAATGGAGGAGGCAAAGGTAACAACGGGGGAAATAGGGATGGCGATAACTCATTTGGATTCTCTATAGCCGATGAGGAAACTCATACAACAATTAAAAAAATTTCACCATCTGTCGTCCCAAACTTTCATGGGTTGAGAAGTGAGGATCCCGAAACATTTCTATTTGAGTTTGAAGTCTTGTGCCGAACCTATGACTATATAGAAGACTCTCAAAAACTCAAACTGTTTCCTTCAACATTGAAAGGAGCTGCTTTGAAATGGTTCATGGGATTAGTCACTCAGTCTATTAGGACTTGGAATGATATGAAACAAACATTTTTGGATAGGTACCTGGATTATTGTATGCCCACCAATCATAAGGATGAGGTATTCAAGATGATGCAAAAAGAAGATGAAAACTTGGAGGACTTACTTGAAAGATTTCAATACAACTTAAAGAGAGCAAAAATGAGTAATTTAGATGAGGAAACCTTGAAATCCCTTCTATTAAAAGCCATTAGAGATGAATGGATAGACATTTTAAACATGATGGGGAAGGGAGATATTTCCCAACTTCCACTTCGTGACATAGCAGAACTATGTGCCCATCTCTCAAGGGGAAAATCTAAAACTGCAAAAGGGCCTAGAGATCCTTCTCTGATTAGAGAAAACAAATCTGCAACTAGTTCAGTAAGTAGGGCAAAAATTGGCAATATGCTTGATGAATTCAAAAATGATATTCTAGGGAGCCTTAGTGAACAAGTAGACACCCTTAAAATACAAAACAAACAGAAAGCAGAAGCCGAAGCCTTAGCCATCTTTTGTCCAAAATGTAGAAAGAAACATGCTTTAAGGGAATGTCCCTTGGATGCAAAAGTTGTAGAGACATGTGTGATTTGCTCAGAAAATCATGAGACCAAGGATTGTCCTTCAATTCCTGGGCTCAAAGCTGTCTTTCAAGAAGATCCAAATTCAGTAGAATCCCTTTGTTTTGTCTCAAGAAGACCTTGGCAAGGACAACAAAATCAAGGATTTAACAATCCTATGAACTTTCAGCTCCCGCCAAATTGGAATTCTTGGCAACAACCTTGGCCCCAATCTCAAAATCCATATCAATCATGGGTACAAGGGATGCAAAATCCTTATGGGAGATTTGCTCAATTTTACCAATATCCTCCATCTTTTCCAAATCAACAAAATCCACCAATTCCAAATCAAAACCCACAACTTTCATTACCATTTCCACAACAACAACCTTCTCAACAAAATCCAAATTCTCAACTCTTGCTTCCATTCCAACAAAAGAAAAATCAATTACCAGCCCAGCCATTTCCAAATCCCAACAACAAAACTCCTCAGAATGCTTACATGATAGAAGGACAACAATTTCCTACCTATATGATTGTTCCTCTCAGTGATGTACAACTCAGGTCTGGTAGAGTTTCAGAAAAACCTTCTATAGATGTTTAAGATCAAGATACCTCTGAGGAGGATTCTCTTAAAGCCAATAAAGGTTCTGAGGAAGCATCTCTTCAAAACCAAATCATTCAAAAAGAAAAATAAAAAGAGTCAACCCCCACAACTCCTATAGTTGAGCAACCTGCATCTTCATCCACACCTCCTTTCCCAGAAATATTACAAATTGACAAAGGGGTGGAAAAACAAATCTTGTTGCCTGACTATGACTTCCTAGATGAATTAAAGAATGTCTGTATCAAGATTTCCTTGCTACAAGCCATTAGAGATATTCCTATTCTAGCAAAAACAATAAAGGAGTTGAGTCTTAAAAGACTAGGAAGGAAACCAAGAGACATAAGAAGAATCCACTTGGTAGGAAAAATTACAGATATCATGATGGGAAAGATTACCATGCAGAAATATGTGGATCCAGGTAGTCCAATTGTCAAGACACATATAAATGGGGTAGAAATTCCAAATACTTTGATTGACTTAGGGGCTGCTATCAACATTATGAGTAGGCAGACTATGGAACAGCTCAAACTTCCTGATCTTCTCTTTACACCAACTTTACTACAACTTGCAGATAGATCAATAATCAAACCAGATGGTGTATTAGAAGATATTTCAGTCTCCTTAGATTCTTGGGAATATCCCGCAGATTTCATGATTTTGACTCCCAAGAGTAATTTAGGGGGACATCCACTTATCTTGGGAAGACCTTGGCTAGCCATAGCCGATGCTTTCATTAGTTGTAGATCTGGGGATATGTACATTTCTGATGGTAGTTCAACAAAGAAATTCAATTTGTATCCTCCAACAAAAGCAATTACAGAAGTGGGAGACAATGAATGGGTCGATGATGAGGACACTATACAACCTGTCTTTACAATTTCTGAAGTTAGTGAAGATAGTCAAATTATGGACACATTAGAAAACTTTGAAACCTCTTCAGAATATGACCACACACAATTTCAGTTAGGTTTTGATATTGAGTACTTATCATCAAGACAAATGTCTCTTTACTCTATGGAAGAGTTTGGTAGTTCTACCATTGAGATTTTTCTAGGTAAAGCATTGAATATCAACAAAAATTTGGAAAAGTCACAACAGGAAGAGCTAACCAAAATCTTGCAAAAACATTTTACTGCATTTGCATGGGAGTATATTGATATGAAAGGTATTGACCCTAAGACTTGCATCCATCACATCTATATCGAGGAAAACAGTAGACCAATCAGACAACCTCAGAGAAGGATGAATCCAAATATTAGGGAGATAGTGAAAGAAGAGCTCCAAAAACTACTCAATGTAAACTTCATTTATCCAATTTCAGATAGCCGATGGGTTTCTCCTTTGGTCTTAGTACCTAAAAATAATGGTAAATGGAGGGTATGCATTGATTATAGGGAATTGAATAAAGCAACCTTGAAGGATCACTTTCCTTTGCCCTTTATTGATCAAGTATTAGATACATTAGCAGGAAAAAAGTACTTTTCATTTCTGGATGGTTTTAGTGGTTATAATCAAATTCAGGTAACCCTTGAAGATCAGGATAAGACCACATTTACCTGTCCATGGGGAACTTTTTCCTACCGAGTGCTTCCTTTTGGATTATGTAATGCACCTGCAACATTCCAAAGAGCAGTACTAGGAATTTTTTCTGATCTAATCCATGATTGTGTAGAGGTTTACATGGATGATTTTAAAATTTATGGTGATTCGTTTGAAGAAGCATTAGAAAATTTGGAAAAAGTACTTATAATATGTAAAGAGACAAACCTTTCATTAAGCCATGAAAAATTCTTTATGATGTTTACTGAAGGTATTGTTTTAGGACATCATATTTCAGGGGATGGGATTAAAGTTGATAGATCAAAAGTTGAAGTCATCTCCAAATTGCCTATTCCAAATTGTCAAAGAGATGTTAGAAGTTTTCTAGGATTTACTAGATACTATAGAAGATTTATAGAAAACTTCACTAAAATAACATCTCCACTCTTCAAACTACTTACAAAAGACTGTGAATTCAAATGGGATCCTGATTGTCAATCAGCATTTCAAACTTTGAAAACAAGAATATCTGAAGCACCTATCTTGAGAGGACCAAATTGGAAACTCCCTTTCCATATTTCTACAGATGCTTCAGATATAGCTCTAGGAGCTGTGTTGGGATAGAAATATTTAGTTCCTTATGCCATTTACTATACCAGTAAAAATTTAACTCCCACTGAGTTGAACTATACTGTGACTGAAAAAGAGTTCTTAGCTGTTGTTCATGCAATCAATAAGTTTAGACATTATATAACAGGCTATGAAACTTTTATTCATACTGATCATTCTGCGATTAGATATCTAATGAACAAACCTGTTACTAATGGCAGAGTTACAAGGTGGCTCCTACTTTTACAAGAATTCAATATTACTGTGTTGGATAGACCAGGGAAACAAAATACAGTAGCTAATTTCTTGTCTAGGATTCAGAATACTAAAGAAGATTCTCCTGTAGAGGATAAGTTTCCTGATGAATATTTATTTGCAGTAACTACTAAGACCCCTTGGTATGCAGATATTGCTAACTATTTGGTTACAGGGAAACTACCTCCACATTTATTTTCTAGTGAAAGAAGAAAGATTATTCAGGAGAGTTCAAAATATTCACGGATTTCTAACGAATTGTTTAAAATAGGGCAAGATCTTGTGATCAGAAGATGTGTTAGGGAAGATGAAATGTTTGATATCCTCAAGGCATGCCATGAAGAACCATGCGGCGGACACTTTGCTGACAAAAGGACAGCCTATAAAATCCTCTCTTTAGGATATTTTTGGCCATCCCTCTTCAAAGATGCAAAACAATATGTCAAAAGGTGTGACAACTGCCAAAGAGTAGGAAAACCTAGCCTTTCAAATGAAATGTCATTACAACCACAGGTACTCATCGAACCCTTTGAAAAATGGGCTTTAGATTTCATTGGACCTATTAATCCACCATCTAAACAAAAGAAGCATATATTGGTATGTACTGATTATGTCACTAAATGGGTAGAAGCCAAAGCATTATTTTCTGCGACTGAGAATTCAGTTGTTAGTTTTCTTTATGAGGATATTTTTACTCGCTTTAGTGTTCCAAGAGAAATTGTGATAGATCAGGGAAGTCAATTCACATCCAACCTGGTGGAGAAGCTGATGAAAGAATACAAAATCAAGCACAAAAAATCTACTCCCTACCATCCGCAAGCAAATGGTCAAGTGGAGTCTACAAACAAAGTTATTGAAGCCATCATCACCAAAACTGTTCATCTACACAGAAGAGATTGGGCGGAAAGGCTTCCTGAAGCCTTATGGGCCTACAAAACTACATGGAGGAATACAACAGGACATTCTCCCTATGAACTTGTTTATGGGAAAGAAGTCCTGCTGCCCATTGAGTTCCAAGTCAAAACTTTCAAGATGGCAGTTCAGTTGGGGATGGATCTATCAGAAGCCCAAAAGCATAAAATGGAGCAGTTGAATGAGATAGATGAGATCAGACAAGAGGCAATCCTAAGAACTTATCTAGTTCAATATCAAAGAGCTAAGTGACATGACAAATACATCAAAGAGAAAAAGTTTTAAGAAGGAGATTGGGCATTGCTATTTGATTCCAATTTTAAAGATTTTAAAGGAAAATTTCAGACTCATTGGCTTGGGCCATATGAGATTGACAAAATCTTTAGCAATGGAGCGGTAAGAATCAAAACCATTGATGAACATCAAACTCCTCTTATTGTGAATGGCCATAGATTAAATATCTATCATAAGCCATTCTTAAAAGAGGAATTTGTCAAAATCTTTAAAGATAGTTCTGCAATAAGGCTGGTGAAGAAGAATCATTCTTCTCCACCAGCCTAGCCTTTGTTATTTTCTGTTCTAAAAAAAATAAAAAATAAAAAATAAAAAATAAAAAATAAAAAATAAAAAATAAAAAATAAAAAATAAAAAATAAAAAATAAAAAATAAAAATAAAAATAAAAATGTATAAGCTTGAAAACCAATCATTGATTGGCAGTCTTATACAGAAAATACAAGGCGAAAATCAGGAACTCCTGATGCCCTATATTTTCCAAAAAAAAAATCTCTCTTTCTCATTTCATAGTTTTATGACATTCCACTTCATTTCATTCCACTCCACTTCATTTTATTTCACTCCACTTCATTCATTCCATTTCATTCCGCCAATAAAAGTTTTTTTTTTCATGACCATTTTTCACTCATTCAGTCATCATTTATCCATCTCCATTCAGTGATATGATCACTGTGTAGTTTCCGCAGTTGAACCCAGTTTCCGCAGCTAGAAGCAGATTCCGCAGCCATCACTCTGTTTTTCAACACTGACAGTCAGATGTTAGTTAAAATATCATGAAAATCAAATGCAGGTATGACCAAGCACATATTTTGAAGACATGAGGCACTTAAAAGCATCAACAAGGAGCAGCTGATCAAAGGTTAATGGAAAAAAAGTGGCAAAATTTCCAAGGTATGAGTAAGATTTATTTCAAATAGCATTTAGAGCACATTTTATATAGTTTTGAAACCACGGCTCCATTATATGCAATGATTGGCGTTGATAGCTCCATAACCGTTCCACGATCTTCATATGATTCCTCCATAACCCTTGTATTTATTTTCAAATAGCCTCATGATCAAGCTTCCGGATTTAACTCGTGTTTGGCTGTACTTTGACACTCCATCTGTAATAATGCGGACGTGGTTGATTTTCTCACGACTCTTCTTCGCCGCACAAATTCCGCAACCATTTCTTGAGCATGTTTACGTCTATTTCGTAGCCATGCAGTTTAAAAATTATGTCGGGCTCACTTTACTCCCCTACTGTTCTATAGAAATCACGTTTGCATTCCTACCCTGTTCACATAAACCTCTGCTCCGCTCCGAAAACTCACTTCCGCTATCTGTTCTCTGCTTTCCATTTACAGTCACTGATTTTTCTCCATAAATCCTATCCATTTCCTGCTAACCCAGCCATCTCACCTCCGTTCATCCAATACCCATGCAGATGTGTTTAAGACAGAAGGAAGAATGGGTCTTTTGTTGAGAGCAGAGCTGGAAGGGCCCAAATTTATGGAAGGGTATCCGCAAGTGAAAAGCATGCTAAGGAAGGCCCGATGGTTATGATTTATTCAGAAATTCAGAGGCTACAACAAGGAGGTTACGAAGACTTTTGCGAGGTCCTTTGACGGTGTAGAAGCGGAGGTTGGAGACCTCAAAATCTCAGTCACAGAAGCGTCCATAGCAGCTGCAACCGAACTCCCGCAGGAGGGAGAACGGTGGTTCAAAAATAAGAGCTTTGACGAGAAAGCATGGAGGGTTATCCTACGAAATCCAGGTATGGATGTAACTATCTTTAATCGAGGAATCCCTGTCTCTGCTTTACAAGAAAAATGGGCTAGTTTACTATTAATAATACATAAATTCATTACATGTGAGGGACGATTCGGCTCAATATATATGTACCACACCCGGCTACTGATGAATTTTCTAGAAAACCAAACTATTAATTTTCCCTATTTCTTGCTAAATAGCCTGAAGAAAATGTCCACCACCGTCCAAAATAATTTGGGGGACGTAGAACCCCACTTGTATCACCACGACCTTATGAAGATTTTGATAGAAAAACAATTAAAAGAAAAGAAGGATACCTAGGAGCAGTTTTTGGTTAGAAATTTCTTTGAAGATCCACAAGAAACCCCTGAAAGCAACACATCAAGGACAAGCAGAAGAAAGAAAACAAGTGTTAGAATTCAAGACACTCCTACTAACATAATTGAAGAAACTACTAGGGAAGAAAAATTGTCTGAAAGTAGGAAGGAAAAGACTGAGGGTAAGAAGCCAAGAAAATCAAAAGGGAAAAGAAATGTTAAGGCTGTTCAGAAAACTCCAAAACCTTCCTCGGAAGAGGGCCACCAAATACTGTCTGAAAGACTAGTTTACCTTCAGGAACAATCTGCTGCAGCAAAGAAGAAATGCAAAGAAAAACAGAGTTCTAGCCCACAAAATTTGAGAAGAAGTTCCAGACTTAGAGGGAAATTGAGGAAAATACAAATTAAGGGGCCCCACTTTGTTGATTTAGGAGAGGAAATACCGGAGCAACCTTCAGCAATATCTCCTAACCGTGGCCCATACCATACTCCTATTTCTCAGCCAGATTTTGACATGAGTCCTTCTCGGCGAGATATTGAGATCAGTCCTCTTCAACAGGATTTTGGGGGCAGCCCAAGAAAGACCACACCTGAGATAGACTCGAAACAACAGGAAATGTATGATTATATAGAATCCTTGGAGAAAACAGCCACAGATCCAGGCACTTCATCTGCCCAGCCTAATATAGCTCAAGGAGCTCAAATCCAATCACTAAAGCAGGAAATTTTTGAGTTGGAGGTCTTAAATAGACACATTAAAAATGAAAATGAAACATTGAAGGAAAAAAGCAGATTGGATAACATCATTTACGACAACACTATGTTGCATCTTGGGCTATGGCAGAGGAAAAATAGAAAATTAAAGAAAAAGAACAAAAGGGTGAATAGGGCTCTCATCAACCTCAAGTTCAGGTGCTTAATGCGGAAGCCTAGGATGTTAGCAATGCCAAGGAAGAAAAAAAGAAGGCTGGATGTGCTAGCAGAGGTCTCAGAACACATGATCTGAGGGAGGATGGTCAAAGTTTTTGTTGCATGGGGACATGCAACACCTTCACAGTGGGGGTATGTTAAGCCCTGAACTTACATCTCTCCCACACACTTTCCTAGATTTTTTCCACCCACCTAGACCTCCTAAGATATTAAAATCATTGCATATTGATTTCAAAAGAGCATTTAAAGTGGTTTTCTAACTATGTTTTGTGTTTTCTATTTGAAATAGTTTTTTCTCATTTAGCTGCGGAATGCAGCCACTTTCCGCAGCTGTTTTTGTTAAACTCTATGTTGCAGGTGTCACCAGGAAAAACAAGCCACATGGGCAAGTTAGAAATGACCTGGACATGGATCAGGTCCTGTTGGTTTAGCCGAATTCATCAAGGGAAGCTGTGGTCAACGGTGGTCCTACGTAAGAGTCCTATGGCAGCCAGACTCTGTTTTCCAGCACGTGAAGGATTCTGAAGGATGTGTGGCCGTTCCTAACTCTCTGGGGTCTGTTGCTACCTGTAGATTGATCCATGACGAGAATCTAACAGCCGCAGTTGATAGATTTAATGGTCTCAGCAACCATTACGCTAAATCCATGGACGTTGTCTTTTACGTGTCCCATGTTCACACAGTTCTACAAGAAAATAGCTATGAAAACTTTGTTATAAATAACGTGTTTCTATAACGCATAGTTTAGTCTTTCTGAATGTAATTTTGCTGTTAAGAATTCACTGTGCCGTGACACTAGTTTTATTGCTGTAACTATGTTTTGAATTATAAAAGAAGACTCTGTTTCTACATGATTGCGTGAGCATAATTTTGGATTGATAGCCTGTTGACCGAGGCTGTACAGTGGGCCCCTGTACGTTGAGGTTTCGTTTCCTTTTTGTTGTACAGTTTTACGCATTGTTTCCTTATTTCCATTGCACATATTCCAACCTGTGTATATTTCACTTGCTATTGTATTAACATTTCACTTATGTTCATGATTTTACAAGCTTTGTATAACGCTGATTAGTGTGTGCATGTTTCAGGATAGAGTAGGCAGCTCGGGCATCTGCATATAATTTTCACAATGACTAATGACATGGGATTAATTCTATGTTGACTTTGCTTTTCCTAGTTTTTAATTCCAGTTTTGTTTTGTTGATTTCAGTTTCATTTCCTTGCTTTATTAGTTAGCTTAGATATTAAATTGATCATATCATTGATGGTTACCTCCGAAAGCCATAGCTGGACTACTGGCGAGGGATCAAATTATGAATGTGTAATTTGATTTTAGTTTTGCTTTTCTGCAATTAGATATTAAATTTCTCATATCATTGACGGTTACCTCCGAAAGCCATAGCTGGACTACTGGCGAGGGATCGAATTATGAATGTGTAATTTGATTTTAGTTTTACTTTTCTGCAATTAGATATCAGATTGTTCATGACATTGATGATTACCTCCGAAAGCCATAGCTGGACTACTGGCGAGGGATCGAATTATGAATGTATAATTTTATTTTAGTTTTACTTTCCTTGCAATTTTTAATTTCTTTGAGTGCAGTAGCTTAAATCATTTTTCTGTATTTAGACAGCAGCAGAGACAATAGTTTCATGCTCAGTAGTTCATTATTTACTTGTTTTAAATAGTAGTTCATTATTTACTTGTTTTGAATAGCATCACACTTTCATTTTTGTTCAAGCATTACTTTCATCACTAGCATGTTTTAAGACTTTCTGAAGTGTTAAGTTTTGGGAACCATTATAGAGGACATAATTGCCTTAAAATTTATAACCTTACTTGCCTTCTAAGAGACTTAGGAATAGGAATTCCATTAGGAGATAAACGAAGATAAAAACCCCAAAAACAACATAAAAATCGAAAACGACAAAAAATTAAGAAAAAGGTTATCTTGCACATATAGTATGCCACACTTCGTCAGTTTACGACTCCCGGATTGATAATTAATGTAGCAATTTAGGACACACTAAATTGACCAAACACCCTCCATGACCAATGAATGAATTTCTCTTGGTGCTTATGGTGATTTAATGAGAAAAATCAAAACCCTACCTCTTTACATTTCTTGCCAAAAGCAGTTGTATAGGGTTTGCAAATTTCATGTTTTGCTGCCAATTCCACTAGTAGCTATCTCTCATTCCCTCACTCCTTTCATTACATTTCATCAACTCATTCCCAAAATCCCATATCCCTAACATCACTAATCCTAAATCCCTTGTCCTACTAACCCAAACCCTATTTGCTGTCCCAAAAGTCTAATTACTGTCCCTAAAACCTTTTTATTCCCCAGAAACTTGACAACAATATTCTCAAAACCCCTCATACACATTTCCTCCACAGTCCTTCATACATTCTCATCCTTGACAGCAGAAACCTAAAGACACCATAAATCTCTTCATACTCATATAAGAAAACTCAAACATTGGCAAAAATGGAGTCTGATCCTTCATATTAACATGATGAAGAGACACACAGTGACTCTCCTACAGAAATACATGCACCAAGGAGACCTCACAATGGTGGTAAACATATACGAGAAGAGCCTACTACACTTGCCGAGCTGCAGGCTTGCCCTCTCGCTAACACATGCTTCCAACACTAATCTCGTTATGAGTTCTATGAGATGGTTGCTAGAGTCCAGTATCATCATGAGTTAGCCTGGTTGTTTGTGCTTCATCTACATAATGGCCAAGCCACTCTAGCTGGTGTAACATTCACTTTAACACCGGAGTCTATTTCTCTAGCAACTGGCATTCCTAATATCGGAGAGCAATGGAATAAAAGGTAGCAAATTGATAGGGAACATTATGAACCATACATCAAGCCCGGTTATTTGAGACAACTCAGCAGAGTTTTTCCATTTCGGTACCTGAAAGATTCATATGCTCCTTTGATGAAACTTATAATGAAATATTTCAGCTGTGAGGGCCAGTTTTCTCGCCTATATGCCTATCATATTAGATTGTTAATGCACTTTACCAGGGTGAGAATGATGAATCTCCCCTACTTCATGTGCCGAAATATTGAGAAGATGACCACCCTAGTACAACAAAAGACTCCTCAGTAGCAGTTTAACAGTATATATCATTTTGCTCTCATTAAAATTGTGGTCATGCATCAACTTGGTTTGTAGGGCATCTCATGGGAGGATTTCATTTCTCATGAGTTCTTCACAACTCCTCAGGGACCTCCAGAGGCTTCGCACAGGATAGGTGGACCTTCACATCAGCAGGAGGGTCATGAGACACAGGCCGCTAGTGTGCCAGTGTTTGTTACCTATCAAAAGGGCACTAGACGGTTGTTCACAGCAGCAAAGCGAGTATTATCTCCACCCGGGGTGGAAGGGGTCTCTCTTCCTTCATCAGCACAATAGGTTTAGGACAAGGGAAAGAGGCCATTACATGATGAGGGGCTTTCAGGTGAGTAGGAGATCGATTTCATTCTCATTGAGGATGATGACACTAATTTGGGCCCACAAAGCTCAAAACTCAAAGAGGTCATCCAAGAGCAACAGGCGGACATCAATGATTTGTACCTCAACTTAGAAAGAGCTAAGTGGATAATCAAATGCTTGGAGCAGAGGAACAAATGGCTAGAGGATCAGAAAACCATTATGGAGTTACAAGTCATTAAAGAAAATCGGCAAGAAATCAAGAGGGCATAAGGCAAGTTGACACCCATCGAGTAAAAGGACGATGACCAGGAATATGTGTTGGAGAAAGTGAATATTTATTTGGAGAATTTGCTGTAGAAGGCCAATAAGGAGAAAAAGATGTTAAGGCACATGGCTTATCACTACTTGGCGAGAAACAAGGTATGCAAAGCAAGAATTAGGGTTTTGAAGGCCAAGTTGAAGAAAGCATTGAGGAAGCGAAAAGAGCAAGATAGAATTCAGATCTTGGATAAGGCTTCCTTGGCCCAACATAAAACTTAATGAAGGAAAATCAACCCAAATTTCAAGAAATTTTGGACACTTTTTGCAATTTTGAAATTTTTGGGCCAAAACACAGGTTTTTCTGCCCAATGCGCCACGCCACCTGGCGTTCTCTTTTGATGGGAGTCTCATTTTGATGAAAACTCAGCATTTTTGGATTTGTCATGAAAAAATATGCATTCTCACAAATGGCCAAGAATTTTTGACAGGTTTTGATCCCCCAAAAGGGTCAAAAACACCCCAAAAATGACCTTTCTGCCCCTTTTTGGACACACAGGAAGCAGTGTTGGGAGAACTCAGTTTTGGAGGGGAAAATGGAGGCCAAATTAAAAAATTCCACTTGTTCTGGAAAGTAGACAGGCAAACCTTTCCAAAAATCACACTTGGAGCAAATTTGGATGGAAGGCCTCCAAAAGTAGCTGCAAACATGCTATATGCATAGGGAAATCAGCACGACGCATTGGGGAAATTTTGCTCAGTTTGACAAAAAATACTCTGTTTTTCACCTAGTTTCTTGACAGTTTGACTTTTCTTCTTCTAAATGTCAAAATCATGATGTAATTTAATGTAATTTGATGGATCTTGATGTAATTATGCTAAATTTTCACTCATAGAGGTAGATTCATCCATGAAAAGGTAGTTTGCAACTAAATGAATCAGTTCCCTAGTTTTTAGAGGCAAGCTGTTCCATTGCCTAATTTTTAGTTCTTAGTTTGAAATTTGTTAGAACAACTCCTAAACTTTTGAGCTCAACCCCTAGAGGCTAGGATGAGTTGTTGTTTTCCTATATCTTGAGATTTTTCAGTCATTAGCATGGTTGGACTTTTGAGAAAGCTTGGAGCTTCTTTGTATATTCATATCAGCAGTTTTGGCTAAGGAATAGAGACCAGGGTTCGCGACACTCTTTGGGATACATGTGGCATTTTGTTTAGGTACAATGCTCTCTTTTGTAATTGTGAGTTTACTTATGTTTTATGTATGCCATTATCTATCTTTCTTTCTTCTTAACTAAATCAAACAAGGGTAAAGGTAGAATCCATTGAAATTGCAGTGCTCTACCTAGGGTTTGCTTAGTTATTGATGTTTTCAGCTGTTTGAAGAGGATCCCTAAGGTTTTCTTTCCCTCTTCAACTCCTCACCTGTCTAATCTCTCCATCTCATTCAATTTGAAGTGCCAAATCATTTGCCTACCTTGCCCCATAGGGATCTCTACAAAACTGAGCCTCATTCCCTAGACCCAAATCTGCCTTTCCATTTGAGCCAACAAAACATCATTAAATTCAATCAAACTCTTTTGCACATATACGTAGCCTAAGATCAGTCATCATAGCAGTCATCGCAAGCCCTTATTGGTCATACTTTGCTGAGATTGACAGGAGAGAGCCATCTCCCGACCTGGTAGGGCTAGTAACCAGGTTAAGCGTGGTTTGATGTTGTCCTAGGTCCTACCTTTCTCAGCCTGAGGTAGATTTAGGCGCTAACAGTTATAAGGATGTGGTATTGTGTGATGTAATGCCAATGGATGTATGCCACATATTGTTGGGAAGACCTTGGCAGTTTGATCAGAAAGCTATTCATGATGGGAGAATAAATACTTACACTCTGGAGAAGGATGGAAATAACACACATTGTTTCCATTGAAGGATGAAGCAGGAAAAGAAGCGCCTAGAAACAATGTTATGCTGATGAATGGGAAAGAATTGCTGCAAGAAGTCAAGAAGGATGAACAAATGCATTTTGTTGTCATAAGGAGACCTAAGGTAATTTTAACTTCCACAAACTTAGATGATTTACCTGAAGAAATAAAAAATCTGTTGAATGATTGTACTGATATTATTGTGGATGAGCTACCAAATGCATTACCACCAATGAAGAGTATTAGTCATCACATTGATCTAATACTTGGAGCAAGTTTGCCAAACAAAGCAGCATATATATTAACTCAAGAGAATGCAAAAGTTGGAAGACAAGTGCAAGAACTGATGGATAAGGGATTGATCAGAGAGAATCTTAGTCCATGTGTTGTACCAATAGTACTCAGTCCAAAGAAAGGTGGTGAATGGCGTATGTGTACAGATTCCAGAGCCATAAACAAAATCACAGTCAGGTATAGATTTCCTTTACCATGCATGGATGATTTGATGGATTGTTTGAGTGGGTCAAAGTATTTTACTAAAATAGATCCGAAGAGTGGATATCATCAAATAAGGATTAGAGAAGGAGATGAATGGAAGACTGCATTTAAAACAAATAGTGGGTTGTATGAATGGTTAGTGATGCCTTTTGGACTCACTAATGCACCTAGCACATTCATGAGATTAATGAATGAAGTCTTGAAGGAATATGCAGGCAAGTTTGTCATTGTTTATCTTGATGATATTTTAGTTTTCAGTAGAAGCAAAGAAGAACATCTGGAGCATCTTAAGTTGGTTTTAAGAACTCTGCAGAAAGAGAAATTGCTGATAAATCTGAAGAAATGTAGTTTCATGAAAGAATAATTAATCTATTTGGGATTTGTAGTTTCTAAAGAAGGTTTGAAAATGGATCTAGAGAAAGTCCAAGCAATTTGGAACTGGCCTACTCCAAGAAACATATTTGAGGTAAGAAGTTTTCATGGTCTTGCAATTTTTTATAGAAAATTTATCAGAAGTTTTTGTCAGATTTGTGCACCAATTATTAAAACAATCAAAGAGACTAATCAGCCATTCAAGTGGATAGAAGTAGCAGACATAAATTTTAAGTTGTTGAAGAAGAAAATTACAGAGAAACCAATTTTAGCTTTACCTGATTCTGGGAAAGTTTTCCAAGTTGAAATTGATGCTAGTGGAGTTGCAATTGGAGCAGTTTTGAGTTAGGAACAGAGACCAATAGCCTACTTTAGTGAGAAACTAAATGAAGCTAAGAAGAATTATTCTTCTATGATATATAATTTTATGCTATTGTACAAGCTTTAAAAAAATGGAGACATTATTTGATACCAAAGCAGTTTGTATTGTATTCTAACAATCATGCATTACAGATCATAAACAACCAGCCAAAATTGAACCAGAAACATGCCAAGTGCGTAGAGATTTTACAGAGTTTTACTTTTGTGATAAAACACACAAGTGGTAAGTTGAACAAATTTGTTGATGCTTTGAGCAGGGTAAATTTCATTGCAAGAATTAAAAGTTGGTGTTGTAAGATTTGAAGAAATGGTTGATATGTATAAAGATGATGCAAAATTAAAAGATATTTATGCAGTTGTGTAAAATCCAATAGTTCATAACAGAAGTCAGTGGTTAGATTATCTTATCCAAGGAGGTTTATTGTTTAAAGATAACAAATTGTGCATTTCCAAATGTTCTATGAGGGAAAACATAATCAAGGAGAAACACAGTGGAGGATTATCTGGTCACGTTGGACAAGACAAAACCTTTGCTCAGGTAAATGCTTTTTACTATTTCCCAAAGATGCAAACTGATGTGAAGAGATTTTTTGAGAAGTGCAGGATATGTCAGCATGCTAAAGGGAGAAGCCAAAATACAGGATTGTACCAGCCATTTCCAATACCAGACCGACCATGGGATGCAGTTAGTATGGATTTTGTTTTGGGGTTACCTAGAACTCAAAGAGGGAATGATTCCATTTATGTTGTGGTAGATATATTTTCCAAAATGGCACATTTCATTGCATGTAAAAAGACTAGTGATGCAACACATATTGCTAATCTGTTTTTTTTCAGAAGTTGTAAGGTTACATGGATTGCCTGTAAGTATTGTGTCTGATAGGGATACAAAGTTTGTTGGGCATTTTTGGAGAACTCTTTGGAAGAAACTAGGTGCCAACCTTAGTTTTAGTTCAGCATATCACCCTCAAACAGATGGACATACCAAAGTGGTAATAGAAGCTTGGGAAACATATTGAGAAGTTTAGTGTATCAAAATCCTAAGTAGTGGGATTTAGCACTTGCTCAAGCTGAGTTTGCTTATAATGACACTCCAAACCGAAGTACTGGGATGAGTCCATTTCAGATTTTTTTTGGAATGAATCCAAGAGGTGTGTATGAACTCAAAAATTTGGGTAAACAGGAGACAAGAAGTGCAAAAGCTGAAGAGTTTGCAGAGCAGATGCAGAGACTACAAGAAGATGTCAAAGACAGATTCCAGGAAAGTAGTGGCAAATACAAACAGAGAGCTGATATGAAAAGGAGAGAAAAATAATTCCAAGTGGGATATCTAGTGATGGTATACTTGAGAAAAGAAAGATTTCCTGTTGGGACTTACAATAAACTAACGATGAAAAAAATAGGGCCATGCAGAATTATGAGGAAGTTTTCAACTAATTCTTATGAAATTGAGTTGCCAGAAGGGATTGGAATATCACCTATCTTCAATGTTGTAGATTTATATCCATACAAGGAGACAAAGTAGAGTTACAAAAGGAACCTGCAGGAGATGAAGTTCAAACTTTAAACTGGGAAAAAAAAATGCCAAAGACAGTCAAGAAAGAGGTAGAAGCTATTTTGGGGAAAAGAGTATACAAAAGAACCAGAGGACAAGTTTATTTTCAGTATATAGTCAAATGGAGGGGACAGCCAATAGAGGATGCTAGTTGGTTGACAGCAGCAGAGTTGCAAAAGTATGGAGTAAACCCTGAAAGTCCGAGGGATGATTCTTTTCTTCCCCGGGAGTCTGATGCAGGAGCATCCAGACTTAGCCAACAATGTGATTGTATGTTCACATGTTGTGGATAACAAGAGATGAATTTCATTGACCTGAGTGGTCAAAATCAGTTTTAGTAGAGAGGGTTGGATCTCTCGAATTAATCTTTATCTCAATTATTGTAATATTTAGAATATTGTATTATTTTTGGACTAAGAGATAAGTGTAGAGCCTCTACTCTACACCTACTTGTCTACCATTTTCCTCAGTTTTTCCTCATCTTTTCTTCACTTTTGCCTCATTTTCACTGTAAAACCACCCAGATCATTACATTAGGTGTCATTAAGCATGATCAAGTAAGTTTTTCTAATGGATGACTGTTTGTTTAGATTTTGACTTACTTGCAGGAATCCCGTAGCTGTCTGGCAATCCCGCAGCCATTCAGCGATCCTGCAGCCATCTGATGATCCTGCAGCCTTTTTGTTAAACTGAAGGTTCCACGTGTCAGTTAGCTAAATGAGCCACATGGGCACTTAGGTATCAACGCGCTCGAGGTTCCTGTGCCATTTGTTCAACCATCCATGTCGTCCGTACCGCTGGTCAAAACTGGTCAAGTTATGGTCAAATAAAGGCAGCTCAACGGTGATTGTAAGCTGTTATGTCACGTCAGCTCAAACGGTGACTTGTCCGCGTTTTGCAGGTGGTAGGGGACATGATCCAACATGGGATTCATTGCCCATGACGACAGAGCCTCCAGATCATCCACGCAGCCTTATGATGTGTCAATGAACCTTGAATACGCATTACAGTTAGTTGTTTTTTAGTTATTTGCTGTACGTGTAGACCATCCTTCAGATGCTTATATATACCTGCGTCTGCGTACGCTTACTTTACTTTTTAGTGGCTGTACTTTCTGAACTTGTGTTAATTTTAAGAGCTTTTGCAAACTCTGTTTTTATAGTGCTATTCTAGCACTCTGTTTTGTATATTTCTGCAAATGGAGCAATAAGAATAGTGCTGTTTTGAAGCTTTCAGTTCCTTAAGTCTTCTTGTGGCTGAATGAGTAGAGGGCCCCTATTCATGTTAGCCTCTGTAAAGTATTTTATGTGCAACATTTCTTTATTTTCTCAATTAGCATTTCTTTAAACATGTATAGTTTGATTTATTTGATTTCTTTTCCTTCAAGCTGATCAGTATTGTTTCCTTGCAGATTTTAGCCCGGGATTTGTTTTTATGTTTGTATTTGCTTTACAAACTAATGGTATTTGAAGTTGACAGGTTCAAGTTGCTGCCTTTGTTCTTATAGCTGATTTTTAGTCTTATTTCTCAAAGTTCTGCTAACACATGAATGATCTTTTATCATAAATTGCTATCTTTTAAGGATCAGAATACCACTAACTTGCAGTTAGCTTTGAGTGCTTTCTAGACTAATTTTTCACTACTTTCTAATCATACTTTGCATAGTACATATGGCAGAAGTAGAGAGTTAGAAAGAGCAAACGTTATCACTAGTCTTTAAAGTATATCTTTCTTATTTTTAATCACTTTTCTAATTCAACTTGAGCTACTTCCTAATCATACTTTACACAGCACTATGTGTTTGAAGTAGGGAGTTAGGGAGAGATAATCATTATCTTTGGTTTTAAAAGTGACTTTCTTTTCTTTTACTTGCAGCAGCATGAATGGTGTCTAGTGCCATTGGAAGTGGTTATTTGCTTTTAAGTTATTTTCAAGTTACTTGTTTCTTTCAAGCATTTACTTTCAAGCAAGTAGTTAGCAATCACTAATCACACACTCTCACTCATTTAGGATTCACTCCACACACACTATCACTCATCTGTTTATAAATCACCATTCCATTTTAGGAAGATAAGTTAACCACAACAACACCCCCAACGATAAAAAAAACACTCTAAGAGGTTGCTTAAGTACATATAGTACACCTTCAGTTCATCAGCTTACGAGCCCCGGGTTGACAATTAATACTAGCAATTTAGATACACTAAATTGACTAAACATTTTGGCGCTGTTGCCGGGGAAGTGAAATTAAGTAGCCATATTCTTAGAAAAAAAAAACATAAAATTTCAAGAAAAGAAGTTAATAGCCTATCTAAGTATGCTCTCCTCTTGCACTTTGAAGTGATCTGGAGGATCAGAAAGGAGAAAGTTATTGATTTAATAGTTTCTTGAGTATGCTCTCTTCTTGCACCTAGAGTGACCTGGAAGATCAGAAAAAGAACTATTTAACTTGACTTGAAGATAAAATAAAAAATGACATGCATAGAGCTAGAGATTCTAGGGGAAGGTTTTTAGCTAGAGCTCGAAGTTCAATTTTTACAAGTCCATCTGCTTCAAGAGATAGACAAGAGACACCTCCCTTATCTCCAACCGAAACTCCTAGTCCTAGAATTCCTGAAATTCAAGAGCCAAGAGTTGACTCTCCTACACCTTCTATTGAGTTTGAACTAGGAAGAGACTCTTCTCTTTCTCCTACAAGAAAACCAATTGTAATTGAGGAAATAGACTCACCTGAAGAAGAAGGAGAAATCTCTTCTCATTTACCCTTTGTAGAAGAACCAGAAGATTTTGAAATCCCTAGGAGAATCATCATGGCAGAGGAAGAAGGAGGTGGTAGAGGTAGAGGTAGAGGAGGAGGAGGAAATAACAATAATAATGGAGGAGGTAGAGGTCCCATTGGAGGAAATAGAGATGGGGATAACTCATTTGGGTTTCCCATTGTTAATGAGGATTCCCGAGCCACCATGAAAAACATATCACCATCCGTCCTCCCAAATTTTCATGGGTTAAGAACTGAGGACCCTGAAACATTCTTGTTTGAATTTGAAGTTGTGTGTCGAACCTATGACTATCTGGATGATACTCAGAAACTCAAACTGTTCCCATCAACATTAAAAGATCAAGCTTTGAAATGGTTCATGGGGTTACTTACTCAATCCATTAGGACCTGGGATGAAATGAAACAAACCTTTTTGGATAGGTATTTGGATTATTGTATGCCTACTAATCACAAGGATGAGGTTTTTAAAATGATGCAAAAAGAAGATGAGAGCTTAGAAGATTTACTTGAGAGATTTCAATATAACTTAAAAAGAGCAAAAATGAGTACCTTGGATGAAGAGACCTTAAAAGCCCTCTTATTAAAAGCCATTAGGGATGAATGGATAGATATCTTAAACATGATGGGGAAAGGGGATATTTCTCAACTTTCTCTCAATGATATAGCAGAACTTTGTATCCATCTCTCAAGGGGCAAATCAAAAACTCAAAAAGGGCCTAGAGATCCTTCTCTCCTTAGGGCAAATAAATCTGCAACAGGATCAGTGAGTAGGGCTGAAATCGGTAATATGCTAGATGAATTTAAAACTGACATCTTAGGGAGTCTTAGTGAACAAATTGATACCCTTAAGATTCAAAATAAACAAAAAGCAGAAGCCGAGGCTATGACTATCTTTTGCCCGAAGTGTAGAAAGAAGCATGCTTTAAGGGAATGTCCCTTGGAAGCACAAGTTGTGGAAACCTGTGTAATTTTCTCAGAAACTCATGAGACCAAGGATTGTCCTTCAATCCCTGGGCTCAAAGCAGTCTTTCAAGAAGATCCAAGCACGCTTGAATCTCTTTGTCTTGTTGCAAGAAGACCTTGGCAGGGGCAGCAAAATCAAGGGTTTAACAACTCTATGAATTTCCAGCCCCCACCAAATTGGAATCCTTGGCAACAACCTTGGTCACAACCACAAAATCCTTTCCAAGCATGGTTGCAAAGCATGCAAATGCAAAATCCTTATGGGAGATTTGCCCAGTTCTATCAATATCCTCAATCTTTTCAGAATCAGCAAGCTCCCCAACTTCCAAATCAAGGTCAACAATTGTCATTGCCATTCCCTCAACAACAACAACCTCCTCCCCAAAATCAAAATTCTCAACTCTTGCTACAATCTCAACAGAGGCCAAATCAACTTCCTTCTCAGCCTCAACCAAACCCCAATAATAGGAATCCTCAAAATGCTTATGTGATGGAAGGTCAACCACTCATGGAAGGTCAACCATTCCCTACCTATATGGTTGTTCCTCTCAATGAGGTACAACTCAGATCAGGTAGAATCCTAGACCAACCTTCTACAAGTGCTCGACAACCCAACATTTCCGAGGAAGAATCTCTCAAAGTCAATAAGGGTTCTGAAGCATCCCTTCAAAACCCAAGCATTCAAGAAAAAGAAAAAGAATCAACTCCCATAGTTGAGCAACCTACATCTTCAACTACACCTCCTTTCCCTGAAAGGTTACAAATTGACAAGGGGGTGGAAAAACAAATTTGGTTGCCTGACTATGAATTTCTAGATGAATTGAAAAATGTCTGTATCAAGATTCCCTTGTTAACAGCCATTAAGGAAATTCCCATCCTAGCAAAGACAATAAAGGAGTTGAGTTTGAAAAAAACAGGAAAGAAAACCAGAGATACCAAAAGGATACATCTAGTTGGAAAAATTGCAGACATTATGATGGGTAAGATTACCATGCAAAAGTATGTGGATCCGGTAGCCCTATTGTTAAAACTCATATTAATGGGGTTGAAATCCCAAATACTTTGATTGACTTAGGAGCCGCTATCAACATCATGAGTAGACAGACCATGGATCAGTTAAAGCTTCCTAACCTTCTCTTTACACCTACTTTGCTGCAACTTGCAGATAGATCAATCATCAAACCTAATGGTGTATTGGAAGATATTCCAGTCTCACTAGACTCTTGGGAGTATCCAGTTGATTTTATGATTTTAACTCCCAAGAACAATCTAGGAGGACATCCTCTTATTTTAGGAAGACCTTGGCTGGCCACAGCTGATGCTTTCATAAGTTGTAGGTCTGGAGACATGTATATATCAGATGGTAATTCTACCAAGAAATTCAACTTGTATCCTCCCGCAAAGGCAATAACAGAATTAGGAGAAGATGAGTGGATCAATGATGAGGATACTCTTCAACCTGTTCTAACCATCTCTGAGATTAGTGAGGATAGTCAAATTCTAAATACATTAGAGAATTTTGAAACACCTTTAGAATATGACTCTACACAGTTTCTGTTAGATGCAGACATTGAATATCTCTCCTCTAGACAGATGTCTCTCTTCTCAATGGAAGAGTTTGGTAGTTCTACAGTTGAAATCTTTCCAGGAAAAACATTGAACATTAGCAAGAACTTGGAAAGACCACAACAAGAAGAATTAACTAAACTGTTGCAAAAACATTCCACTGCCTTTGCATGGGAATACACTGACATGAAAGGAATCGACCCTAAGACTTGTATTCATCACATTTATATTGAAGAAAACAACAGACCTATTAGGCAGCCACAAAGACGGATGAATCCAAATCTTAGGGAAATTGTGAAAGAAGAACTTCAGAAATTGCTCAAGGTAAACTTCATTTACCCCATTTCAGATAGCCAATGGGTTTCTCCCTTGGTTATAGTGCCCAAAAAGAATGGTAAATGGAGAGTTTGCATTGACTATCGAGAATTGAACAAGGCAACCTTAAAGGATCATTTCCCTCTACCTTTTATTGATCAGGTACTAGACACTTTAGCAGGTAAAAAGTATTTCTCATTCTTGGATGGTTTTAGTGGTTACAATCAGATTCAGGTAGCACCTGAAGATCAAGACAAAACCACCTTTACTTGTCCTTGGGGAACTTTCGCCTACCGAGTACTCCCTTTTGGATTATGCAATGCACCCGCTACATTTCAAAGGGCTGTACTAGGAATCTTCTCAGATCTGATTCATGATTGTGTAGAGGTATACATGGACGATTTCACAGTTTATGGTAATACATTTGAAGAAGCTTTGGCAAATTTAGAAAAAGTACTGGTAAGATGTAAGGAAACAAATCTTTCTTTAAGTCATGAAAAGTGTTTTATGATGTTTACTGAAGGGATTGTTTTAGGACATCATATTTCAGGAGATGGAATCAAAGTTGATAGATCTAAAGTCGAAGTCATCTCTAAGTTACCCATTCCAAATTGCCAAAGAGATGTTAGAAGTTTTCTTGGGTTTACTGGTTATTACAGAAGATTTATTGAAAACTTCACTAAGATAGCATCCCCTCTTTTCAAACTACTTACTAAGGATTGTGAATTTAAGTGGGATTCTGAATGTCAATTTGCCTTTGAAGCTTTAAAGACTAGAATATCTGAAGCACCCATTCTAAGGGGTCCAAATTGGAAACTCCCTTTCCACATTTCTACTGATGCTTCAGATACAGCTTTAGGAGCTGTTTTGGGACAAAAGGATTTGATCCCTTATGCCATTTATTACACAAGTAAGAATTTGACTCCTACTGAGTTAAATTACACTGTTACTGAAAAGGAATTTCTAGCCGTTGTTCATGCTATAAACAAGTTTAGACATTATATAACCGACTATGAAACCTTTGTCCATACTGATCACTCTGCCATTAGATACCTCATGAATAAACCAGTCACTAATGGTAGAGTTACAAGATGGCTTTTGCTTTTACAAGAATTCAACATAACTGTGTTAGATCGACCAGGTAAACAGAACACAGTAGCTGATTTCTTGTCTAGAATTCAAAACACTAATGAGGATTCTCCTGTAGAGGATAAATTTCCAGATGAGTATTTGTTTGCAGTAACTACCAAAACTCCTTGGTATGCTGATATTGCTAATTATTTAGTTACTGGAAAGTTACCTTTACATTTATTTCCTAATGAGAAAAGGAAAATCATTCAGGAGAGTTCACATTATTCTTGGATTTCTAATGAATTGTTCAAGACAGGGCCAGATTTTATGATCAGAAGATGTGTACGGGAGGATGAAATGCCTGACATCCTTAAGGCATGTCATGACGAACCTTGTGGCGGACACTTTGCTGATAAGAGGACAGCCTATAAAATCCTTTCTTTAGGATATTATTGGCCTTCTCTCTTTAAGGATGCAAAGCAATATGTTAGAAGGTGTGACAGTTGTCAGAGAGTTGGAAGACCAACTCTTTCAAATGAAATGCCACTACAGCCACAGGTATGCATCGAACCCTTCGAGAAATGGGTTCTAGATTTTGTTGGACCAATTAATCCGCCATCCAAGCAAAAGAGATATATATTGGTTTGTACTGATTATGTTACTAAGTGGGTAGAAGCTAAAGCATTAACTTCTGCTACTGAAAATTCAGTTGTTCAATTTCTTTTTGAGGATATTTTCACTCGTTTTGGTGTCCCAAGAGAAATTGTAACAGATCAAGGGAGCCAATTTACATCAAGGATGATGGAGAAGCTGATGGAGGAGTACAAGATCAAGCATAGAACATCTACTCCATACCATCCGCAAGCGAATGGTCAAGTAGAATCTACAAATAAAGTTCTTGAAAGCATCATCACAAAGACTGTTCATCTTCATAGAAGAGATTGGGCAGAAAGGCTTCCTGAAGCCTTATGGGCCTATAGAACTACGTGGAGGAACACCACAGGACATTCTCCCTATGAACTTGTTTATGGGAAGGAAGTCCTGTTCCCCATTGAGTTCCAAATCAAGACCTTCAAGACAGCAGTTCAATTGGGGATGAGCTTATCAGAAGCCCAGAAGCACAGAATGGACCAGTTAAATGAACTAGATGAAATGAGACAAGATGCAATTCTAAGGACCGATCTAGTTCAGCACCAAAGAATCAAATGGCATGATCGACATATCAAAGAAAAGAAGTTTCAAAAGGGTGATTGGGCACTCTTGTTTGATTCCAAATTTAAGGACTTCAAGGGAAAATTTCAAACTCATTGGCTTGGGCCATATGAGATTGATGAAGTCTTTAATAATGGAGCAGTTAGACTGAAGACTATTGATGAACTTCAAACTCCCTTTATTGTGAATGGCCACCGGTTGAAAGTTTACCACAAGCCACTCTCAAAAGAGGAGTTTTTTAAGTTGTTCCAAGGCGATTCTGAAATAAGGCTGGTGGAGAAGAATTCTTCTCCTTCATTAGCCTAATCCCTGTTTCTTTCAATTTCAGTTCAATGAAAAAAAAAAAAAAAAAAAAATAATAATAATAATAAATGTATGAGCCTGAAAACCAATCTCTGATTGGCAGTCTCATGCAGAAAACCTGAGGTGAAAATCAGGGTCACCTGACACCTCATGTTTTCCAAAAAAAAAAATCTCTCTCTCTCTCTCTTTTTCATCTCACTTCGCCATTCCATTTCACCATCTCATTCCATCCAACCATTTTCACTTCACCTCACTGTTTTCCACCCATTCATCCATTCATTCCATCTTATTTCATTAATAAAAGTTTTTTTTTCAAACAACTAAGGTTATTTTGTGCAGCTGGAGGACACTATTGCAGTTCCTGCAGCTATTTGGCAATTCTGCAGCCGTTTAGCCTTTCTGCAGCCCCTCTGCACCTGCACAAGGAGATACAGTTTGTTTGAGAAATTTTTCACAGTTCAGAAATCACCAATAACAAGGAGGAAAGAATCATGTAACAGCAATGAGTTAACAAAGGGTTAATGCCAAATCATTGAAAGGCAAACCAAACACGGATCTGAGGTATGTTTTAATCTTAAACTTGCAGTTATTTTCGTTACGCAAAGTTTGCTGGGTCATGTCTTTTTACCACTAATTGTAATGATTACCCATTTTCCCTACCATGCGACCATATACCATGCATATCTCTCAAGCCATCAGTCTTTGATTATCATGATTTTGGAAATCATTTACGGCTGCTTCTGTCATTAAGGCTTTCGTACCCTAATGACGTAACCTAATATACTACGACTCTCTAAGTCCTCATTCCGCAGCCATGTGTAATTCTACCGCCGAAATCTGAGGATCTAGCCGTTCCTATTCATTATTTTGAAACCCTCCTACGCTCATCACACTTCATGTCACGCTGTTCCATTCTCTCATTTCCTTCATTTCGTTCCACTCACTACGCTGTCTCCATAAACCATACTCTGTTTTTTTTCCTCTCTGAGAAACAGTGAATACACATAACCAGTGAACGCATGTTACGGTTGTATTACGACTGTCAAGCCACCGTTCCACTGTGTTAAAGCTGCAATCCACCATTTCACTGTGTTCAAGCCGTGAATTCACCGTGTCTAAGGCTATTGTTGCAGCCATACAACCTCCTCTCCACAAAATTCTGGAACAGAGCCGAGAAATTACTGTGTAAAGCCACCATTGAAGTCGTGTTTTAGAACAGGAGACGTGGAGTCAATGGGGAAACTTTTAAGGGCTGAACCAGAAGGTTCAAAATTCCTGGAAGCATACCCTCAAGTTGAGGAGGCATTGCAGAGAGCCAACTGGCTACAGTGCATCAAGAAATTTAAAGGCTATCACAAGGAAGTTACTAAGGCCTTTGCAAGGTCATTCAAAGATAAAGACAGTCAAGTGGAGGTGGGTGATTTAACGTTTACAGTCTCAGAGGGCAGCATAGCACAAGCTACATCTCTCCCACAAACCGGTGAAAGGTGGTTTAAGAACTGGTCAGTTCAAGGTCAACAATGGAAGCAGATTTTTAAAAACCCAGGTATGGATACAAGTGTCTTCACAAAAGGAATTCCTATCTCTCATGTTAAGGAAGAATGGAAAATTTTACTGTTGTTAGTGCAAAAATTTTTCACGTGTGAAGGGAGATTTGGGGTATTATACGTTTATCATGGTAAAATTATGCTGCAATTTCAAGGAGAACATGATATAAATCTTCCCTACTTTCTATTCCAAAGCCTTAGGAAAATGTGTTCCATGGCCCAACGGAATCCACGAAACATTGAAGCATATCTCTGTCATCATAGTCTTGTTAAGTTGTTAGTGGAGGAACAATTAAAAGCAAAACGAGACACATGGGAGAAATTTCTTATAAGAAATCATTTTGAAGAACCTGGAGAAACTTCCGTACCTAGGAAAAGTAGGAGAAAAAGAAAAGAGGATACTGATACCCCTGAAACTGATATCTTAGAGGGAACTGTCCAAGGACAGATTGAAGAGGAAACTGAAATACATCAGTCTGAACATGAGATGGAGCCTGAACTTACTGTGGACAGTGATCCAATAGCTCAAGAGATTACCACACAAACCCTCTCAGAACTTGCCCGAGAAGCTGCCCAGAAGATAAAAGAAAATAAGAAGAAACAAAAGCAAGACAAGGGAAAATCCATAGTTCAAGAAATTTATCAAACTCCAGAGACTTCTAATGAGGAAGATAGTCAACACTTGGCACAAAGGCTGGCCAAACTCCATGCAAAAACTGCCCTTTCTAAGGAAATAAAAGTGCAGAAACCAAGGAAAAAGGCACAAAAAGAAACACAGAGTGTTACCAATGTAAGAAGGAGCAGCAGATTGCAGAATAAAGGGAAAGCCACAAGGACACTTTTCAATTATCTAAGCACACCTGAGAAGGGTGCTATAAAATCAGACCTTGAGGATAGTCCACAACGTGATGCAGCTACTCCTCCAAGGGAGGACAGTCCATTTCAGCCGGAGTTTGAAACTGAAATTGAGCATGAACACAGTCCAAGGAAGTCACCAATTGTTGACCCAGTTCAGCAAGAAGTGTACACCTATTTTGAAACATTGGAGCAGAACACTGCTGGCCCAAGTAATATCATACCTCATGAGCAGCAAATAGACATACTCAAACAAGAGATCTATGAACTTGAGGTGCTAAACCGCCACATTAAACAGAAAAATGAAGAAATGAAGCAGCAAGCTGATATTGCCAAAGCAATCCAAGATAACACCATGCTTCACATGGGCATGTGGCAGAAGAAAAACAGCAGACTCAAGAAGAAATGTAGAAGGCTAAACAGAGCCTTAATCAATTTGAAATTCAGATGCATGTTCAAGAGACCAAAAGTTAATGTTTCCACACAGAGGAAGAAGAGGAGATTGGATGTCTTAGCAGAGGCATCCCAGCAGGTGGATTGAGCTGTGTTTTCATTGCATGAGGACATGCAATACCCTCGTAGTGGGGGTATGTAGAGCCTCTACTCTACACCTACTTGTCTACCATTTTCCTCAGTTTTTCCTCATCTTTTCTTCACTTTTGCCTCATTTTCACTGTAAAACCACCCAGATCATTACATTAGGTGTCATTAAGCATGATCAAGTAAGTTTTGCTAATGGATGACTGTTTGTTTAGATTTTGACTTACTTGCAGGAATCCCGCAGCTGTCTGGCAATCCTGCAGCCATTCAGCGATCCTGCAGCCATCTGATGATCCTGCAGCCTTTTTGTTAAACTGAAGGTTCCACGTGTCAGTTAGCTAAATGAGCCACATGGGCACTTAGGTATCAACGCGCTCGAGGTTCCTGTACCATTTGTTCAACCATCCATGTCGTCCGTACCGCTGGTCAAAACTGGTCAAGTTATGGTCAAATAAAGGCAGCTCAACGGTGATTGTAAGCTGTTATGTCACGTCAGCTCAAACGGTGACTTGTCCGCGTTTTGCAGGTGGTAGGGGACATGATCCAACATGGGATTCATTGCCCATGACGACAGAGCCTCCAGATCATCCACGCAGCCTTATGATGTGTCAATGAACCTTGAATACGCATTACAGTTAGTTGTTTTTTAGTTATTTGCTGTACGTGTAGACCATCCTTCAGATGCTTATATATACCTGCGTCTGCGTACGCTTACTTTACTTTTTAGTGGCTGTACTTTCTGAACTTGTGTTAATTTTAAGAGCTTTTGCAAACTCTGTTTTTATAGTGCTATTCTAGCACTCTGTTTTGTATATTTCTGCAAATGGAGCAATAAGAATAGTGCTGTTTTGAAGCTTTCAGTTCCTTAAGTCTTCTTGTGGCTGAATGAGTAGAGGGCCCCTATTCATGTTAGCCTCTGTAAAGTATTTTATGTGCAAAATTTCTTTATTTTCTCAATTAGCATTTCTTTAAACATGTATAGTTTGATTTATTTGATTTCTTTTCCTTCAAGCTGATCAGTATTGTTTCCTTGCAGATTTTAGCCCGGGATTTGTTTTTATGTTTGTATTTGCTTTACAAACTAATGGTATTTGAAGTTGACAGGTTCAAGTTGCTGCCTTTGTTCTTATAGCTGATTTTTAGTCTTATTTCTCAAAGTTCTGCTAACACATGAATGATCTTTTATCATAAATTGCTATCTTTTAAGGATCAGAATACCACTAACTTGCAGTTAGCTTTGAGTGCTTTCTAGACTAATTTTTCACTACTTTCTAATCATACTTTGCATAGTACATATGGCAGAAGTAGAGAGTTAGAAAGAGCAAACGTTATCACTAGTCTTTAAAGTATATCTTTCTTATTTTTAATCACTTTTCTAATTCAACTTGAGCTACTTCCTAATCATACTTTACATAGCACTATGTGTTTGAAGTAGGGAGTTAGGGAGAGATAATCATTATCTTTGGTTTTAAAAGTGACTTTCTTTTCTTTTACTTGCAGCAGCATGAATGGTGTCTAGTGCCATTGGAAGTGGTTATTTGCTTTTAAGTTAGTTTCAAGTTACTTGTTTCTTTCAAGCATTTACTTTCAAGCAAGTAGTTAGCAATCACTAATCACACACTCTCACTCATTTAGGATTCACTCCACACACACTATCACTCATCTGTTTATAAATCACCATTCCATTTTAGGAAGATAAGTTAACCACAACAACACCCCCAACGATAAAAAAAACACTCTAAGAGGTTGCTTAAGTACATATAGTACACCTTCACTTCATCAGCTTACGAGCCCCGGGTTGACAATTAATACTAGCAATTTAGATACACTAAATTGACTAAACAATAAGTTGTTAGTATAGGTGTGTCTTAGATCTTGGAAATGGGGATTTGATTGTTAGACTGATAAAAATAGAGATCGAGTGTCAATGCAGCTAAGATAGGATTTGATTCATAAAAGAGAAAAGAATGTAATGACAGAAGGGGGGATGATTGAGAATAGAGTGTGTAAGCGAGAGTTTGAGTGTCAGAGATAGGGTTTGAGATTGAATAGAGGTCAGAAAAACTATTGTAATTGAGTCGAGAGGGCCAAGACTCTGTAATTTACATTTTGTTGAATAAATGATTAAGTGTGGTGTTGTATTAATCCTGGTGCAAAAGTTCATTCGTATCTGTGTGTTGGCATTCTGGACTTAATCAGGTATTTTCCTCTGTTTAAAAACTTTATTCATAAATCACCGTAAATTAGTGTTAAAGGTTAATATTGTGGTTAAGAACTAAACCTTTTGTAGCTTCATGACCCGGATTATCCACAGTTTCTTGTTTATTCTGCCAACGTTTCAAACCCCAAAGGGGGTCCATCATCAGGACAAAACAGAAAGAATATGAATGAGAAATTATTGAGAGAAGAGAGCAAGCGACCTGGATATAATTAAATTATGAACCCTAATTTTATATAATGGCCGACACATGATTTCAAAAATTAATGATAATAATTTTATTTTAATTTTATTTAAACAAATCTTAATTCTTTTTATTTAATTAATTCTTTCTATTTAATTAATTAAATTAATTTATCTATTAATTTTATTAATAAATTGGTTAGTTAATAAATTTTTGTTTAATTAATAAAATAAATTTGTTTTTTATTTTATTTGTTTTTAATTAATAAAATAAATTGTTTTTAACCAATTAATAAGACTCTATTAAATTTTATTAAAATTTTTAATCCAAATGAATTTTTTTGATTAAAATTATTATTTTATTTTATTTTATTAAAATTATTTAAAATTGAATTTTTTGTTGATTAAAATTATTATTTCATTAAAATTTTATTTAATTTTCAATTTCATTAAAATTTTTATTTAATAGATTAAATCAATTTAAATTAAATTAATTAATTAATTTATATTGATTAAAAGATTTTGATAATTGAATATAATTAAAATTAATAAATTTTTATACACAAGATTAACTTCAAATTCATTTCTTTTAATTCAGGAATTAAATCATTAATTTAATTAATTTAATTAATATAATTAATTAAATTAAATTAAATTAAAATTAATTAAAATAAATTAATATAATTAATTAATTAAATTAAATTAAATTAATTGGGTTAATTTAATTTAAGATTGCTAAAATTTTAAAGAAGAATAACATAGACACTCAATTTACAACATGTGGAACGATAAGGAAAATGATGAGGTCGGTTAAGGATAACATTGATTGACAGCAACTCAAGGGAGTATACAAGATCGATTGCTATACAAGATCCAATTAATTTAATTTAATTAATTATATTAATTAAATTAATGATTTAATTCCTAAATTAAAAGAAATGAATTTGAAGTTAATCTTTTGTATAAAAATTTATTAATTTTAATTATATTCAATTATCAAAATCTTTTAATCAATATAAATTAATTAATTAATTAAATTTAAATTGATTTAATCTATTAAATAAAAATTTTAATGAAATTGAAAATTAAATAAAATTTTAATGAAATAATAATTTTAATCAACAAAAAATTCAATTTTAAATAATTTTAATAAAATAAAAATATTTTTTTTTTTTAAATAATAATTTTAATAAAATAAAATTCATTTGGATTAAAAATTTTAATAAATTTTAATAGAGTCTTATTAATTGGTTAAAAACAATTTATTTTATTAATTAAAAACAAATAAAATAAAAAACAAATTTATTTTATTAATTAAACAAAAATTTATTAACTAACCAATTTATTAATAAAATTAATAGATAAATTAATTTAATTAATTAAATAGAAAGAATTAATTAAATAAAAAGAATTAAGATTTGTTTAAATAAAATTAAAATAAAATTATTATCATTAATTTTTGAAAACATGTGTCGGCCATTATATAAAATTAGGGTTCATAATTTATTTATATCCAGGTCGCTTGCTCTCTTCTCTCAATAATTTCTCATTCATATTCTTTCTGTTTTGTCCTGATGATGGACCCCCTTTGGGGTTTGAAACGTTGGCAGAATAAACAAGAAACTGTGGATAATCCGGGTCATGAAGCTACAAGAAACCTCCACAGAAGCTTAAAATCTAACTAAACCTTTCCCTAAAGCACCTTTATTAAAATTATGCATTAGGCAAGTGGGTTGTATTTGCTAAGTGGAAAGCGGTTTCTCGCGCTCCCAAAAGGTCGTAAATGGTATTGTTCCAAGTCCGCGTGATTAACCTTAGCAGCCGACACGTAGCCGAGGAAAACCACTTTTCTCACGCACTCTTGATTTGATATCGACCATGAAAGAATCCATGCGAGATTGCGCAACAACCGTTCGATTGGATGGGTCACTTCGACGGTGGAGATCGTCCGACTAGTTTGCAAGCGGACGATGCGATATCCGTTGGATCTGGGGAAGTGAGATCAACAGTGCAGATTGAAGCGCTTGGTCTGTGGAAAAGTCAAGGTGGGACCGACGGTGATTGGTCAGGATAAGCGGGACCCTTAGAAGGAAAACACACACACAGAACCTATTTGCGCGCAACTGATTGGTTATAAAGTTAACCATTAGTCTAATTAAAGACTACCACCTCATACTCATTAACCTCCTGCGTCAGATATAATGGGCCTTCCCTCAAAAAATGGGTGGGAGGGAGGATAAAACAACCGAAGAAGCCTTGTTGAATAGGGAAGGGCTCTGCAAAACTGAATGGATCATTTGAAGGAGATGTGCATGTTATGAACACTGCAATCGGTAGGAACCGAACCCATCAAATCTACGGAACTGCATCTGAGGCTATAGCATAATAGGAATGCATCTGGGCATGTGGGGGGTTACCTAAAGGGCCACCCCCTCATGAGGTCTGAAACATCTCACACACACCCGGGAATCACTGGTACAATCTACTGCATCATTGGACCATCAAGTGTATGGATCACAAACATGAAACAACCAAGTCAAAGGGAAATGATGAGTCCCTTTGCTCAATCCAAGGTACCGAACAAGAATGGAAGCTGGAACCAAGATACACCACCCTCTAGGTCATTCTTCTAGAATAAATGAGTTGATGTCGACATAATAGGGCTCGCGATAGGTGAGGCAATGAGGATCCTCAACTAAGGCATGAGGGAAAATAGTAATGTGACTGATGGACTGACACCAGGGAAAATGGAAAATGTGGGACTGAGGGACAAATAGACGACTTCCCTTGTCATAACATAAAGTGCATGGTTGACCTAGCAGCGACTGACTCAACTCTGGAGGGGATGGGGACAGTATGACTGGAGGCCAAAATGGGCAACACGGGATGGAAGGTATGAAAATATGGATGGAATATTGTGACATGATATAATGGGACGTGAAACAAACTCCATAGATGTAAGGGTGACTCATCGCGGATGCTCTAAACAAGGGTGACTTGATGACACTGCCACACAGAATAGGCCCGGTGGGGACCATCAAAACATGAGTAAATGATGGTTAATCACGACGAAAATTGACACATGGTAAAACAAGTATTAAGAGGAGGTGTACCTCAAAGTACAAGTGTCTCTTTATGAAGAAATTCAGTTTTGAGAGGCAATGAAGTGACCCTTCTTGGAAAAACGACTTCCTGGTGAAGTGTCAAATCATCAAAAACTAAGGAAGAACCATTATAGTACTCGATGAGATATTTCCAACGGTGTTGACGGTTCATCAAATTGAGCTATGGTTTGGTCGCAATGCGCGACATAAAATTTGTGGAATTTTCTGTGAAAGGACATTTTCCCTCCAATTTGAATTCATTTTCTAAGTGAGTTGTGGTGAATTTAGAGAGGAGGAAAAGGCCCTAAATCTTCTGGATATCGTAGCAGACAAACCAACCGTCGGAATCAGGATCTGCGACTTTCAAGTAGGTGACCTTACTCATCTCTTCAATTTCAGTGGTTTATTTCCTAATTTTTGGCACCCGGTAGCTCCCTAGGAGACCCCTACTCCTCTTCACAGTCGCATCACACTTTTTGGGCCCAAAAGTGTGATCTGGCTCACAGGAAATAGGTGAAAACCTGTGAGCTCGCACTTTCTGGGCAGAAAACTGTGATTTGGGGCTAAAAAGAGGGTGGTCTACTGGCCTGGTGGGGGTTGTAGGTTGATCAATGTAGACCAGTGTTTTCTTCTCTGAACTGACAAGACATGTGGTGTTTTGCAGGCATGGAAAAGCTGAAAATCAACTAGTGTGAGCGAGACTTGGATACCCTTCGATCCGAGATTCAGAGGGATCAGGGGGTTCGAGGGGCATTAGCTCGCTATGGGGTTCTCAAGTTGGTAGAGAACCCATTGATGAAGGTAGGTGAGCCCTTGCTATCGAGAATTGTTAGCTATTAGGATCCAGACTAGGAGGTCTTCCTAGTGCCGGGGCACAAGATTGAGCTCACATTATAGGATATTTACTTCTTGACCAGACTGCCTCGCCTCAGAGTGGTGGGGGATATTCATCCGGTGTTGCCTCGTGGGAGGAACATTACTGAGTTTGTGGAGTGCCATTGTCCATGGGATGTTCGTGTAAAGGGCACGACTATACCGATTGGTGATCTAGACCGGCTAGAGACACATGCTATTGCCACAGCTATGCTTCGGGTCTTGGGTAGCTAGGCATTCCACCACATCACTGATGGGCAGATGATGTTGGTTGAGAGTGTTTTGGTTGGGTCCTACTATGGGTGGGCCTAAATGATGTTGTCGTCGGTGAAATGATAGTTAATTCTATATAGGAGGCAGGTGAACTGTGACTGTGCTTTTGGTACAGTACTATGTGCATTATTCTTTGAGAAGATACCCACCATCCGTCCTCATGTATAGATCCAAGATGGGGGCCCACGGGAGCCCAGGATGCATTGCTAGGGGTAACTACTACGGAGAGGAGGAGGAGGAGGGGGAATCGAACGGGTGTTCCGACCCAAGTTTTTTGCACATTGGGATCAAATGCCCCTCTACATCGATGATTACCCTTATAGCAAGATGAACTACCATGGAGATCCTAACTTGCCACTTCTGCCCGGCCGAGCATGGAGACTAGATGGTAAGTGTTAAGTTGTTATTTTTATGGTGCATTTCATATTTCTATCACATGTATATGGTACTTAGTGTAAAATATATTGTATGCAGACATAGCACCAGTGAAACCGGTAGGATATGTAGGACAAGCCGCAGCACCTAGGGTTGCAGATCGGGGGGCATCGTCCTCATGTCATGGTCCAGAGGATAATGCACTACTCGCTGATCTACATCATAGGTGTCATGTACTCTTGACCAAAGTTTCAAAGAGCAAATGGCATAAGTTAGACGATTGATACATAAATGAGTGTACCAGCCTTCCCTCAGAGTGGAAAGGCATCATACGGCGCATGGCGATGGCTGGTCAGGAAGTAAGCGATCTATGTGCAGGTGGAGTAGAGCCTTTGGCATGGGATCTGTTGGGCAGTGACTAGATATAGGGACATGTGGATCCCTTTGATTTTTGTAACATGCTATGGGCATGTCTGATGTATTTAGAGCAATGGGCTCCAAACACTTATATGAAACATGATATGATTATGCATTTTTATATGACGTTGATGGTTCACCATGTATTTTGTTTATGGTTGTCTTTTGTGGTATACATGTGATAAATGCCAATCTAGAATGTTATTTGCAATGACATCTACATAGTTATTTTGGGCTCTAGGAACATGACTGAAAGTAATGGTTTCAAATTCACGTACCAACAACTTAACTTGTAGATATTTTCTAAATAGGATTTGGTTATGCACATGATACACACCATTCAATTGCATGACAAGTAGCAAGGAATCTAAACGAACATGAAGATGAAGGATGCGATGAGCGAGGGCATCGACTAACAAACCTATCACTGCATCATATTTGGCCTAGTTATTGGTGACAGATCCAATGTACACGCCATTTGAAAGGACTAACGTATGCAAGGGGGTAAAAATGGCCCAGGCTGCCAAGTCTAGATTCCCGGAGAAACGACTCGCACCATCGACATGATCGATATGTGGTGTGGATGATGGATCCATCTGAAAGGTGAAAAAGACAACGGATGAGATGATGCAGTCTACCTATCTTCATGGCAAAAATAAAGACACACAAATCAAAGGGATATGCTATGAGCGACATTTCTTGAGGTAGAGTGCATTGGGAGAATTAAGAAGGAAGTGGCCTTCAGAATCCTCCAAAAAATATGCCCCCTTGCCTAAGTACAAGGGTAATCAGGGGTAGACATAGCTTCCATGATGTCCTCATCAGAATGAAAGATGGGTAGATGGGAGGAATACTGACTACATGATGCGTCAGAAATACCTGGTGCATCAACCTGAGAAAGAAGGTTCACATACACATCATCTTGAATGGTAGATGACGAGCTAGTAGATGGAGGATCTATAGATGTTGAGACCTAGGATTCTGTCGAAAGAGGTTCGATAGAAGCGCATAGAAAGGTTTGTCTGTGAGGAACTCAAGGATGACAACAGGTAAAGGATATGGCCTGTGGTGTCCGTCATCTCAACATCGGGGGGAGGGATCACGATGGTGGGACCAGAGTCCCCCTGTTCTGGTTTACTAGTGGTACCAGAATCCATGGGTAGAGGAGTAGGTGTTCCACTACGAGTGGCCTCGTATTCGCGAAGCACTTCAAGACAATCATGAAATTCATCGAGATGAGGGAAACAATGGGAATAATGACCATGATGATTGCACAAGGCACAAGGGTGATTTGTGTGTAACATTCTGAGTTTCTTGGGTGGACCCAACAAGTTAACATGGACTTCAGGGATATTTGACTCGGGGAACATTTCATGAACCAAAGGTTTGAGATGAGGAAGCTTAGGACAATTATTGGTGGCGTGCCCAACAACTTTACACAAAGCGCACGGAGGTGACAACTTTGGGGCCTTAGGGGATGGAGGAGCTTGGGGAGCCTTGTCCTTAAGTTCTTTCCTCTTGGCTTTGCCCCCTATCTGGATGCTTTCGCAACAGGAGTGGGTTCCTGTTGAGGTTGTGATGGAACTGAAGCAGTGGCAGGGGCCGTAGGGATTGGTTGAACCGGGGTCAAAGCATGATAAGGTCTTAGCTGACCAGGCGGAATGCTTGCAGGGGGATCAATGTACCATACTGGGATCCCCAAAGTCATGTTAGGAAGGACCAGTGAAGCCATGACAGGGACATAAAATACTCCCGGAGGGGGGAATAAGAAAGGTATCTGGCCTACAGGGTAATGTCCCGACAGAATAGCTCCTGGATGGTTGAGACCTAGAGGAACAGTTCCTAGTGGAAACATAGGAGAGGCACCCACAAACGGAGGAGGTCCTCGGGGGGTGGATCCAGAGGGCTCAGCTGGGATGGTAACAATAGGGTGCTGAGGAGATGGTTGTTGATTGGATGTACCAAATTGCTTGAGAGTAGCCTGTGACGCTTGTAACATGCAAACACTCATAGAGTTAGGCTCTGAGATGAGAGGGGGAGGACCAGGGAAAGCACCCAATAATGAGGAATCTTTATAGACTTTGGGTGAGACACCGGTGAGAGGAGGTGAGGACTGCTTATCTGACATTGACAAGATAATGGACTTGGGGGAGGTCACGGATGTCGGCTCGTAGTAAGTCAATTGATCGATGGTAACAATATTCCCTTCATGGGGGAAGCACATCTTGCGGAACACCGTAGATGTGACGACTGACATGGAATATGTGTAACTACGACCTAAGAGAATGTTGTAATCCAAAGGGGCATCAATAACCTCAATGTTAACGTGGATAGTCTTGCCCGCAAGGGTCACTAGACAATTGCAGTACATGCCAAGAGGCTAGGAGGAGTGTCCGTCCCAAGCACACAAAGTGATGGTGGAGGGGGACAACTCAGGTGACTTGAGTTGTTTCCAAACAACAACGAACATCACACAGGTGGATGCACCTTTGTCAATAATGCATTGGGAGATGATGGCATTACAGACTCGGACTAGTATCTGGAAAGAAACGGATGAAGGCAATGGGGGATGTTCTAATGTATCAACAGGGAAGAAAATCAAATGATTGTCAGAAAGATCTACTGCACCCAAAGCAGTTAGTAGAGCTTTCTTTTGATATGGGAACGACTGGAGGACTTCCAACGTCGACATGGTAGCAGGTGATTGCGCTAAATCATCTACTATACTGTATGTATGGGTAGCCGCATTACGGCGTAATGGTCCCTTTGGGATATTGGGAATGGCCTCAACTTTAGGTTGAGGGATCTATAACGGACCATTTGGTGTCGTAAGAGGCTCAACAAATGCTTTAGTTTTGGACTCAGTGGTGGATGAAGTCGATGGCTTGTCATATTGATGCGACCGAGTTTGCAGGTTGATATCAGAGGGGTTAACCTCATCAGAATTCATCATAAGGATCTGGTATTCACTAGGACCAGAAGGTTGGGGGGATGGGTTGCTTGACCGGGTTGAAGTTGAGGAGCTACAAATCCTTGCTAAGGGAAAGGATTTGTGAGCACTGTTGGTTGAGATGGCGCAAGATTCTGAGGTGATTGTTGACCTCTAGAAGTTGCTTGAGCTTCCCACATTTGGCGCATCTGGGGTAAGAGAGGACACTCATGTGTATAATTTCCATGTACACCACAACATGCACAAGGCTTGTTCATATGAATAGCCTTGTTCTGCTTGGGTTGGCTACCCTATTGCTGGTTATTGGTGTTAGGCTGGTTCCCCTGGGGTTCACTAGGTTGATTACCTTGACTACCCTGGTTACCCTTGTTACCCTTCCCCTCATTATTTTCTTTTAATTTTGGGGATTGGTCACACTCTATTGTGCAAACACTTGACCCTGAGGGTGCGGTGGCTGCTAGGGCTGAGGATGCATGGGAGGCTCCAACGCTAATGCTTGAGGGGCTGGAGCGCTCGACTGTACATAAGGAGGAGCAACGATTTGGTAGACATGTTGGGGCCCTAAAAACATGATGCTAGTAGGAGGGGCATAAGTGTTGGAGGAATTGGTGCCCTCCTGCGGATAGCCATAACTTTGTTGAGTATATGGGGAAGGGTGTGAAAGGGTTCCATTGATACCATCGGTGGCGTGAGATGCCCCTAGTGCATTGGCACTTCCAAGACAGGGAAGGTCTGGAATGAATGTATAGACATAACCGGATTGTGCATAAATCAGGTCATATCTTAGAGTGGTTTGGAGAGCTTCTTCCTTTGTCTGAGGAAAATGGGACGTAACATCTTTTCAAATGGATGATAAAAGGCTCCTACGAAACCAACCTAGGTAGACACGATCTTCGAAGGGTGGGGCGAGTGGTAGAGGACTAACGGAATGAGGTCAATAGCTCCGTACTAGTGTCGTACTGGAGAGGTAACTGGAAATATGAAAGGAACGCTTTAGCAAGAGTCGCGAAAACGGAATGAGAGGCGGCGAGCTAGTCTATATACCATTTTGCATCATCTCTAGTGAGCGTGTATTGGAAGAGCCGAAGACGAATGGAGTCATCGGTAATGAAGTTGGAAAAACACCACATGTGGAAGGAGCATACGTGATTAGTAGGGTCCTCTCTAGAATTACCCTCAAACTTTGGGATGTCTGAGGGAAGCTTAGTCGGCATAGCAGGCAAACCAGCATCATGGTGTATAGGGTCTTTTATCAACTGGCTAAAATCCGGGAGACTTAACCCAACCATAAAAGGGAGAACAGGGGCTGTCGGAACGGTTCCTAAGGCTATTCCACTAGATGTGACCACTGGGGTGGAACCGGAGCCAACACCAGGTTGGGTTCCTGCACCAGTTGTGGGTCGAGACATGGTGATGATATGCGGTGAAGGAGGCTTGGAATTAGATGAGGAATCGAATGAACCAGGTCAAGAGTCAATATGGGGACTCGAAGGTCTATGAACTCGAACCCGATGGGGAGGGGTAATATGCCCAAGCGAAAACTGGGGGTGAAGGCCTAAGAATCTCCGCAACAAACGCCTTGGTGGTGCAATGGTGGTAAGACACACGTGACACAGAAATGGTGAGGGAGATCAACAATATTCCTTTGTCTTGATGAGGGGAGATAAATTTATTATGTTAAGTCTTGGCTTGGCAGTGTAAACCAAGCGCCCTTCACTTAAGGTGTGTTTTTGTGTGAAAGTGTGTTTATTGATTAAGCCCAAATCGTGTTTGTAAAAAAAGAAAAAAGCTTGCTAATAATAAACTGAAATTAACAACAAAAAATGAATAGCAAAATGATTAACTAAATCCCACGCAAACTGGGTTTTCAAACATTGTGCTGGTTGGTGGCGAAATCGATTAAAAACACGCTAAAAAGGTCAAGAGATCTAAATGTTGGTGTGATTGGGATCAAATGACACTAAGCTGCTGGAAAGTGGTGCAGCAACAACAAAAAACCAGAGAGGAAGATCGCTGCAAAAAGATAGGGAGATGGGTGAAAAACCTAGGGCAATCGATGGGACCCTAAGGCCAATGACCAAAGAAGTTTTAATATGAAACTATGTATGGTGACAACCTATCTTTATAGATCTAAAACAGAAGGGTAAAGATCTCGAAAAAATGGCTAAAGGTGCTGCAGAAACTCAGACTACTCACTCAACTAAACTCCTCCTATAAAGGTGGAAGCGTACTAGAAGCCCTAGGGGGCTAAATTCCACTTCGACGAGTAAATCAGAGTAGATCAAGGCCTAAGCAGGATGAGACAGAGGTCAAACAACCCAGCAGACAACTCTCGGCAAAACCCAGAAACATAGATGATAAAAACCCGGAAACCCTAAAATCGCAGGTACTGACCTGTTTTTAGGTGGGATCGCACTTTTTGGGCTAAAAACTATTGGGTGTGGAGCCTGATTATCTTCTATAGTACCGGCATATTGGACCCCAGTTCAAAATGGGGCGGCAACGCCGCCCGTAAAATGATCGCTGCCGTGGGGGGTCGGGAGCCCCCCCCTGGCGGGGGGTTTCGGGGGCAGCGCCCCCGAAGCTAAAAACAACTGTAAAATTGCCTTGTAAAAGTATAGTAATTTCTAGTCAATCTGGGCCGTTCATTAGGCGGATGATCTGACGGTAGAACTTATGTTTAGCTTAGGGTTTTTTTTCCCTAGAAGGCAACCCCTCTCTTTATATGAGGGCATTGTATTTGAGGCTGTCATATAGATGTGTATTCGGTGAGCGAGAAACATAGAGGTGAGACTGTGAGAGAAAACAGAGGATATTACAACGGTTTTGCTGTAGGTTGTATCTCTTCATTTTGCTGGATAATAAAAAGGAAGGACTGGCTGTTCGGGGTGGACGTAGCCCAAACTGGGTGAACCACGTATATCTGTGTCTCTCTTGTTTTGTGCATTTTCTCTGTTTATATTTCTGCAATATTTTATGTGTTCCATTGCTCCGTAATATATAATTGTCTAACAACTGGTATCAGAGCCGAAGGTCTATTTGGATGATAAACTCGCAGGAAAGAAGGGTTCCTGGTTCGAGTGGGAGCAATGGCGGAAGATGGTAAGTTTAGGGTCGAGAAATTTAACGGCCAAAACTTCTCGCTGTGGAAGATGCAGATGGAAGATTATCTGTATCAGAAAGATCTATACCTACCATTGGGCGGAAAAACAAAGATGCCGACGGGTATGAAAGACGAAGAATGGAACCTTCTCGATAGAAAGGCACTCGGAACAATACGGTTGTGCCTTGCTGCGTCAGTCGCCTTCAACATTTCGAAGGAAACCACGACAGAGGGTTTGATGCAGACGTTGTCGAAACTATATGAAAAACCCTCGGCCTCAAACAAGGTATTTCTTATGAAACGGTTATTTAATATGAATATGTCGGAAGGTGGATCTGTTGCAAACCATTTAAATGATTTTAATACAGTTACAAGTTAGTTAAGCTCTGTAGGGGTAAACTTTGATGATGAAGTTAGAGCTCTGTTATTCTTGTGCTCATTACCAGAAAGTTGGAATGGTTTGGTAATGGCCATTAGTAACTCCGTTTCTGGATCTAGTACTTTAAAGTTTGATGATGTTGTCGGTGCTATCCTTAGCGAGGAAATGCGACGGAAAAGCTCCGGTGAGACATCGGGAAATGCTTTGAGTGCAGAGTCTAGAGGAAGAAAAATGGAAAGAGGAAAGAGCTCAGGATATCGCAGTAAATCAAGGAAAGGCAGATCCAAGTCCAGATCAGGGATAGTGTGCTGGAAATGTGGAAAGAAAGGACACCTAAAGAAAGACTGTAGATCTCGGAAGGGAAAAGAAGGAGATGCACAGCAAGAAAACAATCATGAAGCAAATGTGACAGGTGAGGTGTTACAAGATGCTTTGATTCTTTCTTTCGAAAATATTACTGATTCCTGGGTGGTAGATTCAGGGGCCTCATTCCATGCCACACCTGAAAAGAAATACTTTTATGACTATGTTCAAGGAGATTTTGGACAAGTTCGTCTGGGTGATGACAAACCCTGTAAAATTGTTGGAATGGGTAAGGTTCTTGTAAAACAGTAGAATGGAAACCAATGGCTACTAAAGGAGGTAAGGCATGTTCCAGATCTAAAGAAAAATCTGATTTCAACAGGGCAGTTAGGCAGTGAAGGTTGTGTGACAACTTTCACAGATAAAGCTTGGAAGGTCACAAAAGGAGCCCTGGTAATAGCAAAAGGTGAAAAGGTTGGTACATTGTATTTATGCAATGGTATTTCTAACTCTGTTAATGCTTTGACTTCCAAAGGAGCAGATGCAGCATTATGGCATCATAGGCTCGGACACATGAGTGAAAAAGGGATGAAGATTCTTCACTCAAGGAATTTGTTGCCAGGTTTGAAGAATGTTGATTTGGATTTCTGTGAGAACTGCATTTATGGAAAACAGAAGAGAGTCAGATTTCTCAGAGTTGGGAAAGAAAAGAAGAACGAAAAATTAGAGCTTGTGCATACAGATGTATGGGGACCTGCTCAGGTATCATCTCTTGGTGGCTCTCGTTATTATGTTACTTTTATTGATGATGCAACTAGAAAAACTTGGATTTATTGTATTAAGAATAAATCTGATGTATTTGATACTTTCAAGAAATGGAAAGCTTTGGTTGAGATTGAGACAGGAAAGAAATTGAAGTGTCTTAGATCAGACAATGGAGGTGAATATTGCAGCAAAGAGTTTGATAGGTACTGTTCAGAGCATGGAATTCGCAGAGAGAAGACAGTTCCAAGAACACCACAAGAAAATGGTGTGTCAGAAAGGATGAACAGAACAATCATGGAGCGTGCAAGGTGCATGAGATTGCATGCAGGATTGCCTTTACAGTTTTGGGCAGATGCTGTAGATACTGCTGTTTATTTAATAAACAGAGGACCTTCAAGTTCCTTGGATGGTGGTGTTCCAGAGGAAGCATGGACAGGGAAAAAGGTAAACTACTCTATTTTAAAACCTTTTGGTTGTGAGGCCTTTGTCCATATTGATAAAGAAAATAGAACAAAGCTTGAGGCAAAGTCAAAGAAATGTACCTTTATTGGATATGGTGTTAATGATTTTGGTTATCGCTTATATGATTATGAAAATCACAAAATCATTAGGAGCAGAGATGTAATATTCAATGAAAAGGTCTTGTATAAGAATCAGTTGCAAGAAAAGAAACAAGAAAAAGAAAACAAGGAATACGCAGTTCTTGATGAAATTACTAAAAAAGTAAAGGTTCCTGAAAATAATAATAATCAACAACCACAACATCAACAACCATCACAACAACAACATGCACCCCAAACACCTGAAAGTGGTGTTAGAAGATCTACTAGGACAAGTAGACCTCCTGAACGATACTCTCCTTCATTATATTATTTATTGTTGACTGATTCTGGTGAACCTGAATGTTATGAAGAAGCAATGCAGGTTGAAAGCAAGAAGAAGTGGGAGGTAGCCATGGAAGAAGAGATGGACTCCTTAATGCATAACCAGACTTGGGATTTAGTCAGGTTGCCTGCAGGAAAAACTACATTGAAGAATAAATGGGTTTACAGGCTGAAGGAAGATGATGGAGGAAAGCAAAGGTACAAAGCTAGACTTGTGGTGAAGGGGTTTGCACAGAAGAAAGGTATTGATTTTGATGAAATATTTTCTCCTGTTGTTAAAATGACTTCAATCAGAACTATTTTAAGTATTGTAGCAACTGAAGATTTGCATCTTGAGCAGTTAGATGTAAAGACAACCTTTCTCCATGGGGATTTGGAGGAAGAGATATATATGTAGCAGCCACAAGGATATGAGGTGAAAGGGAAGGAGAAACTTGTGTGCAGGTTGAAGAAGAGCTTGTATGGTTTAAAACAGGCTCCAAGGCAGTGGTATCTAAAATTTGACAAGTTTATGTCTGAACAAGGTTATACTAGATGTCACTCTGATCATTGTGTTTATCTGAAAAAGCAAAATGATGGCAGCTATATTATATTGTTATTGTATGTAGATGACATGCTTGTTGCAGGATCTAACATGCAGGAAATAAATGTGCTCAAAAGAAAATTGGAAAATTCATTTGCAATGAAGGATTTGGGTGCTGCAAAACAAATCCTTGGTATGAGAATAACTAGAGACAGGAAAAATAGAAAATTAACATTGTCTCAGAATGAGTACATACAAAAGGTTTTGAAAAGATTTAACATGCAAAATGCAAAACCAGTTAGTACACCTTTTGCTAGCCATTTAAAACTTAGCAAAGAAATGTGCCCAAAGACCCAAGAAGACATGGATTATATGTCTAAAGTTCCATATGCAGCAGCAGTTGGAAGTTTAATGTATGCAATGGTCTGCACAAGGCCTGATATTGCACATGCAGTGGGAGTTGTAAGCAGGTACATGAACAATCCAGGAAAGGAACATTGGATGGCAGTGAAATGGATTCTCAGATATTTGAGAGGTACCACAAATCAGGCATTATGCTTTGGTGGTTCAAACATATCCCTACAAGGATATGTTGATGCAGATATGGCAGGTGACAGAGATAATAGGAGGAGCACTACAGGATATGTATTTACTGTCGGAGGAACAGCTGTCAGTTGGGTTTCAAAAATCCAAAGTGTTGTTGCACTTTCAACAACAGAAGCAGAGTATGTTGCTGCTACGGAGGCTAGTAAAGAAATGATTTGGTTACAAAGGTTTATGGGTGAATTGGGTAAGGAGCATGATATGGGCACGTTATACAGTGATAGTCAAAGTGCCATTCATCTTGCAAAGAACTCAGCATTTCATTCCAGGACAAAACACATACAGCTCAAGTACCATTTCATACGATCAGTGTTGGAAGATGGAGAGTTGAAGTTGGAAAAGATACACACTAGCCAGAACCCTGCAGATATGCTAACAAAAGTTGTAACTAGGGAGAAACTGAGAATATGCTCAGTTTCAGTTGGTCTTCAAGGATGACGATGAAGATGAGAAACAGCCAGGTCCAAAGAGGAGTCATTGTCCAGCAAATGGAGCAGCGGTGGAGTTGCTACAATTAGTCTCCAAGTGGGAGATTGTTGGGTGTGGAGCCTGATTATCTTCTATAGTACTGGCATATTGGACCCCAGTTCAAAATGGGGCGGCAACGCTGCCCGTAAAATGATCGCTGCCGTGGGGGGTCCAGGGGGGGCGGCAGCGACTTTTGGGAGCCCCCCCCTGGCGGGGGATTTCGGGGGCAGCACCCCCGAAGCTAAAAACAGCTGTAAAATTGCCTTGTAAAAGTATAATAATTTCTAGTCAATCTGGGCCGTTCATTAGGCGGATGATCTGACGGTAGAACTTATGTTTAGCTTAGGGTTTTTTGCCCTAGAAGGCAACCCCTCTCTTTATATAAGGGCATTGTATTTGAGGCTGTCATATAGATGTGTATTCGGTGAGCGAGAAACATAGATGTGAGACTGTGAGAGAAAACAGAGGATATTACAACGGTTTTGCTGTAGGTTGTATCTCTTCATTTTGCTGGATAATCAAAAGGAAGGACTGGCTGTTCGGGGTGGACGTAGCCCAAACTGGGTGAACCACGTATATCTGTGTCTCTCTTGTTTTGTGCGTTTTCTCTGTTTATATTTCTGCAATATTTTATGTGTTCCATTGCTCCGTAATATATAATTTTCTAACAAAAACTGTGATTTCTGCTCCTTGATTCTTAGTCCGCAAATCTCGGAAAAAATTGTCGTCTTTGTCGCGGCTGGTTCTTGTGACCTGCGGAAAAGATCAGAAAAAACTTGCGGAAGTCAGAAATTTAATAGATATAGGGTTAAAAATCTAGGAAACATTAAGAGACTGAAAAAAGAAGAAACCCTAAGTTGAAAACTGAAGGTCACCCAGGTTTCTGGATCAAAAGTATAAAACAAGTGGAGTCACCAATTTTGTTGTAGCATTTTCTCCTCAAAGATGTACAAAAAGAAAACACTTAAGCCTGTGGATGACAAACAATCTCAACAATATAAATGACTACTAAACATTGTAGATCTGCAACAACTGATAGAAAAACCATGCCAAAGCCCTAATCTATGCCACAATCATAGTAAAACAACAAAAAGAAACAGTAATAACTCCAATCATCCAATGGAAACCAAATATACAAAGAATAGTTTTTATTATAACGCCTGTGAAGGGAACAAATAAATGTTACCAATCCCCCTCTATGAGATGGGTTCTTGGCTATCCTCAAACGTGTTATGCCAATGGAAAACCTGTGAACCATTTATGAAACCAACGTTTCGGACGAGCTAGGTGAGTCCATCATCAGGGCAATGAGATCTGTATTTTGGCTATCCTCAAACGTCTTCAGCTTGTGTAGAGTCTCTCTCCCCTATAATGTGTAAACCCAACAAATGAAATGTTTGAGCTCAATGGGAACTCAAATGGAAGAAAAATAGTGGTGGACAATGAAAATAATCAGAGTTACAACAATCAGTGCAACAATGAAAATGATCAAAAGTGAATAATGAGCAATAATAAAATATTATTAACCCCATACTTGGAATAACCACTTGGAATATTTTATTATATTTGGTTAGGAGGGAAAAAGTATTTGAATTTTTATTTAGAAATAATAAATAAATAAATGATTTATTTATCATCTCAAGAAATTGGTTAAGGAATAATAAACAAATAATGATTTATTTAATTATTCCTAAGGGATTTAATCAAATTTGATAGAGAATAATAATTAATTAGTGATTAATTAATTATTCTTAGAGAAAAATAAGATGATTAATGATTTATCTGTTTATTTTCCATAATTGGGTCAAATATGACAGGGAATAATAAATGAACAATGGTTTAATTAATTATTCCTAGAAGAAAATCAAATAAATAGTGATTTCTTTAATTATTCTTCATGGGTTTAATTATAAATCACTTAACAAAGGTGATTTATTAAGTAATTTCTCATAGTGAAAGCAATTTTACTATGGTAAAATTGGCTTTACATAGTGTACTTCGATCCATTTAGTAAATTAGGCTAGATGATCATTTTTTTGGTGATAACACCACCGATAAAAATTGTCTCGTGCACTGATTCCTCCACTTTTTCCACTCCAAATGCATTGAGATGGACGAAAAACAATATAATGATCCAATTCAGATCACACCTCCCCATTTTGGGAGGCTTTTGGTACCCAAAATATTTTACTGAATGAGGTGATGAAATTTTTCCTCCACATTCTCTTTTGTGTACCATTTAGCTTTGCCTGGAAGTTGTCCCTTCAACTCAATCTACCAAAGGTCATGCTGCCCCTGTCTTGTAGTTCTAGACCTCTTCTAAAAAATTGTATCTTCTGTCAACTTTCCTTGAGTGTCTCGTGCCCAATCCTCCATAGAAGGTAGGATCTATTCCTCTTCCTGATCTATCATGGAAGTCTCATAGAGTTTCAAATTCTCTATATTCATAACCGAGTAAATGCGCATATATGGTGGTAAACTGAGTCGATAGGCATTATCACCCACCTTTTCTAGTATCTTAAAGGGACCATACCTTAGTGCCTTAAGTTTCTTACCAAGCCCCTATAGCCTCTCCTTGTTCAATTGTAGCCATACTCTATCTCCCACCTTGAATGATTTCTCTGTTTTGTGTTGATAATGTACGGGCTTCTCCTGTGACTTCTGCATTGTTTCTTGTACCTGTAGATGGATTTGTTTGATCTTCTCTATAAAATTTTCAGCCCTCAAAGCATCTCCTGTAAGATATTCCATCACTCCTCCTTGTTGCCCATATACAATATCTGTGAAAATTCCACAAAAGGAACCCCTACTGCAACAAACTGATGTTACTTCTCCTACTTGTTAATCCATACAAGTTATTTACTGCGTGCTATGACAAATATTAAAGTAAATACTAATGCAGCCTTCACTTAATTAAATCTCTAAATACCTCTAAGGTTATTCAATTACAGGGAGAAATATTGGCAGAAATATTTGTGAGATTACCTCACACAATCACTGAGAAAATTTTTGGTTGATCCGGATATTGAATGAATGGCTTCTTGTAGGCCCTATGTTCCTCTGTGTAGTCCTCACGCAAGCTCTGCATCAACCTTTCTAGGCTCTGCGTCACTCAGTTTGTTGATTGATTTGATGCACGCAGTCTCTGCTCTCAGCCTCCTGGTCTTACACCCCATCGATTTAATGCCCGCAGTTTCTGATCTCAGCCTCTTGGTCTCACACCCCATGATCCAGGTGGCTCCAGAGACACACAAGACAAAGAAGGTTTATGAATGCTCAAAAATCAAAGTGTTTAGAATGATGTCGAACTAGGACCAGAGCATAGATCTCGTCGTCATGATCGCAAAGGTGCGAACGGTTCGTCAACTCGAGCTTGTATGAGGGAGAACGAGCCAATCAAAGTTTTGGTCAAAGTTGGGCTGAGGGCGAGGTTTAAGTGTCCTACAATTTGACTGACCCCGGGGCATGAAACCTAACTCTCGAAAATGGTTGAAATTGCGGCCTTGTTAATTTTCCCAATGTCCCTTATTTTCTAAAAAATTGAAAATTACTCCCCTTCTAAATAAAAAAATATATGTGAGGTGGCGGGCCACCAACCCCGCCACCCCAAACCATATTAAAAAATTTTGAATTAATGTTGGTAAGGTAAATCCCCTCTGTGGACAGAGGCGATCCCACTAGCCTATCACAGAACTAGTCACAAACAAACCACGCTGCTACGCAAGTTCCTAGTTATGCATCAAAGGTGAATCAAGAAGACTAACTTGGAGTCCAACGCTATGATTGAAGCAGAGTTGATATCTTCGCTCCCTTGCTCCAACAGATCATAACGAATACCTGCACATGCAAAGGAAGAGACAGATACCAACATAAAAACTACCAAGGCACAACTATATTTCAGTCAGAAAGGAAATAAATCAACATATCACTATGATAGATAATAAGATTGGAACTATAATAGCAGTCGCTCATCAATTAATAAACAGGAAAAGTTACAACCATTGTTCTGACGTCGACCCTTCTCCTGGCTGGGCGAGTAACTATATGTGTCTTGACATGCATCTCTTCTCCGGCAGCATAACCTCTCTAGCACTCACTAGCATTCCTCCAAGAACTCAACATCTAACACTCCATGATCAATAATCATCACTACTATCACTCAATCACCAAATCACTAGCATAACACTAACACCAACACTCTTTCTAGCACTAGCTTGTCCAATGCATAATGACAAGCTTATATAGATGGAGAATGGAGGAGGATGCGATGAACCGGGACACCTTTCGTGGAATTAGCAAAAGCCATAAAGATGGATAAAGCTCGACAAAAAACTGATTTTCTATCCTCAGAAAAGCTCCATGTAATGAAGGAAACAACAGTCGGACGTGCATTAAGGCAAAAAGCACGACTAAATTTGGTTGGCGCGACTGTTGCTCTAAGATAGAGCGCCAATGGTCGCGTCCTCTTTTGAGGATCTCCATCATTGGCGCGGGTAGGATACTGTGGACTTGCGCCAATGGAAAAAGAGCACTTTTTAGGGATGATCTGCAGAAGGTGTTTTCAGGGAACATGGAGTACATACTCAGGGGAACATAATGCAAGTGTTTTTAGCCCTTGTCACTTCTTATAACTCCCGGAATGAGTCCTCTAAGGTACGACAAGAGGAGTAACAGGGATGGTGACAAATTACTGTGTAACAGATGCCCCCTAAAGCATGAAGTCCGAGAGGTGGAGAGGGGTGAAATGCTTTACCAGAACGCACATAAGAGCACACAAGAGCACATATAGTTACGGCAGCCGTGGAGCTGTATTAAGAGACATGACTGATAGTTCAATTACATGATGTACGTGGCATGGTCGCAGCCATCCATAAGAGAGTACATAAATAATCTGGATCCATAGTATGGCCGCAGCCATCTGGTTAGGATCAATGAACTGACTCAGGTATGGTCGCAGCCATCTAGTGAATGAGTCAAGTACCAAGAATTACGCCTGGATTACAACAGACACAATCCAGGGTCTTGCGCTCCATCTCGACCCGAACAAGATTACAAGTCCAAGCATGTGAATATATGAGCTGAAGTCGAACATGCATGAACATCGCCTGATTACCAGTCAATAATGGAAACTGTTAACAGACGCGAGAGGTACCACCAATAATGAAAATGGCCCTCAAGGTACTATAGGTACAATCTACGGCGTGTGAATTAATGAGCTGATGTCGAACACCCGTAGAATCATTCGATCGGAGGCCAATGATGAAAACCTCACGTCGAACACGAAGAACCTGCCATTGAGGCATGCAGGCTCCAAGGCACCGGAAGGGAGTCTCTAGGTCAACTTCCTGGATAATGAGCTGAAGTCGACAGGGAGTGACCTTGATCGAAGGTGGGCCATAATGTTTCCCACATCATCGACACGAGACAAAGAGATAATGTCGTGAATCAAGATTGTGAGAACTATCAGAGGGAGGTTGTTTATTTGCAGAGGTCAACTTCTCTTGAACATATCGGCGGCACATTAACGGAATTGGCAGTATTTGACATCAATGTATCAAAGGTCATTATGACGAGGCAATGAGTGAATGAGAGGTCAAATAGGGTACCCAAATCCATGGAAGCAAGTGAAAGATATGAGATGAAATATCCCCACCCTGGACACGAAAGCAAAAAGTGCCATGTTCAAGAGCGACATACTGCCGTTACGGTAACAATTATGGTTCAAAAAATTTTATTTTCCCCCACCATTTCTGGCGAGTACCCCAGTTATTTTTAACAAGCTTGATGGGGATAGCATATGCTTGTGTTGTGACAAAATCCGATGTCATTAAGTTTTAACGAGTCTGACAAAGGAAGAACTCGGCGTCTTTTCTTGTTTAGAGAGTTTGAAAAGACAGCAGAAAAGGAAACTCCAGGGATGTCTTTTTCGTAAAGTTGTGTCTCTCGGGTCCGAAAAAGCATAAAATAATACCCGAAAGAACCACCCGATCATTACGATCGAGGAGTACTTTTCATGATTAGTGACTTTGACCTGAAAAAGTAAAAAAGCGGTCAAAACCACGTCGTTTCGTAACCACTAACGAGTTTGAAACGACAAAAACCCGGTAATATTTTTATGTTTTAACGGTCGACAAAAAGAACTTAACACGACCGCCCCTTATCACCATTTAACGAGTCAAGAGGAGCGACTCGGCAATCTTTTCCTCTTTAAATGGTCAGAAAAGAGCTGAAAGCGGACCTCCATTTTTATTTTCTTTAACGAGTCAAAAAGGGAAAAATACTCGGCAATCTTTTCATATTTTACGAGTCAGAAAAGAGCGTAAAGGCGACTCGTCCTGAAGGAACGAGTGGTATAGGGGATAGCAACTGGTTCCGGTAATGGTGGAACTTTACTTGAAACACGTAAAGGTTAAGAGGCTGGCTAATAAGACCACTCATCGTTGCAGTTCCTCAGGAAAGGAGAAACAACCAAGTGAAAGCATATGATCGGCAAAAAAGATGGTGGCGATGGAATGAAACAACCAAGGCTCATCTAGCAGAATTTTAGCGGATAAAAGGCAATCACGGGATGTAACTGGGTTCATTTTTACACAAGCTTGAACCATGAAGAACTTTGCTTGGATTCGGTTTCATTTTTACACAAGCTTGAAACGAAAAACTATGCTTGTTAAAAAAAAAATTTGTTGCATGCCCCCAGCATGATTATACCAATCGAGGTACATGCCCCCCAAGCTTCATGGCATTCACGGAGTGGATGGAATGAAGGTTTACTTGGAAAGACTCGATTGGAGGATGCCCCCGGGCTTCAGTCACGCGCCCGGGTGAGCTGCCGTCATCAGAATGACGGGGTGGGTGCTGGGGCATTTCCTGTGGAAATAAGACCATTTAGGAATGGCAAATGGCTATATGTGAAGTGTGAACCGGGGAATGAAAGTTGGTCTACGACTTTGATCATTCTTCCTTCATAACATCACTCTGAAGAGTGAGGACACAATAGCACGTATGCGATAAATATAGTCTCGTCCAAGGAGTAAATTGTAATCTAACGGACCTTGGACTACCATGAGACCCATTTGGATGGTCTTCCCTTCTAACGTGATAGGTACATTGGGAAGAATTCCTAAAGGTCGAGTGATTTCTCGATGGAAACCTACAAGGCTTCTCATCTCAGGCAGGAGCAGTGGCGAACCAAGTGCTTCCCAAGCTGTTGAAGAAAGGATACTCACAGGAGATCCTTCATCAATAATTGTACCAGCCATAACCACGCGATAGACTTGAACTATAATTCGAAATGGTATGGAGGCTGGTAACCGAGGATTGACTAGTTGATCCCAATTAAAGGAAATAACTAGGTTGCTCGGAGGTGGGACTGGATAGATAGCCAGATATGCCTCTAATGGACTTTCTTCCTGTTGTGAAGAAATGAGAGGGATGCTCACTTGATCATTAACGTCTATGTCAATGAATAGAATTTGGACGGTGGGTTCGTCATTCTTGGCAGTGATAACATCATCTGAGGAGGTAACTTCTGAAGGCGAAACCGGGTCACTTGTAATCCGGACCGTTTAACTGTTGTCTGGTTTGGATTCAGATGTAGGATCATCTAGGGGTGGAAGTTCTGAAAGCAAAACCGGGTCACTTGTAAGCCGGACCTTTTGACTTTCGTCTGGTTTAGATTCAGATGTAAGAGCAGCTAAAGATGGAACTTCTGTAGGCAAAACCGGGTCGCTTGTAAGCTGGACCTTTTGAAAGACCGGGTTACTTGTAAGCTTGAACTGTGGACTTTCGGTCAGTTTGGACTCAGGGGGTTCATCTTTGATGATCAAGTGGTGCGTAGATGATGAATATAAATCACTTGTTCCGACCAGGGACTGGTCTGGAGCAGGCGGAGCACAGGTAGGTTCAGGAAGAGAAAGCTGGACCAAAGAGGAATCATGTTTGATCACTTGGTTAGTGGAGAGACGCTCTGCAGGTGTAAAAAGACGCTGATATCCAGCGGGTAGTTGGGGTAAGGAATCCGACAGACTTGCCAAAAGACGGGAAGCTTCATCCATAAGTGGACAAAGGCGAAGGAGATGATTACCTTCACAAAGTAGATAAGGGAAACGAACCTTCCCTCTTCTGTTACCAACTAGTAAGGTATCGTCAATTTGCGACAGCAAGGGGCGAGTCGGGTCACAGGACCATATATCTAGGATCCTGGGAATGCCAGGACAATCAGAAAGAAAATGGTCCCCTTTGCATAATCGACAAGGAGACCGGAGCTTCTGCGGAGGAGCAGAAGGTGGTTCCACTTCTGATAGCTTCGTGGTAGATACGACCTTTCCCTTAGGAGACTTCTTCTTTTTGGTCTTCTTCTTCTTCTTCTTAGCCACCTGGTTAGTGAAATCCAAGGTTTCACCAGGCGAAGTAGAAGATGAGGACGCAGCAATAGGCGAAGAAGGGAAGGGGTCCACCTTAGAATCAACATGGTGTTGTTCGGGTGGAGGAGGTGGTGGTGGGACAGGAGTCATCACACTTGAGACCACCGAGTTTGAAAACAACCATACGGGTAAACCAATGGTCAACCCAGGCAAAGACAATGTTGCGATATATTGAACACCAACATTTCCAACAGAAGGAAATGGGCGAGGGTACCCATCAGGAGGAACACCTTGGCCGGTGGGCACCGAAAAGGCTGCCATTGAACGAGAATTAACCCTACTCAAGCTAACGCACGCAAAATCTAATTGGGTAATGTTATCGTGGCCAATAAATTTTAAGACACTGAACTTAACCTTTTCATTTTTTAAGAGTCGAGAAAAGGGTAAAAGATGACTCTAGTCTCCTTCGAATATTTAATGAGCATGAAGTGACAAGACGCTCACAGGCACCTTTTCGTTTAGGGAGTCTGAAAAGGATCAAAAGTGACTGCTCTGGAATTCTAGGTAGAGGGTGTGCCAAACTTTTCGCAAAACCACATAATACTTTTTAGGGTACGGGTGGTCGATCTTCGTGAATGCTGTGTTCACTGCATTGCGAATCGTAGGGCGGCTGACACGGCTTCCTATGGATAAAGGCTTTATTCCTATAGGGGTCTCCCAATATATACTCGATGGTACGTGGGAGCACAGTCCGTATTGGCAGCTACCATTTCACCGTGGAGGAATCACCCAACCACTCGACGATAAACTACCAGGTTTAACGACGCCGGAACACGTCTCTAACCTAGACCTCTAGAGTGTTTGCGTTATGTTCCAATGCATTGTTATGTTCATTGAGTTCATTTTAAAGTTTATTTTTTATTATGTTTCAGTTTTTTGGTCCTACCGTATGTGATATCTCGAAAACTTCTTACATGCAAACTATATGCCGAAATTAAATCATTTGATTCGATGAATTCTATCTACAGGAGAGTTGAGATCTTTTTCACAAACGAAATGATCACTTCAACAAAGAACAAAAATCCTAATGCAGCTAATAACAAGAAACGAAATTTTGTCTTTTTTCTTTTCAATAGCAACAAATAACAATAAATGCTAACTACTATAATGCAAGAGATTTTTTGTTTTTCTTTCCTTTAAGATGGCATGATGCATGTAAACAAATTCTAAGAGATATGCACAATCCAAGTTCAGTCAATGAAATAGAACCAATTCTAAAACACAAAATGAACCATGCAAGCAAGGAAAAACACAAAAACTAGTGAACTTCAAAGAGGTTAGAAGTGAAGTATTCAGAGTATAGAAGATCAAGCTTTAACAAAGCACTGGATAGGTGTAGAACAATCAACAAGCTGACTGGATGAACAAGAGACCGAAACTTCCCACAGAAGGCTAGACATGCAAAGTCACTGGAAATAAGCAAACAGCTGAGGGATACAGGCTAAAACAAGTCAAGCAGAGGTTCAACACAGTTCCAAAGGCTGAAAGAGATATATAAAGAGACTGAATGAGCTTTCCACCCACACACAGGCAAAATTTACAGAGCTGGCGCGACTGTCAGCCTGCAACTTGCGCTACCACAGAATTGGCGCGAGTTGCTTTTGAGAAACGTGCGCCAACTGGCGCGACTGTCAGAGAAATAACCGCGCCAATTAAGCTTGCCAACTAAAAAGATAAATGATACGACCTCAGGTCGGGTTGACAGTGCTCAGATGGGTCAAACAGTAAAGAATCAACTCAAAACTGACTCAGGAAGCTCATGCACTCAAGCAAGCAGAAGAAAATTAACATGCAAGACAAAAATCAAAGAGTTACTCCCCAGCGGAGTCGCCAATTTGTTGGTAAGGTAAATCCCCTCTGCGGATAGAGGCGATCCCACTAGCCTATCACAGAACTAGCCACAAACAAACCACGCTGCTACGCAAGTTCCTAGTTATGCATCAAAGGTGAATCAAGAAGACTAACCTGGAGTCCAACGCTATGATTGAAGCAGAGTTGATATCTTCGCTCCCTTGCTCCAACAGATCATAACGAATACCTGCACATGCAAAGGAAGAGACAGATACCAACATAAAAACTACCAAGACATAGCTATATTTCAGTCAGAAAGGAAATAAATCAACATATCACCATGATAGATAATAAGATTGGAACTATAATAGCAGTCGCTCATCAATTAATAAACAGGAAAAGTTACAACCATTGTTCTGACGTCGACATGCATCTCTTCTCATGTGTCTTGACATGCATCTCTTCTCCGGCAGCATAACCTCTCTAGCACTCACTAGAATTCCTCCAAGAACTCAACATCTAACACTCCATGATCAATAATCATCACTACTATCACTCAATCACCAAATCACTAGCATAACACTAACACCAACACTCTTTCTAGCACTAGCTTGTCCAATGCATAATGACAAGCTTATATAGATGGAGAAGGGAGGAGGATGCGATGAACCGGGACACCTTTCGTGGAATTAGCAAAAGCCATAAAGATGGATAAAGCTCGACAAAAAACTAATTTTCTATCCTCAGAAAAGCTCCATGTAATGAAGGAAACAACAGTCGGACGTGCATTAAGGCAAAAAGCACGACTAAATTTGGTTGGCGCGACTGTTGCTCTAAGATAGAGCGCCAATGGTCGCGCCCTCTTTTGAGGATCTCCATCATTGGTGCGGGTAGGATACTATGGACTTGTGCCAATGGAAAAAGAGCACTTTTTAGGGATGATCTGCAGAAGGTGTTTTCAGGGAACATGGAGTACATACTCAGGGGAACATAATGCAAGTGTTTTTAGCCCTTGTCACTTCTTATAACTCCTGGAATGAGTCCTCTAAGGTACGACAAGAGGAGTAACAGGGATGGTGACAAATTACTGTGTAACAATTAATAAAAGGCCGACAGGCCATGAACACCGCTGGCCAACCCTCCACATAACAAAATTTTAAATTTTATTTGGCTCGGCAGCTATTACCCCGCCGAGCCCTCCAACCACAACCCCCGCATATCATATTAACCAAGTACTATAGGGGTGGGCGGGCCACCTTCGGTGGACCCAACCCACACCCAAATGACACACTTCATATATACATTGCAGTACGTTAAAAGGAGGTCGGCTGGTATCAAGCCCGCGCCAGCCACGTGGGCTGGCCCGCCACCGTGCGGCGGCCCCATGTTAAACCCACTTAACACGCAACGACACCACCTTTTAATACACCCAACAAACAACGCTAAATCTACGGAGGTTATGGGGGTGGGCCGCCTAATGTAGAACCGAAGCCCCAAAAACAAAATAAATCCATTTTTTTCAAAACGGAGGGTGTGTTAAAATGGAGAGGTCAGGGTTTGACCACCCGACCTCCTCATTTAAATTCGGATTTATAACCAATCTACCAAATGGAGTTATTGAGAAATCCACCCACGTTTTTTTATTTAAAGCCTCGTTTGCACATAGTTTGGGGAGATGGATGGAGGAACTAGGAGCGGGCACGAATTTCGAGACAGAGGAGACATAATCTTGACACGTAGTTCAAGGCAACATTTTGCAGGAGGGGTGAAATTTCACTTTGTCAGATTTGACAAGTTTTATATGGTTTCAGCACTCCTTGACACCACGAATGCAATGGCGCTATCCATGTCTCCATATGAGTTTTGCATTTTTTGGTCATTTTTCAGTGTGCAGGTGGAACCATGATTGCTACAGAAACAGGGAGCAGAACCATGATCCTTGCAATTTTCCCGAGGAGGTAATTTTTCTCCATGTCGGAATATAGTCAAGTTTACAATCGTTTTTCATGATTTTCCACAGGGATCACAATGGCAAAGGCAAATTCACCTTTTGAATTGCAGATTTCTAGTCCACCAATGGAGCAGAATCTTTGAGGAATCTAGAGGGAATCTAAAAGATTCCTTGAGCCCAGATTCTCAATTTCTCAGAATTCAAAAATTGGACAGTCGATTCTGCACTACTCGACGCCAAAAATATGATGATGCATTCAGATTTTTCATTCGCTCATTTCATTTTCCAACCACTTTTCTAAGTGGAATGCAGGTGTCAACATTCATGTGCGAGCAACCATTTCCATACAATTGATGCCGTGAGATCGATGGCACGAAGAGCTTTAGCAGTTTGACATCCGCTTCTTCAGATGGCCCTTGGTTGTGAGGTATATGCAGTGTGTTCATGTACTTCTTTTACTATGCATTGTGCTGCACAGATACCTGTTTGATGTTTGATGTGGGATCTTGTTTATTACTTGTTTTCCTGATTCCTGCTTGATGTGACGTGGAATCGTCTATGTGATGTACTTGTTGTCATGATTCGTCATGTCATGTTTTGAGATCCCTTTGTCGTATTTTGATGTGATACTCATGTGTCGCCATGCATGTTTACATTGAGATCCCTTTTATGCCATGTTGGCGGGATGATAATGATGCATGAGTTTTTGTGTCATACTAATAGGAGTTTTTTGACTGAGAGTTCCTGTAGCGGAACATCTCTTTGAGCCACTCCTGTGTGAGGGCATTTTCCTTGTATGATAGCAACATCACCTCTATGTACATCATCACTATTGACAACACTTAATGTAGCGGCCTACACCATCTTGACACCGGGGCCCGGAGACGTAGTCCCTCCTGGACGAACTCTGTTATCAATGGTTTATGTTTTTTTGTTGCTGATGATTGTCTTGTTCCTCTTCTTTACAACATGCACATGTATTCATTTATGTTCTTTTAAAAATGCAATTTAACACATCTAAAAGGTCTTGGAAGGGTCCTTTGTCACACCCAGACCCAGATCAAGTGGTATCAGAGCGGTCTTTGCGTTGATGTGAATTGCAGCGTGAAAAATGGAACGTGCAATGACTGAGGATGAAAGAGCGATGTAAGAGACCATGCTCAACATTTCAAAAAGAGTGGAAATAATGTATGGAACTCTACAGAAAGAGACGAAGGAAAAGGAGCAATTGCAACTTCAGTTGCAAGCCACAGAAGAGGCCATGGAAGAACTGAAGCAAAACAAACATAATCTTCAAACAGAGAACGCTGAATCGGAGATGCATCTACATGAAGAGAAATAGGAAATTTTTTTTTTGCTACAACAACTGCAAGCAAAGGACGAGGCCTTGGAAAATTTGCAACGTGACCCATGTGAGGTAAAAAGTAGTTCTCCATCTTCATGTATGTTTCCTAGTGATGATTTCGTTGTTTTGGTGTTTGGACACCACTTACAAACACCTTCAATTTGGAAACCACCTGCAAACACCCCTGCAAATACCAAGTCTTCTCTCCAACATACCAAGTTTTCTCTCCAAAAACCAAGCTTCTTTCCCCCTTTGACATCGAGGGCAAAGGGCTGATCCAAGTTGAGTCAAGTACTTCCTTTGTAGTGATGATCAATGTAGAGCTGATCTATTGAATATGAATTGACCATGCTCCCCCTGAGCATATGTTGAACCTGTACAAGAGATAAAATAAAAATACAAGGCTTTATGTCTTGAGCAAAGATGACTTTCCTATCACTAATGACTCTATAATCCCATGATTACATCAACCACCAACATATTGGGTTTTCATATTGGACCCAAATTTTACATCAATGTTCCAAAATAATGGGATTACATACATGACATGACTTGATCCCAATAGCCCATACATGGCTGAATTTTACAATGATTTCAACATAAGTATTTACATGACCTTTACATCAATAGACATAAATAATGATTTCGACAAAGAGGCATTTTTGTAGCAAGACTATGATAGCCATCAACAACCACTTGTACCATATAAAAATATTCTATATAATCATCTGACAACAACAACATACATGTCATTATGACAACAAAATGAACATTCTCATCATCAACATGTAAGATAAAACAATGTAGCATCAATCTCTCCAATTTCATCATCATGTGACTAAATATGCAGTGCTTCCAAGCATCACCAAGCAAATATAACATAAGATAGTGCAATAAAGCTCTATCATCAACTCATCCCCTTGAACTCATCTCATCAAGGTCATCACACTCTCTCCATATATAGGAGGAGCCAAAATCCTCAAGCAACAATGTCAATCTCTTGAATCACAACACCATATGTAACATATACAACATCATATTATCTCCATTAATAAATATATGTGTAAAAAAAGAGAACCTCCAACATCACATGTCATCAATCAACATCAACAACAACCATAACATACACATCCTCCTCATAAAGTGTACCATGTAGGATTAACACCATTAACAACTTCACCAAGTGCAACTCAAGAATCATATATGCATCATCCATAACTTCATCACATGAAATCCATGCATCATTGATAGCTCATGACATAATGAAAACAACATGTGAATATTACAATAGTGAGAAACTGAAATAAGAAAGATAATAACAGTAATAACCATGAACTCATAATAAAAATCATCATGCAACAAGGAGTGCTCAAGAAACCATAATGCCAACAATGAACTATTAGAAGCATAGAAGATGCTCCCCCTGAACCTGTGCCAATTCTTCATCATCACTCTGATCATATCCATCTCATCAATCAACAAATGCGGCAAACAATATTTCATAAACAACAATATAAGATTTTGCAACAAATTATAAACTCATTACGAGTGCATACCCTAAGTAGCATAAGGTCATCACCAACAGAATGCAACAAACCAATGTCAGAACCAAAATTCTAATAATGAACTGATGGAAGCATATGAGAAACCCCCCTTGAATATTTGCTACTTATTTTCATCACCAAGAAGCATATATGATTGTCTAGATCAAAAACTGCATATACACGAGACTGTCTTTCATAAGATCTGTGTATAGAAAATAAATTGTTGTTTCTTTATAACCACAACTCCCCATGAACATGATATGTTTGTTCCCGTTCATTGTTACTTCATGCAATTTTAGTAATATACACATCACCAAAATAATATCAAAACAACATAGGGAATCATCATTAAGATACACATGCATAACTCCCCTGAGATCATACATCACTGATCTTGTGGACCTGATAATCATCACCTATTATTCATGAGGTTATGTACCTCACATTCAATTCTACAGTCACTGTTAGAAGTATGATATTAAAGAGAAATGGACTGTATTAGGGACAATCTTCTTTTACTCTAAATCTGAAGAAGAGGAACTATACCTCTTATTTCTACCTGAATTCTTCTTTACTCGCACATAGAATTTGTCTTCATTTCTGAATCCTCTTACTATAATATTTCTAGTGTCTTCTTCTATAACTTTGCATTTAGTTGATGTAAACACAATTATATGTCCTTTGTCAGCTATTTGACCTACACTTAGAATATTCTACTTTAGCCCTTGAACTAATAATGCATCAGTTGCTTTTGTATACTTATCAAGTTTGTATGTACCTTTTCCTAGAACCTTTTTTTGGAGCACTATTTCCGAGAATAAATTTAAAATCTTTGTTTCAATTGTGAGATTCAAAACTGTTCTTATCTCTAGACATGTGATGAGAGCACTCAATGTCTATGTATCATTCATCTTCATCTTCAAATGAACATAGATCAAGGTCACACTTAACTTGTTCTTCTTCCTTTTGTTTAATATGAGAAGTGCTGGTGAATCCATTTTTCTCAGGTATTTTGGTAACAATATTATTGTATGGTTGCTTGCCTTGGAGAAAATAAAATTGTTGTAGTGTGTGAATCCATTGCCTTGTTCCTGCATTCTTTTTCTACATGCCCAAACGTGTTACAAGTATAACATCTTACATGACCAGACAAGGGAGCAAAGTAATCATAATATTCTTATTTCATATTCTTCCTATTGCAATTAATGGCATTGTGACCAAACATGTTGCAAGCAAAACAATATCCCTTAAAGAAACTTGACTACCTAGGAGATGATGATATTCTTGTGAAAATGCTTCTGCAATTAGTTGCAAAATGTCCAAAGTTATGATAGATAAAGCATTCAATACCATTGTCTAGAGGAGACAATCGATTGATACTTCTATAGTTAGGAGAAAATGATTTCATTTGAAAATTTTCTTTCTTTGGTTGCTGGTTTGGTTGACTTCTTAATTCTTTACCAAATCGTTCAAAGTTTTCCTTGTTAAACTCATAAATTTTTGCACAATATTGTGAGTTAAATTCTCCTTTTACAGTGTCATGAAAAACAAGACCAGATTTAATGGAGGGAGACCTTTGACTACTAAGAATGTTATCAAAAATCATAGTACTATCTTGAAATCTCAAGTGTTTATCTTTTCTTCTAATTTACCTTTTAGAATGTTTACCTCAGCCTCCATTTTTTGACATTGTTCTTCCTTTTCCAGATACCACTTCCTCATTCCTTCTTCAACCTTTCTCCCTTCTTCCAATTTATCTTTAATTTGATAATCTCTTCCTTTAGCCCATTCTCTTGTTCTTCAAACACTTGAAGTAGCTCTTCATTTCATTTGTTTGATTTTTCAAGATCCAATCTTAGAGAGATGATCTCAGCTTCAAGTCCTTCACAATATTGTTTAGATTCTGGTGCAATATTTACCGATTTATCATGATCCATGTTCTCATATTCCTACAACTTATTCTTAAGATTGTTAATCCTTTTCAAGGAAAAAACAAGTTTTCTTCTAAGATTAAGTGCTTTCTCTAACTTGTCTTCTTTTGAATCAGTAACTCCATCTGACATATCATACTCATCTTTTGCCACATCATTATTTCCTTTAGAAACAAGATTACTTGTTGGTTCTCCTTATGAGCAATCTTCCTCTATTTTTCCTTCATGGATTACCTGTAGATTATCCCATACTTCCTTTGCAGTTGCATAATACATAACCTTTCCTAATTTTGAATAAGATATGTTACCAATGATTTCATTTAATTTCACATTATTCTTTTTGCAATTCTTCACCCAATGGAAGAGTTTTAGTGCAATCATTACATACAAAATTCAAAACATCAGATCCAAGGTTGAACCGGGGTCAAAGAATGATAAGGTCTTAACTGACCAGGCGGAATGCTTGCAGGGGGATCAATGTACCATACTGGGATCCCCAAGGTCATGTTAGGAAGGACCAGTGAAGCCATGACAGGGACATAAAATACTCCCGGAGGGGGGAATAAGAAAGGTATCTGGCCTACAGGGTAATGTCCCGACAGAATAGCTCATGGATGGTTGAGACCCAGAAGAACAGTTTCTAGTGGAAACATAGGAGAGACACCCACAAACGGAGGAGGTCCTCGGGGGGTGGATCCTGAGGGCTCAGCTGGGATGGTAACAATAGGGTGCTGAGGGGATGGTTGTTGATTGGATGTACCAAATTGCTTGAGAGTAGCCTGTGACGCTTGTAACATGCAAACACTCATAGAGTTAGGCTCTGAGATGAGAGGGGGAGGACCGGGGAAAGCACCCAATAATGAGGAATCTTTATAGACTTTGGGTGAGACACCTGTGAGAGGAGGTGAGGACTGCTTATCTGACATTGACAAGATAATGGACTTGGGGGAGGTCACGGATGTCGGCTCGTAGTAAGCCAATCGATCGATGGTAACAATATTCCCTTCATGGGGGAAGCAGATCTTGCGGAACACCGTAGATGTGACGACTGACATGGAATATGTGTAACTACGACCTATGAGAATGTTGTAAACCAAAGGGGCATCAATAACCTCAATGTTAACGTGGATAGTCTTGCCCGCAAGGGTCACTAGACAATTGCAGTACATGCCAAGAGGCTAGGAGGAGTGTCCGTCCCAAGCACACAAAGTGATGGTGGAGGGGGACAACTCAGGTGACTTGAGTTGTTTTCAAACAACAACGAACATCACACAGGTGGATGCACCTTTGTCAATAATGCATTGGGAGATGATTGCATTACAGACTCGGACTAGTATCTGGAAAGAAACGGATGAAGGCAATGGGGGATGTTCTAATGTATCAACATGGAAGAAAATCAAATGGTTGTCAGAAAGATCTACTGCACCCAAAGCATTTAGTAGAGCTTTCTTTTGATATGGGAACGACTGGAGGACTTCCAACGTCGACATGGTAGAAGGTGATTGCGCTAAATCATCTACTATACTGTATGTATGGGTAGCCGCATTACGGCGTAATGGTCCCTTTGGGATATTGGGAATGGCCTCAACTTTAGGTTGAGGGATCTATAACGGACCATTTGGTGTCGTAAGAGGCTCAACAAATGCTTTAGTTTTGGACTCAGTGGTGGATGAAGTCGATGGCTTGTCATATTGATGCGACCGAGTTTGCAGGTTGATATCAGAGGGGTTAACCTCATCAGAATTCATCATAAGGATCTGGTAGTCACTAGGACCAGAAGGTTGGGGGGATGGGTTGCTTGACGGGTTGAGGTTGAGCAGCTACAAATCCTTGCTAAGGGAAAGGATTTGTGAGCACTGTTGGTTGAGATGGCGCAAGATTCTGAGGTGATTGTTGACCTCTAGAAGTTGCTTGAGCTTCCCACATTTGGCGCATCTGGGGTAAGAGAGGACACTCATGTGTATAATTTCCATGTACACCACAACATGCACAAGGCTTGTTCATATGAATAGCCTTGTTCTGCTTGGGTTGGCTACCCTATTGCTGGTTATTGGTGTTAGGCTGGTTCCCCTGGGGTTCACTAGGTTGATTACCTTGATTACCCTGGTTACCCTTGTTACCCTTCCCCTCATTATTTTCTTTTAATTTTGGGGATTGGTCACACTCTATTGTGCAAACACTTGACCCTGAGGGTGCGGTGGCTGCTAGGGCTGAGGATGCATGGGAGGCTCCAACGCTAATGCTTGAGGGGCTGGAGCGCTCGACTGTACATAAGGAGGAGCAACGATTTGGTAGACATGTTGGGGCCCTAAAAACATGATGCTAGTAGGAGGGGCATAAGTGTTGGAGGAATTGGTGCCCTCCTGCGGATAGCCATAACTTTGTTGAGTATATGGGGAAGGGTGTGAAAGGGTTCCATTGATACCATCGGTGGCGTGAGATGCCCCTAGTGCATTGGCACTTCCAAGACAGGGAAGGTCTGGAATGAATGTATAGACATAACCGGATTGTGCATAAATCAGGTCATATCTTAGAGCAGTTTGGAGAGCTTCTTCCTTTGTCTGAGGAAAATGGGACGTAACATCTTTTCAAATGGATGATAAAAGGCTCCTACGAAACCAACCTAGGTAGACACGATCTTCGAAGGGTGGGGCGAGTGGTAGAGGACTAACGGAATGAGGTCAATAGCTCCGTACTAGTGTCGTACTGGAGAGGTAACTGGAAATATGAAAGGAACGCTTTAGCAAGAGTCGCGAAAATGGAATGAGAGGCGGCGAGCTAGTCTATATACCATTTTGCATCATCTCTAGTGAGCGTGTATTGGAAGAGCCGAAGACGAATGGAGTCATCGGTAATGAAGTTGGAAAAACACCACATGTGGAAGGAGCATACGTGATTAGTAGGGTCCTCTCTAGAATTACCCTCAAACTTTGGGATGTCTGAGGGAAGCTTAGTCGGCATAGCAGGCAAACCAGCATCATGGTGTATAGGGTCTTTTATCAACTGGCTAAAATCCGGGAGACTTAACCCAACCATAAAAGGGAGAACAGGGGCTGTCGGAACGGTTCCTAAGGCTATTCCACTAGATGTGACCACTGGGGTGGAACCGGAGCCAACACCAGGTTGGGTTCCTGCACCAGTTGTGGGTCGAGACATGGTGATGATATGCGGTGAAGGAGGCTTGGAATTAGATGAGGAATCGAATGAACCAGGTCAAGAGTCAATATGGGGACTCGAAGGTCTATGAACTCGAACCCGATGGGGAGGGGTAATATGCCCAAGCGAAAACTGGGGGTGAAGGCCTAAGAATCTCCGCAACAAACGCCTTGGTGGTGCAATGGTGGTAAGACACACGTGACACAGAAATGGTGAGGGAGATCAACAATATTCCTTTGTCTTGATGAGGAGAGATAAATTTATTATGTTAAGTCTTGGCTTGGCAGTGTAAACCAAGCGCCCTTCACTTAAGGTGTGTTTTTGTGTGAAAGTGTGTTTATTGATTAAGCCCAAATCGTGTTTGTAAAAAAAGAAAAAAGCTTGCTAATAATAAACTGAAATTAACAACAAAAAATGAATAGCAAAATGATTAACTAAATCCCACGCAAACTGGGTTTTCAAACATTGTGCTGGTTGGTGGCGAAATCGATTAAAAACACGCTAAAAAGGTCAAGAGATCTAAATGTTGGTGTGATTGGGATCAAATGACACTAAGCTGCTGGAAAGTGGTGCAGCAACAACAAAAAACCAGAGAGGAAGATCGCTGCAAAAAGATAGGGAGATGGGTGAAAAACCTAGGGAAATCGATGGGACCCTAAGGCCAATGACCAAACAAGTTTTAATATGAAACTATGGATGGTGACAACCTATCTTTATAGATCTAAAACAGAAGGGTAAAGATCTCGAAAAAATGGCTAAAGGTGCTGTAGAAACTCTGACTACTCACTCAACTAAACTCCTCCTATGAAGGTGGAAGCGTACTAGAAGTCCTAGGGGGCTAAATTCCACTTCGACGAGTAAATCAGAGTAGATCAAGGCCTAAGCAGGATGAGACAGAGGTCAAACAACCCAGCAGACAACTCTCGGCAAAACCCAGAAACATAGATGATAAAAACTCGGAAACCCTAAAATCGCAGGTACTGACCTGTTTTTAGGTGGGATCGCACTTTTTGGGCTAAAAACTGTTGGGTGTGGAGCCTGATTATCTTCTATAGTACCGGCATATTGGACCCCAGTTCAAAATGGGGCGGCAACGCCGCCCGTAAAATGATCGCTGCCGTGGGGGGTCGGGAGCCCCCCCCTGGCGGGGGGTTTCGGGGGCAGCGCCCCCGAAGCTAAAAACAACTGTAAAATTGCCTTGTAAAAGTATAGTAATTTCTAGTCAATTTGGGCCGTTCATTAGGCGGATGATCTGACGGTAGAACTTATGCTTAGCTTAGGGTTTTTTTTCCCTAGAAGGCAACCCCTCTCTTTATATGAGGGCATTGTATTTGAGGCTGTCATATAGATGTGTATTCGGTGAGCGAGAAACATAGAGGTGAGACTGTGAGAGAAAACAGAGGATATTACAACGGTTTTGCTGTAGGTTGTATCTCTTCATTTTGCTGGATAATAAAAAGGAAGGACTGGCTGTTCGGGGTGGACGTAGCCCAAACTGGGTGAACCACGTATATCTGTGTCTCTCTTGTTTTGTGCATTTTCTCTGTTTATATTTCTGCAATATTTTATGTGTTCCATTGCTTCGTAATATATAATTGTCTAACAACTGGTATCAGAGCCGAAGATCTATTTGGATGATAAACTCGCAGGAAAGAAGGGTTCCTGGTTCGAGTGGGAGCAGTGGCGGAAGATGGTAAGTTTAGGGTCGAGAAATTTAACGGCCAAAACTTCTCGCTGTGGAAGATGCAGATGGAAGATTATCTGTATCAGAAAGATCTATACCTACCATTGGGCGGAAAAACAAAGATGCCGACGGGTATGAAAGACGAAGAATGGAACCTTCTCGATAGAAAGGCACTCGGAACAATACGGTTGTGCCTTGCTGCGTCAGTCGCCTTCAACATTTCGAAGGAAACCACGACAGAGGGTTTGATGCAGACGTTGTCGAAACTATATGAAAAACCCTCGGCCTCAAACAAGGTATTTCTTATGAAACGGTTATTTAATATGAATATGTCGGAAGGTGGATCTGTTGCAAACCATTTAAATGATTTTAATACAGTTACAAGTCAGTTAAGCTCTGTAGGGGTAAACTTTGATGATGAAGTTAGAGCTCTGTTATTCTTGTGCTCATTACCAGAAAGTTGGAATGGTTTGGTAATGGCCATTAGTAACTCCGTTTCTGGATCTAGTACTTTAAAGTTTGATGATGTTGTCGGTGCTATCCTTAGCGAGGAAATGCGACGGAAAAGCTCCGGTGAGACATCGGGAAATGCTTTGAGTGCAGAGTCTAGAGGAAGAAAAATGGAAAGAGGAAAGAGCTCAGGATATCGCAGTAAATCAAGGAAAGGCAGATCCAAGTCCAGATCAGGGATAGTGTGCTGGAAATGTGGAAAGAAAGGACACCTAAAGAAAGACTGTAGATCTCGGAAGGGAAAAGAAGGAGATGCACAGCAAGAAAACAATCATGAAGCAAATGTGACAGGTGAGGTGTTACAAGATGCTTTGATTCTTTCTTTCGAAAATATTACTGATTCCTGGGTGGTAGATTCAGGGGCCTCATTCCATGCCACACCTGAAAAGAAATACTTTTATGACTATGTTCAAGGAGATTTTGGACAAGTTCGTCTGGGTGATGACAAACCCTGTAAAATTGTTGGAATGGGTAAGGTTCTTGTAAAACAGTAGAATGGAAACCAATGGCTACTAAAGGAGGTAAGGCATGTTCCAGATCTAAAGAAAAATCTGATTTCAACAGGGTAGTTAGGCAGTGAAGGTTGTGTGACAACTTTCACAGATAAAGCTTGGAAGGTCACAAAAGGAGCCCTGGTAATAGCAAAAGGTGAAAAGGTTGGTACATTATATTTATGCAATGGTATTTCTAACTCTGTTAATGCTTTGACTTCCAAAGGAGCAGATGCAGCATTATGGCATCATAGGCTCGGACACATGAGTGAAAAAGGGATGAAGATTCTTCACTCAAGGAATTTGTTGCCAGGTTTGAAGAATGTTGATTTGGATTTCTGTGAGAACTGCATTTATGGAAAACAGAAGAGAGTCAGATTTCTCAGAGTTGGGAAAGAAAAGAAGAACGAAAAATTAGAGCTTGTGCATACAGATGTATGGGGACCTGCTCAGGTATCATCTCTTGGTGGCTCTCGTTATTATGTTACTTTTATTGATGATGCAACTAGAAAAACTTGGATTTATTGTATTAAGAATAAATCTGATGTATTTGATACTTTCAAGAAATGGAAAGCTTTGGTTGAGATTGAGACAGGAAAGAAATTGAAGTGTCTTAGATCAGACAATGGAGGTGAATATTGCAGCAAAGAGTTTGATAGGTACTGTTCAGAGCATGGAATTCGCAGAGAGAAGACAGTTCCAAGAACACCACAAGAAAATGGTGTGTCAGAAAGGATGAACAGAACAATCATGGAGCGTGCAAGGTGCATGAGATTGCATGCAGGATTGCCTTTACAGTTTTGGGCAGATGCTGTAGATATTGCTGTTTATTTAATAAACAGAGGACCTTCAAGTTCCTTGGATGGTGGTGTTCCAGAGGAAGCATGGACAGGGAAAAAGGTAAACTACTCTATTTTAAAACCTTTTGGTTGTGAGGCCTTTGTCCATATTGATAAAGAAAATAGAACAAAGCTTGAGGCAAAGTCAAAGAAATGTACCTTTATTGGATATGGTGTTAATGATTTTGGTTATCGCTTATATGATTATGAAAATCACAAAATCATTAGGAGCAGAGATGTAATATTCAATGAAAAGGTCTTGTATAAGAATCAGTTGCAAGAAAAGAAACAAGAAAAAGAAAACAAGGAATACGCAGTTCTTGATGAAATTACTAAAAAAGTAAAGGTTCCTGAAAATAATAATAATCAACAACCACAACATCAACAACCATCACAGCAACAACATGCACCCCAAACACCTGAAAGTGGTGTTAGAAGATCTACCAGGACAAGTAGACCTCCTGAACGATACTCTCCTTCATTATATTATTTATTGTTGACTGATTCTGGTGAACCTGAATGTTATGAAGAAGCAATGCAGGTTGAAAGCAAGAAGAAGTGGGAGGTAGCCATGGAAGAAGAGATGGACTCCTTAATGCATAACCAGACTTGGGATTTAGTCAGGTTGCCTGCAGGAAAAACTACATTGAAGAATAAATGGGTTTACAGGCTGAAGGAAGAAGATGGAGGAAAGCAAAGGTACAAAGCTAGACTTGTGGTGAAGGGGTTTGCACAGAAGAAAGGTATTGATTTTGATGAAATATTTTCTCCTGTTGTTAAAATGACTTCAATCAGAACTATTTTAAGTATTGTAGCAACTGAAGATTTGCATCTTGAGCAGTTAGATGTAAAGACAGCCTTTCTCCATGGGGATTTGGAGGAAGAGATATATATGCAGCAGCCACAAGGATATGAGGTGAAAGGGAAGGAGAAACTTGTGTGCAGGTTGAAGAAGAGCTTGTATGGTTTAAAACAGGCTCCAAGGCAGTGGTATCTAAAATTTGACAAGTTTATGTCTGAACAAGGTTATACTAGATGTCACTCTGATCATTGTGTTTATCTGAAAAAGCAAAATGATGGCAGCTATATTATATTGTTATTGTATGTAGATGACATGCTTGTTGCAGGATCTAACATGCAGGAAATAAATGTGCTCAAAAGAAAATTGGAAAATTCATTTGTAATGAAGGATTTGGGTGCTGCAAAACAAATCCTTGGTATGAGAATAACTAGAGACAGGAAAAATAGAAAATTAACATTGTCTCAGAATGAGTACATACAAAAGGTTTTGAAAAGATTTAACATGCAAAATGCAAAACCAGTTAGTACACCTTTTGCTAGCCATTTAAAACTTAGCAAAGAAATGTGCCCAAAGACCCAAGAAGACATGGATTATATGTCTAAAGTTCCATATGCAGCAGCAGTTGGAAGTTTAATGTATGCAATGGTCTGCACAAGGCCTGATATTGCACATGCAGTGGGAGTTGTAAGCAGGTACATGAACAATCCAGGAAAGGAACATTGGATGGCAGTGAAATGGATTCTCAGATATTTGAGAGGTACCACAAATCAGGCATTATGCTTTGGTGGTTCAAACATATCCCTACAAGGATATGTTGATGCAGATATGGCAGGTGACAGAGATAATAGGAGGAGCACTACAGGATATGTATTTACTGTCGGAGGAACAGCTGTCAGTTGGGTTTCAAAAATCCAAAGTGTTGTTGCACTTTCAACAACAGAAGCAGAGTATGTTGCTGCTACAGAGGCTAGTAAAGAAATGATTTGGTTACAAAGGTTTATGGGTGAATTGGGTAAGGAGCATGATATGGGCACGTTATACAGTGATAGTCAAAGTGCCATTCATCTTGCAAAGAACTCAGCATTTCATTCCAGGACAAAACACATACAGCTCAAGTACCATTTCATACGATCAGTGTTGGAAGATGGAGAGTTGAAGTTGGAAAAGATACACACTAGCCAGAACCCTGCAGATATGCTAACAAAAGTTGTAACTAGGGAGAAACTGAGAATATGCTCAGTTTCAGTTGGTCTTCAAGGATGACGATGAAGATGAGAAACAGCCAGGTCCAAAGAGGAGTCATTGTCCAGCAAATGGAGCAGCGGTGGAGTTGCTACAATTAGTCTCCAAGTGGGAGATTGTTGGGTGTGGAGCCTGATTATCTTCTATAGTACCGGCATATTGGACCCCAGTTCAAAATGGGGCGGCAACGCTGCCCGTAAAATGATCGCTGCCGTGGGGGGGTCCAGGGGGGGCGGCAGCGACTTTTGGGAGCCCCCCCCTGGCGGGGGATTTCGGGGGCAGCACCCCCGAAGCTAAAAACAGCTGTAAAATTGCCTTGTAAAAGTATAATAATTTCTAGTCAATCTGGGCCGTTCATTAGGCGGATGATCTGACGGTAGAACTTATGTTTAGCTTAGGGTTTTTTGCCCTAGAAGGCAACCCCTCTCTTTATATGAGGGCATTGTATTTGAGGCTGTCATATAGATGTGTATTCGGTGAGCGAGAAACATAGATGTGAGACTGTGAGAGAAAACAGAGGATATTACAACGGTTTTGCTGTAGGTTGTATCTCTTCATTTTGCTGGATAATCAAAAGGAAGGACTGGCTGTTCGGGGTGGACGTAGCCCAAACTGGGTGAACCACGTATATCTGTGTCTCTCTTGTTTTGTGCGTTTTCTCTGTTTATATTTCTGCAATATTTTATGTGTTCCATTGCTCCGTAATATATAATTTTCTAACAAAAACTGTGATTTCTGCTCCTTGATTCTTAGTCGGCAAATCTCGGAAAAAATTGTCGTCTTTGTCGCGGCTGGTTCTTGTGACCTGCGGAAAAGACCAGAAAACTTGCGGAAGTCAGAAATTTAATAGATATAGGGTTAAAAATCTAGGAAACATTAAGAGACTGAAAAAAGAAGAAACCCTAAGTTGAAAACTGAAGGTCACCCAGGTTTCTGGATCAAAAGTATAAAACAAGTGGAGTCACCAATTTTGTTGTATCGTTTTCTCCTCAAAGATGTACGAAAAGAAAACACTTAAGACTGTGGATGACAAACAATCTCAACAATATAAATGACTACTAAACATTGTAGATCTGCAACAACTGATAGAAAAAAACCTGCCAAAGCCCTAATCTATGCCACAATCATAGTTAAACAACAAAAAGAAACAGTAATAACTCCAATCATCCAATGGAAACCAAATATACAAAGAATAGTTTTTATTATAACACCTGTGAAGGGAACAAATAAATGTTACCAATCCCCCTCTATGGGATGGGTTCTTGGCTATCCTCAAACGTGTTATGCCAATGGAAAACCTGTGAACCATTTATGAAACCAACGTTTCGGACGAGCTAGGTGAGTCCATCATCAGGGCAATGAGATCTGTATTTTGGCTATCCTCAAACGTCTTCAGCTTGTGTAGAGTCTCTCTCCTCTATAATGTGTAAACCCAACAAATGAAATGTTTGAGCTCAATGGGAACTCAAATGGAAGAAAAATGGTGGTGGACAATGAAAATAATCAGAGTTACAACAATGAGTGCAACAATGAAAATGATCAAAAGTGAATAATGAGCAATAATAAAATATTATTAACCCCATACTTGGAATAACCACTTGGAATATTTTATTATATTTGGTTAGGAGGGAAAAAGTATTTGAATTTTTATTTAGAAATAATAAATAAATAAATGATTTATTTATCATCTCAAGAAATTGGTTAAGGAATAATAAACAAATAATGATTTATTTAATTATTCCTAAGGGATTTAATCAAATTTGACAGAGAATAATAATTAATTAGTGATTAATTAATTATTCTTAGAGAAAAATAAGATGATTAATGATTTATCTGTTTATTTTCCATAATTGGGTCAAATATGACAGGGAATAATAAATGAACAATGGTTTAATTAATTATTCCTAGAAGAAAATCAAATAAATAGTGATTTCTTTAATTATTCTTCATGGGTTTAATTATAAATCACTTAACAAAGGTGATTTATTAAGTAATTTCTCATAGTGAAAGCAATTTTACTATGGTAAAATTGGCTTTACATAGTGTACTTCGATCCATTTAGTAAATTAGGCTAGATGATCATTTTTTTGGTGATAACACCACCGATAAAAATTGTCTCGTGCACTGATTCCTCCACTTTTTCCACTCCAAATGCATTGAGATGGACGAAAAACAATATAATGATCCAATTCAGATCACACCTCCCCATTTTGGGAGGCTTTTGGTACCCAAAATATTTTACTGAATGAGGTGATGAAATTTTTCCTCCACATTCTCTTTTGTGTACCATTTAGCTTTGCCTGGAAGTTGTCCCTTCAACTCAATCTACCAAAGGTCATGCTGCCCCTGTCTTGTAGTTCTAGACCTCTTCTAAAAAATTGTATCTTCTGTCAACTTTCCTTGAGTGTCTCGTGCCCAATCCTCCATAGAAGGTAGGATCTATTCCTCTTCCTGATCTATCATGGAAGTCTCATAGAGTTTCAAATTCTCTATATTCATAACCGAGTAAATGCGCATATATGGTGGTAAACTGAGTCGATAGGCATTATCACCCACCTTTTCTAGTATCTTAAAGGGACCATACCTTAGTGCCTTAAGTTTCTTACCAAGCCCCTATAGCCTCTCCTTGTTCAATTGTAGCCATACTCTATCTCCCACCTTGAATGATTTCTCTGTTTTGTGTTGATAATGTACGGGCTTCTCCTGTGACTTCTGCATTGTTTCTTGTACCTGTAGATGGATTTGTTTGATCTTCTCTATAAAATTTTTAGCCCTCAAAGCATCTCCTGTAAGATATTCCATCACTCCTCCTTGTTGCCCATATACAATATCTGTGAAAATTCCACAAAAGGAACCCCTACTGCAACAAACTGATGTTACTTCTCCTACTTGTTAATCCATACAAGTTATTTACTGCGTGCTATGACAAATATTAAAGTAAATACTAATGCAGCCTTCACTTAATTAAATCTCTAAATACCTCTAAGGTTATTCAATTACAGGGAGAAATATTGGCAGAAATATTTGTGAGATTACCTCACACAATCACTGAGAAAAATTTTGGTTGATCCGGATATTGAATGAATGGCTTCTTGTAGGCCCTATGTTCCTCTGTGTAGTCCTCACGCAAGCTCTGCATCAACCTTTCTAGGCTCTGCGTCACTCAGTTTGTTGATTGATTTGATGCACGCAGTCTCTGCTCTCAGCCTCCTGGTCTTACACCCCATCGATTTAATGCCCGCAGTTTCTGATCTCAGCCTCTTGGTCTCACACCCCATGATCCAGGTGGCTCCAGAGACACACAAGACAAAGAAGGTTTATGAATGCTCAAAAATCAAAGTGTTTAGAATGATGTCGAACTAGGACCAGAGCGTAGATCTCGTCGTCATGATCGCAAAGGTGCGAACGGTTCGTCAACTCGAGCTTGTATGAGGGAGAACGAGCCAGTCAAAGTTTTGGTCAAAGTTGGGCTGAGGGCCAGGTTTAAGTGTCCTACAATTTGACTGACCCCGGGGCATGAAACCTAACTCTCGAAAATGGTTGAAATTGCGGCCTTGTTAATTTTCCCAATGTCCCTTATTTTCTAAAAAATTGAAAATTACTCCCCTTTTAAATAAAAAAATATATGTGAGGTGGCGGGCCACCACCCCCGCCACCCCAAACCATATTAAAAAATTTTGAATTAATGTTGGTAAGGTAAATCCCCTCTGCGGACAGAGGCGATCCCACTAGCCTATCACAGAACTAGCCACAAACAAACCACGCTGCTACGCAAGTTCCTAGTTATGCATCAAAGGTGAATCAAGAAGACTAACTGGAGTCCAACGCTATGATTGAAGCAGAGTTGATATCTTCGCTCCCTTGCTCCAACAGATCATAACGAATACCTGCACATGCAAAGGAAGAGACAGATACCAACATAAAAACTACCAAGGCACAACTATATTTCAGTCAGAAAGGAAATAAATCAACATATCACTATGATAGATAATAAGATTGGAACTATAATAGCAGTCGCTCATCAATTAATAAACAGGAAAAGTTACAACCATTGTTCTGACGTCGACCCTTCTCCTGGCTGGGCGAGTAACTATATGTGTCTTGACATGCATCTCTTCTCCGGCAGCATAACCTCTCTAGCACTCACTAGCATTCCTCCAAGAACTCAACATCTAACACTCCATGATCAATAATCATCACTACTATCACTCAATCACCAAATCACTAGCATAACACTAACACCAACACTCTTTCTAGCACTAGCTTGTCCAATGCATAATGACAAGCTTATATAGATGGAGAATGGAGGAGGATGCGATGAACCGGGACACCTTTCGTGGAATTAGAAAAAGCCATAAAGATGGATAAAGCTCGACAAAAAACTGATTTTCTATCCTCAGAAAAGCTCCATGTAATGAAGGAAACAACAGTCGGACGTGCATTAAGGCAAAAAGCACGACTAAATTTGGTTGGCGCGACTGTTGCTCTAAGATAGAGCGCCAATGGTCGCGTCCTCTTTTGAGGATCTCCATCATTGGCGCGGGTAGGATACTGTGGACTTGCGCCAATGGAAAAAGAGCACTTTTTAGGGATGATCTGCAGAAGGTGTTTTCAGGGAACATGGAGTACATACTCAGGGGAACATAATGCAAGTGTTTTTAGCCCTTGTCACTTCTTATAACTCCCGGAATGAGTCCTCTAAGGTACGACAAGAGGAGTAACAGGGATGGTGACAAATTACTGTGTAACAGATGCCCCCTAAAGCATGAAGTCCGAGAGGTGGAGAGGGGTGAAATGCTTTACCAGAACGCACATAAGAGCACACAAGAGCACATATAGTTACGGCAGCCGTGGAGCTGTATTAAGAGACATGACTGATAGTTCAATTACATGATGTACGTGGCATGGTCGCAGCCATCCATAAGAGAGTACATAAATAATCTGGATCCATAGTATGGCCGCAGCCATCTGGTTAGGATCAATGAACTGACTCAGGTATGGTCGCAGCCATCTAGTGAATGAGTCAAGTACCAAGAATTACGCCTGGATTACAACAGACACAATCCAGGGTCTTGCGCTCCATCTCGACCCGAACAAGATTACAAGTCCAAGCATGTGAATATATGAGCTGAAGTCGAACATGCATGAACATCGCCTGATTACCAGTCAATAATGGAAACTGTTAACAGACGCGAGAGGTACCACCAATAATGAAAATGGCCCTCAAGGTACTATAGGTACAATCTACGGCGTGTGAATTAATGAGCTGAAGTCGAACACCCGTAGAATCATTCGATCGGAGGCCAATGATGAAAACCTCACGTCGAACACGAAGAACCTGCCATTGAGGCATGCAGGCTCCAAGGCACCGGAAGGGAGTCTCTAGGTCAACTTCCTGGATAATGAGCTGAAGTCGACAGGGAGTGACCTTGATCGAAGGTGGGCCATAATGTTTCCCACATCATCGACACGAGACAAAGAGATAATGTCGTGAATCAAGATTGTGCGAACTATCAGAGGGAGGTTGTTTATTTGCAGAGGTCAACTTCTCTTGAACATATCGGCGGCACATTAACGGAATTGGCAGTATTTGACATCAATGTATCAAAGGTCATTATGACGAGGCAATGAGTGAATGAGAGGTCAAATAGGGTACCCAAATCCATGGAAGCAAGTGAAAGATATGAGATGAAATATCCCCACCCTGGACACGAAAGCAAAAAGTGCCATGTTCAAGAGCGACATACTGCCGTTACGGTAACAATTATGGTTCAAAAAATTTTATTTTCCCCCACCATTTCTGGCGAGTACCCCAGTTATTTTTAACAAGCTTGATGGGGATAGCATATGCTTGTGTTGTGACAAAATCCGATGTCATTAAGTTTTAACGAGTCTGACAAAGGAAGAACTCGGCGTCTTTTCTTGTTTAGAGAGTTTGAAAAGACAGCAGAAAAGGAAACTCCAGGGATGTCCTTTTTCGTAAAGTTGTGTCTCTCGGGTCCGAAAAAGCATAAAATAATACCCGAAAGAACCGCCCGATCATTACGATCGAGGAGTACTTTTCATGATTAGTGACTTCGACCTGAAAAAGTAAAAAAGCGGTCAAAACCACGTCGTTTCGTAACCACTAACGAGTTTGAAACGACAAAAACCCGGTAATATTTTTATGTTTTAACGGTCGACAAAAAGAACTTAACACGACCGCCCCTTATCACCATTTAACGAGTCAAGAGGAGCGACTCGGCAATCTTTTCCTCTTTAAATGGTCAGAAAAGAGCTGAAAGCGGACCTCCATTTTTATTTTCTTTAACGAGTCAAAAAGGGAAAAATACTCGGCAATCTTTTCATATTTTACGAGTCAGAAAAGAGCGTAAAGGCGACTCGTCCTGAAGGAACGAGTGGTATAAGGGATAGCAACTGGTTCCGGTAATGGTGGAACTTTACTTGAAACACGTAAAGGTTAAGAGGCTGGCTAATAAGACCACTCATCGTTGCGGTTCCTCAGGAAAGGAGAAACAACCAAGTGAAAGCATATGATCGGCCAAAAAGATGGTGGCGATGGAATGAAACAACCAAGGCTCATCTAGCAGAATTTTAGCGGATAAAAGGCAATCACGGGATGTAACTGGGTTCATTTTTACACAAGCTTGAACCATGAAGAACTTTGCTTGGATTCGGTTTCATTTTTACACAAGCTTGAAACGAAAAACTATGCTTGTTAAAAAAAAAAATTTGTTGCATGCCCCCAGCATGATTATACCAATCGAGGTACATGCCCCCCAAGCTTCATGGCATTCACGGAGTGGATGGAATGAAGGTTTACTTGGAAAGACTCGATTGGAGGATGCCCCCGGGCTTCAGTCACGCGCCCGGGTGAGCTGCCGTCATCAGAATGACGGGGTGGGTGCTGGGGCATTTCCTGTGGAAATAAGACCATTTAGGAATGGCAAATGGCTATATGTGAAGTGTGAACCGGGAATGAAAGTTGGTCTACGACTTTGATCATTCTTCCTTCATAACATCACTCTGAAGAGTGAGGACACAATAGCACGTATGCGATAAATATAGTCTCGTCCAAGGAGTAAATTGTAATCTAACGGACCTTGGACTACCATGAGACCCATTTGGATGGTCTTCCCTTCTAACGTGATAGGTACATTGGAAGAATTCCTAAAGGTCGAGTGATTTCTCGATGGAAACCTACAAGGCTTCTCATCTCAGGCAGGAGCAGTGGCGAACCAAGTGCTTCCCAAGCTGTTGAAGAAAGGATACTCACAGGAGATCCTTCATCAATAATTGTACCAGCCATAACCACGCGATAGACTTGAACTATAATTCGAAATGGTATGGAGGCTGGTAACCGAGGATTGACTAGTTGATCCCAATTAAAGGAAATAACTAGGTTGCTCGGAGGTGGGACTGGATAGATAGCCAGATATGCCTCTAATGGACTTTCTTCCTGTTGTGAAGAAATGAGAGGGATGCTCACTTGATCATTAACGTCTATGTCAATGAATAGAATTTGGACGGTGGGTTCGTCATTCTTGGCAGTGATAACATCATCTGAGGAGGTAACTTCTGAAGGCGAAACTGGGTCACTTGTAATCCGGACCGTTTGACTGTTGTCTGGTTTGGATTCAGATGTAGGATCATCTAGGGGTGGAAGTTCTGAAAGCAAAACCGGGTCACTTGTAAGCCGGACCTTTTGACTTTCGTCTGGTTTAGATTCAGATGTAAGAGCAGCTAAAGATGGAACTTCTGTAGGCAAAACTGGGTCGCTTGTAAGCTGGACCTTTTGAAAGACCGGGTTACTTGTAAGCTTGAACTGTGGACTTTCGGTCAGTTTGGACTCAGGGGGTTCATCTTTGATGATCAAGTGGTGCGTAGATGATGAATATAAATCACTTGTTCCGACCAGGGACTGGTCTGGAGCAGGCGGAGCACAGGTAGGTTCAGGAAGAGAAAGCTGGACCAAAGAGGAATCATGTTTGATCACTTGGTTAGTGGAGAGACGCTCTGCAGGTGTAAAAAGACGCTGATATCCAGCGGGTAGTTGGGGTAAGGAATCCGACAGACTTGCCAAAAGACGGGAAGCTTCATCCATAAGTGGACAAAGGCGAAGGAGATGATTACCTTCACAAAGTAGATAAGGGAAACGAACCTTCCCTCTTCTGTTACCAACTAGTAAGGTATCGTCAATTTGCGACAGCAAGGGGCGAGTCGGGTCACAGGACCATATATCTAGGATCCTGGGAATGCCAGGACAATAAGAAAGAAAATGGTCCCCTTTGCATAATCGACAAGGAGACCGGAGCTTCTGCGGAGGAGCAGAAGGTGGTTCCACTTCTGATAGCTTCGTGGTAGATATGACCTTTCCCTTAGGAGACTTCTTCTTTTTGGTCTTCTTCTTCTTCTTCTTAGCCACCTGGTTAGTGAAATCCAAGGTTTCACCAGGCGAAGTAGAAGATGAGGACGCAGCAATAGGCGAAGAAGGGAAGGGGTCCACCTTAGAATCAACATGGTGTTGTTCGGGTGGAGGAGGTGGTGGTGGGACAGGAGTCATCACACTTGAGACCACCGAGTTTGAAAACAACCATACGGGTAAACCAATGGTCAACCCAGGCAAAGACAATGTTGCGATATATTGAACACCAACATTTCCAACAGAAGGAAATGGGCGAGGGTACCCATCAGGAGGAACACCTTGGCCGGTGGGCACCGAAAAGGCTGCCATTGAACGAGAATTAACCCTACTCAAGCTAACGCACGCAAAATCTAATTGGGTAATGTTATCGTGCCCAATAAATTTTAAGACACTGAACTTAACCTTTTCATTTTTTAAGAGTCGAGAAAAGGGTAAAAGATGACTCTAGTCTCCTTCGAATATTTAATGAGCATGAAGTGACAAGACGCTCACAGGCACCTTTTCGTTTAGGGAGTCTGAAAAGGATCAAAAGTGACTGCTCTGGAATTCTAGGTAGAGGGTGTGCCAAACTTTTCGCAAAACCACATAATACTTTTTAGGGTACGGGTGGTCGATCTTCGTGAATGCTGTGTTCACTGCATTGCGAATCGTAGGGCGGCTGACACGGCTTCCTATGGATAAAGGCTTTATTCCTATAGGGGTCTCCCAATATATACTCGATGGTACGTGGGAGCACAGTCCGTATTGGCAGCTACCGTTTCACCGTGGAGGAATCACCCAACCACTCGACGATAAACTACCAGGTTTAACGACGCCGGAACACGTCTCTAACCTAGACCTCTAGAGTGTTTGCGTTATGTTCCAATGCATTGTTATGTTCATTGAGTTCATTTTAAAGTTTATTTTTTATTATGTTTCAGTTTTTTGGTCCTACCGTATGTGATATCTCGAAAACTTCTTACATGCAAACTATATGCCGAAATTAAATCATTTGATTCGATGAATTCTATCTACAGGAGAGTTGAGATCTTTTTCACAAACGAAATGATCACTTCAACAAAGAACAAAAATCCTAATGCAGCTAATAACAAGAAACGAATTTTGTCTTTTTTCTTTTCAATAGCAACAAATAACAATAAATGCTAACTACTATAATGCAAGAGATTTTTTGTTTTTCTTTCCTTTAAGATGGCATGATGCATGTAAACAAATTCTAAGAGATATGCACAATCCAAGTTCAGTCAATGAAATAGAACCAATTCTAAAACACAAAATGAACCATGCAAGCAAGGAAAAACACAAAAACTAGTGAACTTCAAAGAGGCTAGAAGTGAAGTATTCAGAGTATAGAAGATCAAGCTTTAACAAAGCACTGGATAGGTGTAGAACAATCAACAAGCTGACTGGATGATCAAGAGACCGAAACTTCCCACAGAAGGCTAGACATGCAAAGTCACTGGAAATAAGCAAACAGCTGAGGGATACAGGCTAAAACCAGTCAAGCAGAGGTTCAACACAGTTCCAAAGGCTGAAAGAGATATATAAAGAGACTGAATGAGCTTTCCACCCACACACAGGCAAAATTTACAGAGCTGGCGCAACTGTCAGCCTGCAACTTGCGCTACCACAGAATTGGCGCGAGTTGCTTTTGAGAAACGTGCGCCAACTGGCGCGACTGTCAGAGAAATAACCGCGCCAATTAAGCTTGCCAACTAAAAAGATAAATGATACGACCTCAGGTCGGGTTGACAGTGCTCAGATGGGTCAAACAGTAAAGAATGAACTCAAAACTGACTCAGGAAGCTCATGCACTCAAGCAAGCAGAAGAAAATTAACATGCAAGACAAAAATCAAAGAGTTACTCCCCAGCGGAGTCGCTAATTTGTTGGTAAGGTAAATCCCCTCTGCGGATAGAGGCGATCCCACTAGCCTATCACAGAACTAGCCACAAACAAACCACGCTGCTACGCAAGTTCCTAGTTATGCATCAAAGGTGAATCAAGAAGACTAACCTGGAGTCCAACGCTATGATTGAAGCAGAGTTGATATCTTCGCTCCCTTGCTCCAACAGATCATAACGAATACCTGCACATGCAAAGGAAGAGACAGATACCAACATAAAAACTACCAAGACACAGCTATATTTCAGTCAGAAAGGAAATAAATCAACATATCACCATGATAGATAATAAGATTGGAACTATAATAGCAGTCGCTCATCAATTAATAAACAGGAAAAGTTACAACCATTGTTCTGACGTCGACATGCATCTCTTCTCATGTGTCTTGACATGCATCTCTTCTCCGGCAGCATAACCTCTCTAGCACTCACTAGAATTCCTCCAAGAACTCAACATCTAACACTCCATGATCAATAATCATCACTACTATCACTCAATCACCAAATCACTAGCATAACACTAACACCAACACTCTTTCTAGCACTAGCTTGTCCAATGCATAATGACAAGCTTATATAGATGGAGAAGGGAGGAGGATGCGATGAACCGGGACACCTTTCGTGGAATTAGAAAAAGCCATAAAGATGGATAAAGCTCGACAAAAAACTAATTTTCTATCCTCAGAAAAGCTCCATGTAATGAAGGAAACAACAGTCGGACGTGCATTAAGGCAAAAAGCACGACTAAATTTGGTTGGCGCGACTGTTGCTCTAAGATAGAGCGCCAATGGTCGCGCCCTCTTTTGAGGATCTCCATCATTGGCGCGGGTAGGATACTATGGACTTGTGCCAATGGAAAAAGAGCACTTTTTAGGGATGATCTGCAGAAGGTGTTTTCAGGGAACATGGAGTACATACTCAGGGGAACATAATGCAAGTGTTTTTAGCCCTTGTCACTTCTTATAACTCCTGGAATGAGTCCTCTAAGGTACGACAAGAGGAGTAACAGGGATGGTGACAAATTACTGTGTAACAATTAATAAAAGGCCGACAGGCCATGAACACCGCTGGCCAACCCTCCACATAACAAAATTTTAAATTTTATTTGGCTCGGCAGCCATTACCCCGCCGAGCCCTCCAACCACAACCCCCGCATATCATATTAACCAAGTACTAAAGGGGTGGGCGGGCCACCTCCGGTGGACCCAACCCACACCCAAATGACACACTTCATATATACATTGCAGTACGTTAAAAGGAGGTCGGCTGGTATCGAGCCCGCGCCAGCCACGTGGGCTGGCCTGCCACCGTGCGGCGGCCCCATGTTAAACCCACTTAACACGCAACGACACCACCTTTTAATACACCCAACAAACAACGCTAAATCTACGGAGGTTATGGGGGTGGGCCGCCTAATGTAGAACCGAAGCCCCAAAAACAAAATAAATCCATTTTTTTCAAAACGGAGGGTGTGTTAAAATGGAGAGGTCAGGGTTTGACCACCCGACCTCCTCATTTAAATTCGGATTTATAACCAATCTACCAAATGGAGTTATTGAGAAATCCACCCACGTTTTTTTATTTAAAGCCTCGTTTGCACGTAGTTTGGGGAGATGGATGGAGGAACTAGGAGCGGGCACGAATTTCGAGACAGAGGAGACATAATCTTGACACGTAGTTCAAGGCAACATTTTGCAGGAGGGGTGAAATTTCACTTTGTCAGATTTGACAAGTTTTATATGGTTTCAGCACTCCTTGACACCACGAATGCAATGGCGCTATCCATGTCTCCATATGAGTTTTGCATTTTTTGGTCATTTTTCAGTGTGCAGGTGGAACCATGATTGCTACAGAAACAGGGAGCAGAACCATGATCCTTGCAATTTTCCCGAGGAGGTAATTTTTCTCCATGTCGGAATATAGTCAAGTTTACAATCGTTTTTCATGATTTTCCATAGGGATCACAATGGCAAAGGCAAATTCACCTTTTGAATTGCAGATTTCTAGTCCACCAATGGAGCAGAATCTTTGAGGAATCTAGAGGGAATCTAAAAGATTCCTTGAGCCCAGATTCTCAATTTCTCAGAATTCAAAAATTGGACAGTCTATTTTGCACTACTCGACGCCAAAAATATGATGATGCATTCAGATTTTTCATTCGCTCATTTCATTTTCCAACCACTTTTCTAAGTGGAATGCAGGTGTCAACATTCATGTGCGAGCAACCATTTCCATACAATTGATGCCGTGAGATCGATGGCACGAAGAGCTTTAGCAGTTTGACATCCGCTTCTTCAGATGGCCCTTGGTTGTGAGGTATATGCAGTGTGTTCATGTACTTCTTTTACTATGCATTGTGCTGCACAGATACCTGTTTGATGTTTGATGTGGGATCTTGTTTATTACTTGTTTTCCTGATTCCTGCTTGATGTGACGTGGAATCCTCTATGTGATGTACTTGTTGTCATGATTCGTCATGTCATGTTTTGAGATCCCTTTGTCGTATTTTGATGTGATACTCATGTGTCACCATGCATGTTTACATTGAGATCCCTTTTATGCCATGTTGGCGGGATGATAATGATGCATGAGTTTTTGTGTCATACTAATAGGAGTTTTTTGACTGAGAGTTCCTGTAGCGGAACATCTCTTTGAGCCACTCCTGTGTGAGGGCATTTTCCTTGTATGATAACAACATCACCTCTGTGTACATCATCACTATTGACAACACTTAATGTAGCGGCCTACACCATCTTGACACTGGGGCCCGGAGACGTAGTCCCTCCTGGACGAACTCTGTTATCAATGGTTTATGTTTTTTTGTTGCTGATGATTGTCTTGTTCCTCTTCTTTACAACATGCACATTTATTCATTTATGTTCTTTTAAAAATGCAATTTAACACATCTAAAAGGTCTTGGAAGGGTCCTTTGTCACACCCAGACCCAGATCAAGTGGTATCAGAGCGGTCTTTGCGTTGATGTGAATTGCAGCGTGAAAAATGGAACGTGCAATGACTGAGGATGAAAGAGCGATGTAAGAGACCATGCTCAACATTTCAAAAAGAGTGGAAATAATGTATGGAACTCTACAGAAAGAGACGAAGGAAAAGGAGCAATTGCAACTTCAGTTGCAAGCCACAGAAGAGGCCATGGAAGAACTGAAGCAAAACAAACATAATCTTCAAACAGAGAACGCTGAATCGGAGATGCATCTACATGAAGAGAAATAGGAATTTTTTTTTTTGCTACAACAACTGCAAGCAAAGGACGAGGCCTTGGAAAATTTGCAATGTGACCCATGTGAGGTAAAAAGTAGTTCTCCATCTTCATGTATGTTTCCTAGTGATGATTTCGTTGTTTTGGTGTTTGGACACCACTTACAAACACCTTCAATTTGGAAACCACCTGCAAACACCCCTGCAAATACCAAGTCTTCTCTCCAACATACCAAGTTTTCTCTCCAAAAACCAAGCTTCTTTCCCCCTTTGACATCGAGGGCAAAGCGCTGATCCAAGTTGAGTCAAGTACTTCCTTTGTAGTGATGATCAATGTAGAGCTGATCTATTGAATATGAATTGACCATGCTCCCCCTGAGCATATGTTGAACCTGTACAAGAGATAAAATAAAAATACAAGGCTTTATGTCTCAAGCAAAGATGACCTTTCCTATCACTAATGACTCTATAATCCCATGATTACATCAACCACCCAACATATTGGGTTTGCATATTGGACCCAAATTTTACATCAATATTCCAAAATAATGGGATTACATACATGACGTGACTTGATCCCAATAGCCCATACATGGCTGAATTTTACAATGATTTCAACATAAGTATTTACATGACCTTTACATCAAGAGACATAAATAATGATTTCGACAAAGAGGCATTTTTGTAGCAAGACTATGATAGCCATCAACAACCACCTGTACCATATAAAAATCTTCTATATAATCATCTGACAACAACAACATACATGTCATTATGACAACAAAATGAACATTCTCATCATCAACATGTAAGATAAAACAATGTAGCATCAATCTCTCCAATTTCATCATCATGTGACTAAATATGCAGTGCTTCCAAGCATCACCAAGCAAATATAACATAAGATAGTGCAATAAAGCTCTATCATCAACTCATCCCCTTGAACTCATCTCATCAAGGTCATCACACTCTCTCCATATATAGGAGGAGCCAAAATCCTCAAGCAACAATGTCAATCTCTTGAATCACAACACCATATGTAACATATACAACATCATATTATCTCCATTAATAAATATATGTGTAAAAAAACGAGAACCTCCAACATCACATGTCATCAATCAACATCAACAACAACCATAACATACACATCCTCCTCATAAAGTGTATCAAGTAGGATTAACACCATTAACAACTTCACCAAGTGCAACTCAAGAATCATATATGCATCATCCATAACTTCATCACATGCAATCCATGCATCATTGATAGCTCATGACATAATGACAACAACATGTGAATATTACAACAGTGAGAAACTGAAATAAGAAAGATAATAACAGTAATAACCATGAACTCATCATAAACATCATCATGCAACAAGGAGTGCTCAAGAAACCATAATGCCAACAATGAACTATTAGAAGCATAGAAGATGCTCCCCTTGAACCTGTGCCAATTCTTCATCATCACTCTGATCATATCCATCTCATCAATCAACAAATGCGCCAAACAATATTTCATCAACAACAATATAAGATTTTGCAACAAATTATAAACTCATTATGAGCCCATACCCTAAGTAGCATAAGGTCATCACCAACAGAATGCAACAAACCAATGTCAGAACCAAAATTATAATAATGAACTGATGGAAGCATATGAGAAGCCCCCCTTGAATATGTGCTACTTATTTTCATCACCAAGAAGCATATATGATTGTCTAGATCAAAAACTGCATATACACGAGACTGTCTTTCATAAGATCTGTGTATAGAAAATAAATTGTTGTTTCTTTATAACCACAACTCCCCATGAACATGATATGTTTGTTCCCGTTCATTGTTACTTCATGCAATTTTAGTAATATACACATCACCAAAATAATATCAAAACAAAGTAGGGAATCATCATTAAGATACACATGCATATCTCCCCCTGAGATCATACATCACTGATCTTGTGGACCTGATAATCATCACCTATTATTCATGAGGTTATGTACCTCACATTCAATTCTACAGTCACTGTTAGAAGTATGATTTTAAAGAGAAATGGACTGTATTAGGGACAATCTTCTTTTACTCTAAATCTGAAGAAGAGGAACTATACCTCTTATTTCTACCTGAATTCTTCTTTACTCGCACATATAATTTGTCTTCATTTCTGAATCCTCTTACTATAACCTTTCTAGTGTCTTCTTCTATAACTTTGCATTTAGTTGATGTAAACACAATTATATGTCCTTTGTCAGCTATTTGACCTACACTTAGAATATTCTGCTTTAGCCCTTGAACTAATAATGCATCAGTTGCTTTTGTATACTTATCAAGTTTGTATGTACCTTTTCCTAGAACCTTTTTTTGGAGCACTATTTCCGAGAATAAATTTAAAATCTTTGTTTCAATTGTGAGATTCAAAACTGTTCTTATCTCTAGACATGTGATGAGAGCATTCAATGTCTATGTATCATTCATCTTCATCTTCAAATGAACATAGATCAAGGCCACACTTAACTTGTTCTTCTTCCTTTTGTTTAATATGAGAAGTGCTGGTGAATCCATTTTTCTCAGGTATTTTGGTAACAATATTATTGTATGGTTGCTTGCCTTGGAGAAAATAAAATTGTTGTAGTGTGTGAATCCATTGCCTTGTTCCTGCATTCTTTTTCTACATGCCCAAACGTGTTACAAGTATAACATCTTACATGACCAGACAAGGGAGCAAAGTAATCATAATATTCTTGTTTCATATTCTTCCTATTGCAATTAATGGCATTGTGACCAAACATGTTGCAAGCAAAACAATATCCCTTAAAGAAACTTGACTACCTAGGAGATGATGATATTCTTGTGAAAATGCTTCTGCAATTAGTTGCAAAATGTCCAAAGTTATGATAGATAAAGCATTCAATACCATTGTCTAGAGGAGACAATCGATTGATACTTCTATAGTTAGGAGAAAATGATTTCCTTTGAAAATTTTCTTTCTTTGGTTGCTGGTTTGGTTGACTTCTTAATTCTTTACCAAATCTTTCAAAGTTTTCCTTGTTAATCTCATAATTTTTTGCACAATATTGTGAGTTAAATTCTCCTTTTACAGTTTCATGAAAACCAAGACCAGATTTAATGGAGGGAGACCTTTGACTACTAAGAATGTTATCCAAAATCTTAGTACTATCTTGAAATCTCAAGTGTTTATCCTTTTCTTCTAATTTACCTTTTAGAATGTTTACCTCAACCTCCAGTTTTTGACATTGTTCTTCCTTTTCCAGATACCACTTCCTCATTCCTTCTTCAACCTTTCTCCCTTCTTCCAATTTATCTTTAATTCGATAATCTCTTCCTTTAACCCATTCTCTTGTTCTTCAAATACTTGAAGTAGCTCTTCATTTCATTTGTTTGACTTTTCAAGATCTAATCTTAGAGAGATGATCTCAGCTTCAAGTCCTTCACAATATTGTTTAGATTCTGCTGCAATATTTACCGATTTATCATGATCCCTGTTCTCATATGCCTACAACTTATTCTTAAGATTGTTAATCCTTTTCAAAGAAAAAACAAGTTTTCTTCTAAGATTAAGTGCTTTCTCTAACTTGTCTTCTTTTGAATCAGTAACTCCATCTGACATATCATACTCATCTTTTGACACATCATTATTTCCTTTAGAAACAAGATTACTTGTTGGTTCTCCTGATGAACAATCTTCCTCTATTTTTCCTTCATGGATTTCTTGTAGATTATCCCATACTTCCTTTGCAGTTGCATAATGCATAACCTTTCCTAATTTTGAATAAGATATGTTACCAATGATTTCATTTAATTTCACATTATTCTTTTTGCAATTCTTCACCCAATGGAAGAGTTTTAGTGCAATCATTACATACAAAATTCAAAACATCAGATCCAAGGTTCATTAAATTAGACTTCATCTTTTCATTTCATTCCTGATAGTTAGTATCACTAAGAATAAGCATACCTTTATTTTCCATTTCTGTTTTCTCTTTAGAATGATTAATTTCACTTCTACCCATGAGAGTAATTTCAGTTGATTCATTGTAATATTCACTACCATCATTACTACATATACAGGGAAATGGACCACAATTAGAACAAGAACCAGTACCTGACAATTATTTATTACTATTTTCTTCATTCTTGATCAACAAAAAGCTGGGTGTTCCTGTAGCTGAATATTTGCTGACATCTATAATTGTTACTGCATATGATATATTGCTTTCACTACCACAATTTTATTGAATTGACTTCTTCCTTTGAGCTTCCTTCTTCTTTTTCTTCTTTCCCATTGTCCCTGATCCACTCTCAAGTAGTTAAGCTTCTGCTGGAGCGACCTGCTCTAATACCAATTGTTAGGAAAAATATTGGCGGGGGGAGGAGAATCAGTTTTTTAATTCACTTAAACTTTCAATTTCACATTTAGAATTTTGTACGCTACTGTCATTTATGGAACCCACATGTGTACGTGACTTCAATGAAGTAAAACCACGTATATCCAACTAACTGACTTTTCATATGTTCCATCAATTGTTTATCCTTAACTAATGCATCATTATTTCATTATTCATTTATTAATCAGAAACCATGAGAAGCAAAGAGAAGATAAATCATTAACACACAAGAAACATATCAGCACATATGAACACCAGGATTTTAGGTCGAAGCCCAATGTGGGATAAAACCACCAATGTCGTCTTCTTTATCTGCTTCTTTTAATATAAATAAAATATTAATTACATATTGTACTAGTGCATATTCTTACTAGCTCGCAGGCACCCATCTGCAGGAGGCTACAACCTCCACTCATTCTCCAACACCCACTGAAAGGGAGAAGAACCACCTGATCTCATTCACTGGATCCTACCGGAATGGAGATCCTACCCCCTGACCAAGTTTACCAGCTACCATTGGAAGGAATATTTAACTCCCTCACTAAATGATCCAAACCTCAATAACCTTCGTGGACCATGTTTCATAATATTTCAGACTGGATCCACCTGTCTCAAACAAACATCAAAACTTGTAAGCCACCTTTCATCATATTTTCAAACTGCACCCACATCCAACATTATGCTCAATACCATTTAACCACTTTGAAACAAAATACTGAATCATCCAATCACTGAGAATACTGAATCAATACTAAATCACCATAACCATATTATACCAATGCACAACCACTCATTAATATACCAAGCCATAAATCAATCTACTGAGTAACCAGTCATGAATAAAGATAATAGCCACTATTCTATCAACACAGTCAATGCAAACCCTGATCATATTTTATTCAGTATACACGACTATTTTGAAGAGATCCTACGTATATACATGATTCCTCTGATACAACCTGCATACAGATCTCATATTACTGGCCACTAAATCATTTAGCTAAATGAATCAAGTACTGAACCAATTATAGATCATTGAACCATACCCAATCACACTTTTGTAGCATTATAACTTATCAATATATCAATCCTCAAATAAATCGACCCAATCAACACTGCTAGATAGAAATCATCATGATCAAAACATCATTGACAGACAACAAAAAATAGAACACTCATCATCAACCGTGATCATTAAGCAGCAATTCAAACACTAGTATATATACACGCCCTTCATAAAATAGATCTACGTATATACATAATTGCCATGCATAACACCCCCGTATATATATATAATATATACTAAATAAATTATCACAAAATTTATATGCAACAATGCTGAACCAAATTTGTGTATGTACACAACTAACCAGAAGCAAACCTGCGTACAGATCTTGAATTACTAAATTAAACCTTCGCTAAAAACACAACTCACATTCCACATGCTTCACTGTCAAAACTATATACTTATGAAAACACATTCAGATCACAACATCACTATAACCACAAATATATCATTTGTTAACTACTTAAACATTTGCAACAAGCAAATCAATCAAGCATATATTTCAACATATCTTCAGATCTTTCAAATCTGAATCTCCTCCTTGCTTCCTGGTGCACACATGTTCCAAATCAAATCACACATGAATAAGCCATACATTTCACACCCATCACCTTGTATATATTTTTCCTTAGCCAATATCTTAGGTAAATCCCTTGGTATTTTTGTTAGTATTTGTTGATGGGATCAAATAAACATTGTTGCCCCAATTACTATGGAAAAATACCATGGTAATGACCCCTAGTATCTAGATTTACATGGTTCATATTATGTACGTGACTTTTTCTCCCAAGACCTGCGTATGTACGTGACTCTTCTTCACAAGAACTGCGTATACTTTCTCAAACCTCAGTTTTGTCATCCATCTGTAATTCAATTGTCATTTCTCTGCCCATATATTATGTAGCATCTGTACCAATCTGCATGAGTTATACAATCATCATATTATCACAATGTTGACATCAAGTGCATATTTATCAAGTAGGTTTCCATTAAGGACAACTTATTAGCCATAATGGCAACATGATCCCTGACGACCTTGTCAGGCAATGACATACATACATACATACATATACATATAAACACTAGCATAAAACCATCATGATCCCTGATGACCTTGTCAGACAATGACATTAGCCATCAACACACTCAATGCAAACCCTAATCAAATTTTATTCAGAATGTATACACGACTGTTTTGAAGGGATCCTACGTATATACACGCTTCCTCTAATACAACCTGCATACAGATCTCAAATTATTGGGCACTAAATCATTTAGCTAATTGAATCAAGTACTGGACCGATTACAGATCATTGAACCATACCCATTCACACTTATGTAGCATTATAAATGATCAATATATCAATCATCAACTAAATCAACCCAATCAAAATTGCCAGATAGAAATCATCATGATCAAGACATCATTGACAGACAACAGCAAATAGAACATTCATCATCAACTGTGATCATTAAGAAGCAATTCAAACCCTAGTATATATACATGACCTTCATAAAATAGATCTGCGTATATACACAATTATATATATATATATATATATATATATATATATATATATATATATATATATATATAGATATATATATATATATATATATACATATACATATACATATACATATACATATACATATACATATACATATACATATACATATACATATATATTAGCATACTGAATAAATTATCACAAAATTTATACGCAACAGTGCTTAACCAAATCTGTGTATGTACACGACAAACCTGAAGCAAACCTGCGTACAGATCTTGAATTACTGAATTAAACCTTCACTACAAACACAACTCACATTCCGCATGCTTCACTATCAAAACTACATATTTATGAAAACACATCCAGATCACAACATCACTATAACCATAAATCTATCATTGTTAACTACTTAAACATTTGCAATAAGAAAATCAATCAAGCATATATTTCATCATACCTTCAGATCTTTCAGATCTGAATCTCCTCCTTGCTTCTTGGTGTGCACATGTTGCAGATCAAATTACACATGAATAAGCCATAAATTGCACATCCATCACCTCGATCTCCATCTCCTTGTATATATTTTTCCTTAGTCAATACCTTAGGTAAATCCCTTGGTAATGTTGTTAGTATTTGTTGACAGGATCAAATGAACATAGTCGCCCCAATTACTATGGGAAAATACCATGGTAATGACCCCTAGTATCTAGATTTCCATTGTTCAGATTATGTACGTGAATTTTTATCCCAAGATCTGCGTATGTACGCGACTCTTCTTACTGCATGAGTAGACTCCTGACGAGAAAACGTGGAAAAATGACTATAAGATTGACAAATTGTGACATTGTCATCACTGCCCCCTTAAGGGAATATTTTTTGCATCTTGGCATATTCCCTGCTAATGGTTCCACACCTCTGCTCGCTCATGGTTGCGCTCGGGTCCTCCGCCGTGGCAGTTTCTAGTCGAATGGCAGTTTTTGGTTTAAATATTAAATCTCAGGCGGACATATCAAAGAGGTTGTTGGACGCATTGGTTAAAGGTCTAAGTTTGGTGGGGAGATAGGTTGGGTTCAAAACCCACCCGCTCCAATTTAAACAAAGGACAAGGCTTGGTGATAAAATTGGCTGGAAATTTAAACAAATTTTGGTGTTTGGTTAACAAAGTTCGCTGGCAAAAAATGGTTGGAAAACAATATATGTGGCGGTTCCATTTAATATGGCAACAGTTATGGTGGTTCAAATAACACACAGTAATGTTTTAAAATTTTTTGTTGGGGCACCCGAGAAGAAAGCCAGGTGGACTGGTCGGCGGGGTTCGAGCCTCGCCACCCTCGGAATATGACACATGGTGCATTTTTGTGGTGAGTGGGGGCGGGTCCGCTGGTGGGCGACCCACTCACCATTATATATGATATATACATTACAATTGGTTGGGGGTGGTGGGGTTTGACTACTTGCAACCCATATAATATATTCTATAATACAACTCGTTGAGGTGGGAGGGTTTTGCAGCCCCGACCCGCCCTTTTTTTTATTTTTTTTTTGGTTTTTTAATAACCAATTGGCCATTTTCAATTTTGTCGAAAGTAAGGGTTATTGGAAAAATTAACGATTCAACAAATTCACACTTTTCAGTGGCTGGATTCGGTGCGTCGGGACCCTGTCAAATTTTTGTCTCATTAAGGTTGCTACTTGTCCAAGTTTGACCAAAACTTTGACCGTGAATATCTGTAGCATACAAACTCGGATTTGAGTGTCGTTTTCATTGTTGGAATCAGGGTAATGAGCACTACGATCTAGTCCTAGTTTCACTTAAATCTCAGGACTTTTATTTTTGAGCTTTTCCATAGCCACTACTGAATTTTGAGCATATATGGATCCACTTGGATCAATACTCTTGCCTTCAACTTCTGTTTAATCATGCACCATGCTTCATCTGGGTCTTACATTACCTGTTGGGTTTCATTATACTCTCCACGAGCTCCATTAACCTCCATCTTTCCCAAACCAATTCCTAAGACCCTTAAAAAATAAAAGGGAAGAACAAGAAATGAACAAGAAGAAAACCACGCAAACTAATAAAAATACGACACCACAAAAAAAGTGGCATGGCCATGCACCAATCACAGTGAAAACCATAAATCAAGCACAAATAAATCATGATTTCCCAGTGCTTCCAAGGGTTCATAAATAAAATATCAACTTGAGCCTTCTTCAAGATTTCATTGCAGTCTCTTTTTCCATGCAATCCCCTACATCCTACTGCCATAAACACACAACTGTCAGTGTATAAATAAATATAACAATACACTGATTTCCTTACCTTCTTATACCCACCATGTTGACTTGTAACTGAACACGTACATATATCATCTCTCAAGGGACTCCCAATTCCTTAACAAATCCAGCATAATTGAAAACCAGTGGTTATGGCCGTCACATACATGTTCATGAATCTAGTACATATCCATATGATGTCAAAAAAAATCAAGGTTAAGAAGACTTCTTGCATGCAAGGAATTCATTTGTTTGGAATTGTGGTTTCCAAACATAGCCAAAGAAATTCTCACCCAATTATTTTCTTTTACCTTTTTCCTTGCTACAATTGAGTCTTATTAGGTGTTATCACATCACCTAGTTGTTATCTATATAGAAAAATCAACCGTTACCTTGTCACACTAATACGAAGCATGTTGCCCTGCAACTGTTCACACATGTCAGTCACATGTTCCAAATATAAAGACATCATGTCTATTAATTGAAATCAACCTTTACCAAGACTTATAGCCATGTCATAATCTGCAATCAGCTCACATTCATTAGTCATAATGCTACAACTATCACCCACTCACACTCAAGTACATATTAACTGTCTCAGCGCATATTGTGTTAGTAAAATAATCTTAAAACAAGATTATTCCTTCATGCAATCATGTAGACACTTACTCATGTCATGTAACTAATCAAACATTCAAACAACCTATAATCATAACCATTTACTAGCCATGGTCCACACTAAGGTAGAAGGAGGAAACTACTATAATAGTCTGATCTCCAAACTCTACTAAACTTAATCACACTTTCCAAAACTTCATTTTAATTCTTATACATTTTGTACTTGAAAACATGCCACATAATCATGCCACATTTCCATTATGTAGAATTCATGCCAGACCTGTAAGGGGAGTTATGTGAACCGTAGTCCACTACTCTACTCTTCATCCCTGATCTTCTATTTCCTACAAACATACCATGTTATCTAGACCATATAGATGACATAATCAAACTCATACCTCAATGTATCTTAGAGGAGGCTATCACATCTACACAAGTCAGTCCATATTAGTACGACACAATATCACAAATATATTGACTCATGCATGAATATCATAACCATAACCATCTACACAAGCCAATCCAGATTAGAACGATACATAGAATATCAATATCTTATCCGCAATGACCATAATCATCATGTGTGTGACCATAATGCATACAACAACAAGTTACTACCATTCATGACTAACCAACACATGTGCATATAAATGTATTGATCAACTAGTATATATCATGCATGTAACCACAAAAACCATAGAATGACATGCATATATAACCATAATGCATATAAAAACCATTTACCATCATACTTGTATGCCAAGCATACACACCTATATGATGAAATGTTGTTACCCCAAGTTCCAGTGCTATAACTTCAGTATGATAATCTGAATCTCCTACTCCATCTCAGCCAACATATCAACATGATAACATACCAACAACATCATGATGAAACAAACTACATAATGACCACCACGATGCATGCCTGACCTACTATTCATACATAACTCTATGCATTTAGCTAGAAGGGTTAAATGTACTAGACATCTCCTAAAGAGAACGAAAACCTACTCTAATATCACTCTGTAACCATATCCTCCCACATTTACCCATGTTCAACGGTCTACCAGGGTAAACATGTGATGAAGAGTCACTATGATATGACCCGACCTCCTAGATCTAATTAAGGAAGCGGAGCCAATAACTGGAACTCAACAACCACAAATTGACATCCTACAGGGTTCACATGACACTCATAGGTAGAACCACCACTTCCAGTGCCCAAAACCTGAGCTAAAATTCATTTTTAGTGACCCAGTCCCATAGCTGCATGCATGAGAAGGCCTCCATGCGGCTATAACCCTCCAGTTGCATGCATAATAATGCATGCCTGCAGCCCAAAACTACCAATTCAGAGGGTGTGTTCCCGGAATCAGTGCCACCTTTTCAAGTATTGTCTCCAGACCACTACCCAAAACTCTTGAAATTTTCCAGAATGATAAATAACATCAAGACCAAGCCATTCATACAAAACTTGATCAAGGACTTGACCTGACCAGGCCTAACCATGACATTCATTTCGGCAAACATATAACAAACATGTAATCAATAAGTCATGAATGCATATTTGAACATAGGAGTCTAAAACTTATTTGAGAATCACCAACAAGGTCTAATGCCCTCTCATAATAGCTTCAATAACACTTGTTATCCCATGCATTCATCGACCATTCAAATACTTATCATTTCATGAACAAGTTATAGCTAGAGCACATAATAGATTCATGCTTATAACCAACACATAACCAAAATATTAACCATGACATAAAAACCATCAAATCATTATAACAACAAGTACAAGTACTCATATATTACCATAGCAAAATAAATTTCATGAAATGATGTAAAATCCAACCAAGTCAAGGACTTCCACGTACCACCCGACCATAGATTGGGCTAAACCAAATATTTCTTTTAGCCAATCACCCCTGTGCCATTTCCAAGCATGAATGTGGGATATCAATACATAAACAACCAAGGTTTCCTAGATATTAAACCACCTCCACCCTCATGCTTTACTGCAATCCAGCCAAAATTGGTGAAGGGATCATTAGGCCCAAAACAAGTACATAAACTACCAGGCTTTATCGTAGCCCTGCAAAAACTGGTCCAGGGATCAATAGGCCCAAAACAAGCTCAGATTCATCAAAATTTCTTCACCAGTACCTTGAGGAAGTTGCTTGTCTCCACCCTCATGCTTTACCACAATCCTGCCAAAACTGGTCAAGGGATTCCTAGGTCCTATGGGAATTTTCTTGAGACCACCTCACTTGGTTCCAAAACCATCCAAAAATTCAAATCTCAACCAAATAAAAGAATCCCATCACACAATGTTTATTTGTAAATGACAAGGCAAGGCTGAAACCATTGTCACACCTAGAAAAACCCCCCAATGACAACAAGAGAACCAAATATACACATGCATGTACCATGCATTCCCAAACCAGCTCGGAAATCACACATTTAACCTGTTACCTGCAAGTATTTCTGTTGAAGTTGATTGATCCAAATTTTCCTTGATTGTCCCTTTATTTCCTTTTCTTCCTTTTCCTTCCTTTGTTTTCCTTTCTCCAATGCTAGAGTGCTCCAAGAATGTTCTAAGTGTGAGAGAATAAAAGAGAGTTATAAAACTAAACTTACCAAAGACTATGAGCTGATTTTTAGAAGCCTTTTTATCATTGAGGTCTCTAATTTCTTCATTTTCCTCTATTTTTCCTTCAATTTACCTCTCATGCAAACCTGTGACCTTTCATCTCCCTTGTGTCCTATTTTCCTTTATTTTCATAAATAAATTCCAATAAATTCCTTTTTGCCTTCCTAAAGCCTTTACCAATGGCTTTGCCAATTTCCTTAGCCATAATAAACAAAAAGTGATGCCCTCTAGGATATTTTCCCCAACATTTAGCTTGGAATATGTGTTCGATGACCTTGGTCTTATTTTGAATTTATTAACTTTATTATATGAATTTTTAACCTAGGGTTGTTACAACCATCATGTAGCTCTTGTCTTCCTTCCTTCCTTCCAAGCCTTTTCCCCTATATGTTTTTTGGACCCTATTACCTCATCATTCCTTCCCTTACTCATCCTTCCCCTCCCCCTATGTTATCCTAAAATCCAATCCTCATCATTCACCTTTTTCTCTCTCCTTCCCTTCTCCCTCTTTTCCCCCTTGTTTCACTTCCACCCACCTTACTCCCTCTTATACCATTTTTCCCTCCCTCTCATCTCTCTCCCCCTTCTTCTCCTTATTTTTCTCCCCTCATCCTCCTCTCCTCCTCGTACTCTCTTCCCCATTTGTTAAGTTTTCCCCACTCTCTTCCTTCTCACCCCATCACCTTTTCTAAACTCTTCTTCCCCTCTCTGTCTTTCTCCCTTCCACCTCCCTTTTTCTTTTTGATGTGTCATAGTTACTTCCGTTAGATTTTTTGCTTAGGTTATTTTCTCATTAACACCTACTTACTTTATATATATATGAATTTATTAGGGGGATTTATTTATAATAAACACTTCAATCTATTAATTATAATGAGAGGATTATATTATTTTAATACATATTATTACTACATTAATTTAATAAAACTTTAACATTAATTTCAACCACTATTGATCTAATAATCATATATTCTTACTCACTATATATATTTATTATCTCTAGTTGACTTTATGCTTTCATGATAGTGTTATTCTTAATGGCTCGTCTATTATTAATTATATCTCTACTCTTCATCTTTCTCATGTCTTGACAATGAACCGAGTCGGTGGCTCTGAAACATCGACAACAAATCTGACATATGTAGATCTTCTTTTATCAATTAACAACTTCTCTAATTATATCGAGTTCCTTATATACTGACTAAAGTTCCTCTTAATGCTCTAAGCCGATTTAACCTACCTAAATTGCATAGATCTCCATCCTCACCTCTCTCCACTAGGTCCAACCACAAATGAGTCCAGCCAAGTTAAAACAAAACCAGATTATAAAGCTAGTCAATCAATTTGAGACTAATAAAAACATTTACATACTCGATCTATCAATTCCTTTGTCAATAAATCCCCCCAAAACATACTAAACATGTTCATCTTCACGCTTATTATCTTATAAAGCCCCAAGGTCCCAAATGCCACCTACTAATCCCAATACCCATTGACATTAATTTACCTATAATTTATGGGAGTAACAACTATTACTACTACTACTATAATGTAGTTGTTGACCTGAATGGTAACTCCATTTAGTCCCTCTTTTATTTTTTATTTTTAAACATAACCTATTTTTATTAAGTTTTTATTCTATAACGCTAGCTTGAGACTTCATAACAATAATTTTTTAACTTTGGTTTATTCAAGGCTTTTTACTCCTCTCAATGAAAAGCAATATAAAAATATAAAATTATATCACATATAAAGTAATATAAAAAAGTAAAATTATAGGACATATATATTATAAAATAATGAAAAGCAATATAAAAATGTAAAATTATATCACACATAAAGTAATATAAAAAAAGTACAACCACATTAGATCTTAGTTTCAAAATCTTGCAATACTGATCTTCCTAGCCTTTTACAATGTCAAAATTATAGTGAGCTCGAAAGACTTCTCTCCAAGCTTTTTGAGCATAGGAATAAAATCTTAAATCAAACTAAATAATTCGTTTCTTTAGGTCAGATGACGTTAAGCATCATCATCATCAGCATCATATTATATTTTGTCTATTTTTCAAATATGATTTTTAAAATTTTAATTTAATTGTTAATTATATTTTGCTTTTAATTTAAAAAACACTGAGATTAATCTAAAAAGTAGTTATACCATTTTTATTCTCTTAATTAATTATTTAAAAAAAATGTCATGTGGACAAGAGCCATATGAACTGAGTTATGATTTTTTTGGCATATGGTATTGATAAAGTGAGGGATGAATGTCCATAGTCAAAGAATCATGTTCTGTGTTTTATATATATATATATATATATATATATATATATATATATATATATATAATTTTAATAATAATAAAAATAAAAATAAAATTTAGTTGATTTTTATGACTTTTTAAATTTTGATAATGTGAACTATATAATAAACTAAATATTTTGATAATATATCTTGGTATCCATCAAATCAATATTTTTGTTGCAAATGTTTCCAACCCATCAATGTGGTTATTTTCAAAACGAATAGATGAAGAAAATCTAATCAACTATAGGAACAACAGAGAGAGAAACCTTAAGAAGGAAAGAGTAAGATCAGAAGCCAAAAGAAATAATCATTATGAGAAATAGAGAAAAACCCTAAGAACTGAATAAGATCACAAGTAAAAAAAACCATTATGAGAAATAGAAAAAAACCCTAAAAACTAAGTAAGATGAAAAGTAAAAAAATAACTATTAAGAAACAAATAATATAAAATCCAATTTTAATAATAATAAATAATAGTTAAAAAAATAAATTATAAAAAATATATATAGAGTTAAATTAAATATATGATAAGTGTAAAGAGAATACTATTATAATTTTTTTCGACTTCTTATAATATTAATATTAATAATATTTTTTTTTTCTATGTTAAGACTAAACTAAGCACCCACGGGGAATTGAACCGGTGACCTATCGCAAGGAGTGCCTTAACAGCGCACCCATTCACCGTCAATCCAAAGCCCCGTGGGCATTAATATTAATAATATTATTATATTAAGAAGAGTCTTTTATGTGGAAGTAGTTTAATACTGATTATTAAGATCAAATAATATTCATGTATGGTTTAGAGAATGATATTTCTTACAATGGTTTAGAGAATGATATTTCTAGCCTAAGGAATGAGGTAATATCTTTTTAATAGATGACTTTAATGCTCGAACTTCAAGCAACCAAGCTATTATTCTAAGCAATCATTCCAACCCTAATCCTCTTTGGTTAGACGAAGACCCTACTCTGGCTAGTAGGTACAAAAGGAGCTCTGAAGACCTCGGGGAGAATTTGTTTGGGTCGGAGCTAGTCAAGCTCTGTAGTGTGTAGGATCTCATAATTTGCAACGGTCTAAATAAGTGGCCCAACTCTAGCCAGATGACCTGCATCCATGGGCTTGGTAGCAGCGTGGTAGACTATGTTATTTTTGATCTCCCTTTATACAACGAAATAATAAATTTTGACATCTTAAACGACCACGAGCCTGACTCTGATCATAGGCCTTTATTTATAACTCTCAATTTTGTCATGCATAGAGATCCCATAGAAAATAATCCTTATAGCAAAAAGAACTTAATATTTGATAGAAATAAAAACGATCTCTTTCTAAATGAATTAAAAACTAATTTGCTTCCTCTATATAGTACAGACAACATAGAAGACCTCTATCATAATTTTACTACAACCCTCTCATATCCTATTAACAAGTTCTCAATTGAAGTTTCAAATAATAAAAGAAATAGCAAAACCAACCCATGGTATGACAAAGATTGTAAAAGTGCAAGGAGAGCAATTAATGAAATTGTTGATGAATCTCTTAAAATGGACAAGAAAAAAAATATACAAAGCCCTAACTAAAAGGAAAAAGAGGCAGTACATTCGTAAAAGACAAGAGAATCTATTACACCTCTCTAAGGTAGCTCCTAAGAAATTTTGGAGGCAGATTTTGAATAGGAAAACTAAATATAATAATAAAATTGCTTTACACGATTGGAATTCCTATCTTAAAAAGATTTATGAATCTCCAAATGTCATGGATAACTTTGAAACCCTGCTCACAACAAAAGAAGTTTTCTCATTAGAAGACATTGATTTTGGGGTTAATCGCCTGGCAAATGGGAAAGCTAAGGACATTGAAGGTTACCAAGCAGAAATCTTAAAAATTGGAGGTCCTGTCCTCATCCCCCACATCCACAAGATTTTCAATCAAGCAGTCAAGCAAGGGTTCCCTAAACCATAGACTGAGAGCCTCATTATCCCTATTTTTAAAAGTGGGGATACAAATAACCCCTCTAATTATCGGACAATTATGATCAGCCCTCTCTTAGCCAAGTTATATGGTATTATTTTGGAAAAGAAGTTGAGCATATGGCTTGAAAGTGAAGGTAAGCGGGCTAAAGGCCAAGCGAGTTTTAGAAGACATCACTCAACAACGGATCACCTCGTTATGCTTAGGATCATTGTGGAGGAATGTCGTAATGATAAATCCAATCTCTTTTGTTGCTTTGTGGACTTTAGAAAAGCTTTCGATACGGTTCATAGAAACAACCTTTGGAATAGATTAGAAGAGATAAAGGTTCCTTTCGAGTTGAGAGATGTCGCTATAAGGTTATACGAGAATGTAATTGCCAAGCTAAAAAGCAATGAGGGGTGGTCGAAAGATATTAAATGTAATATTGAAGTGAAACAAGGCTGACCCCTCTCCCCTACCCTATTTGGCATTACATCAACAAGCTTGAAGGTTATTTAGAGGAAGCAGGATGTGCTGGCACGATCTTAGCTGGGATAGTCATCATCCTTCTTCTCTATGCTGACGATATTGTTCTTCTTGCAAGGTGCCCATCTAATCTTGATAAGCAACTTAGGCTTCTTAAGGATTTATGCTCTACCATGGGTATGACTGTTAACACTGACAAAACAAAAGTTATGATTATCAAATCCAAGAAGGACACTTACACTAATCTTATGTATGACAATAATAACTTGGAGGAAGTGTATTCTTACAAGTACCTAGGAATTGATATTCATCACAAGCTCAACTGGAACTATAGCATTGAGAAAAGGATTAATGGGGGGTGGAAAGCTTATTTTGGTCTTGAAAATAATTGTAAAATGGCAAACCTTGTAATGTGAGATAAAAATAAGTTCCTCTTTGAAACTTTAGTCACTCTTGTTATCTTATATGGATGTGAGGTCTCGGGTTGCAGCATCTCTAGAGAATCCTGGAGAAAGATTGAGCAAATCCAGAAGTTTTTTATAACGTATAACCTGAAAATTAAAAACAATACACCCTATCCTATTCTCCTTATAGAAGTCGGTCTTTCCCTTATCGAGAGCCTAGCTATGACTAGGCTTCTGGTGTACAAGCACAAACTCAATAATATAGGAGATCATAGACTTCCTAAGCTAGCTTTAAATTCCAGCCAAAACCACCTAAGGCTCAAGCGGGGGTGGTATAAAGACACGAGGGCCTGGTTAAACCATTGGGAGATCAACGAGAATGATGCATTGCAAAACATTAATAACATTAAAAATATTGTTACTTCTAAGTTCAAAGAAAAAATGTGGTGTGAAAAAGATTTAGCAGCTAAAAGAAAATTAAGTTATTATAAGAAGGTCACCAACCCCACCCTAGAAGATCAAACGTATCTCTTTGTTTTAACTAGCTCAAAGAAGAAAATTAATATAGCGAAGATTAGAACAAACTCTCATGAGCTCCATAGTGAAACAAGTCGTTGGGCAGTTCCTAAAACACCATGGATGGAAAGGATCTGCCACCTCTATGAGAATAGGAACATCGAGGATGAAAACCACTTCCTCTTAAAGTGCCCCGCATACAACCACATTAGATCTCAGTTTCATAATCTCTGTCGCAATACTGTCCTTCCTAGCCTTTTACAATGTCAAAATTATAGTGAGCTCGGGAGGCTTCTCTCCAAGCTTTTTGAGCATAGAAATAAAATCTTAAATCAAACTAAATAATTTGTTTCTTTAGGTCCGATAAACCAAAGTTTGGTCTCAGTGGACGTTAACCATCATCATCATCATCATCAACAACTAGTTTAATGATAATAATAATAATAATAATTAAGAAAGATTGAGAAACAAACAATCCAAGTCAATCAAATACAAGGAACATAGTCAAAAAAATAAATAAAATAAAATAAAATAAAATAAATAAATAGGAGCCAAGACCTAATTAATGAGTAAAGTTCCTATAACAAAAGTAATAATTAAAAGAGACTAAGATCCAGAAACAAACAATCCAAGTCAATCAAATACAAGGGACATAGTAAAAAATAAATAAATAAATAGGAGTCAAGACCTAATTAATGAGTCAAGATCCTATAACAAAAGTAATAATTAAAGGAGACTAAAATAAAAAGAAGCAATCAAAAGTAAGGGTAACCTCCTTTTTGGTTGCTTTGTTTTAATTTTAGTCTCATTTAATTATTATTTTTATTATAGAATCTTGACCCAATAATAAGTTTTGACCCCTACTTATTTATTATTATTATTATTATTTTTAAACTAGCCATTATATTAGTCGTTATAGTAATATTATTTGATCTTAATAATCATTATTAAAATATTAATTTTCATAAACTAGCCATTATATGATCTTTTGGTCTCTACATGACCCTCTATTTAAGTCTGTTCCATGCCCTCTATTTAAGCCTGTGCCATCATCTACATCTTCATATGGCCCTGATGATGAACCACACTAGCTCGTTCCATAGGTGTAGGAAAAATTTTCTCTTATGTGATTTCTACGGACTCCTATGTGATTTCTATGGAAAATACTCTTCTTAATGTAATATGGATCACAAAGGCCTGAATTCAAAAATATTATTTAGATTTTTTAATGGTTATTTCTTTGGTTTTTGAGTTTATCTTTCAATTTTTAGGGTTTCTCCCTATTTATTCTTTTTGTTGGATTAGATTTTCTTCATCTATTCATCTTGAAGATGAACTACATTGGTTGGTCTGAAATGTCCACAACCAAGATATTGATGGGATGGATCCAAAAGATGATGATGAATGTCGGCTAAGACCAATAGAGTGTATGCGAATTTAAGGAAGTAAGTGATTAATCGAGTTTCTTTAGTAAGAGATTAATGGAGTTTCTTTAATATTTTATTTCTATGGTCGGAAAGAAGGGAGAGAAGCCTTACTAGATCACCATAATTTTGTTGAAGGTAATCCAAGAGAAAGCGTTTTTCATCTTCAACCCATAGATTCTTTAGTCCCAAGGTGTTTTGGAAATTGACCAATCTTGGATTTCACTTTGAAGCTCATGAAAATTAGTTCTTATCTTGACAATGTTTAACTTCTTCAAGATTGGCTGCTTAGCTTCCTTTTTCCCTCCAACTCCTTATCATCCCACAATTTATCCTTAAATTTGGAAGTTATAATATTTTTAATATTATCCTTATTCTCCAAAATGATCTCCTACTTTACTCACATAAACATCTATTTAAAAATATTTTAATAGTTATATATGACTATCAACATTTACTAACTATTTAATTTATATAACAGCAACATTTATATAATTACATTAATTTTTATACAACATTATAAATCTTTTAAAATAATATACTCAAATAAAAATTCAAATTCCAGCCATAATATACTGAAACAGGAATTCAAATCCTAATTAATGATCGAAGCATTTATGGTTAAAATTTAAACAAGTTTACCGAGATAAAGGATACATTTAAAAAGAAATCAAACATTTTGAAAATTCCGTTCTCCGTTGCTTTCCGGTTTCTACATAACTGTAAATTTCACGATGGAAATAGAAATATAATTTTAAGAAATACAAATAAGCAAATTTACTAAAGTTTGTCAGCTTCTGTCGTGTTTAGACACTGGTCCCATTTCTGATGCAGCTCGTTGGTTGCTAGCGATCGCAAATATAATCCACAAAACGTTGCATGCTACGCCACGAGGACCCTCCTTCACTCGCTGCTTGCCGTATTGTTTCTTTTATTTCTCGACTCTTTCTCCTCATCTCTTCCCCTTCTGTGCTTCCCAGCAGAAATTTGGCAGCTCTTGCAATCTCTTCTCGCTCAATCACTCCATCATCCCTACACGTCTCTAAGTTTAATCCAACCTTCAGTTGGTTAACCACGAGCATTCTATTGGTGTGTTGATCAATTCCCTGTGGCAAAACCAACATGGGAACCCCCAAACTCAAGCTCTCCATGGTTGAATTCCACCCCCCATGAGTGAAAAAACCGCCGACGGAAGGATGAGATAAAACTGATAATTGAGTAGACCAAGGAACCACCAGAGCTTGATTTTTCGTTTTCTCCAGAAAACCCTCTGGCAGAACGCTGCCATGATCATCAGAATTTAACATACCAGGACGGACCACCCACAGGAAAGTCTGCCCACTTTCCAATAAACCCATCGCTATCTCTTCCACTTGAGTTTCGGACATGCGAACCACGCTTCCGAAGGAAACGTAGAGAACGGACGATCTGGCCTTTGAATCCAGCCACTGCGAACAATCCGTTTCAGCCCACAAACTTAATGATGTGGGGTTCACTGAAATCTCCTTATCCTTGCACTCGGCTTCAAGGTAAACTGATGGAAGTAACGGACCGAGTGAGTTGATGGGAGCGGCTGTCTCTCGAACTGCATCGCTCGCTTCTTTTTCGAGTTGGTAGACTGTATTTCCAATAATCCACTCTGTCTCCTCTAGTAAAGGGAGCTGATCCACAACACGTTGATAGAGTCCATTAGACGTGTCTCCTGCCTGGATATCTGATGGCAGATCTTCGGGCTGCAGTGGAGGAAGACCCGGAATGTAGTCAATCATGTCCTTGGGGTCTGTAAAAAGAAAGACATTATTCTTTCAGTTGAAGTAGGTAATGATCCGTTGGATGGGTCAAAGATAATCAGGTTAATAAGTTATTTAAATAACGCTGAAAATATGAATAATTAATGGTGGCCTAATATAGTTGTGGTGGAGGAATTGTGGTGGAGGACTGAAACAGTATGAAGAAAACATGGATGGAGCACAACGAGAAGTAGTTGAATAAATAGAGTATGAAACTGCATGAATGTCTTAACAGAAATAAAAAGTTGAGTGGTTGAAAAATATCGAACAATGATGTAGAAATATCACAGTGTGGTTAAAAAAATATATACATATTTTTATTTGTGATTCTTTAATTTATATTGAATTGTAGATTTCAGGAATATTCTAGAATTTTATTGGTTTTTTTCTTAATGTGAGATTCAGAGATATTTTTAAAATCTGTAATAGACATAAAGATGCTAACTTGTGGTAATGGTGAAAAAATATATTTAAGGGCAGCTATTAAAGGAAAAGAAAGGTTGTTAGTTGCACAACTGAGGACGGGATCACATCACCATTTTCTATGTGAGACTGGTAGATGTGAGACTGGTAGGTGGAGGGCACCCAAAGAAGTTGGGAAGATGGAACTTGCATATTCTGCAATAAGGGTGTTGGGGAGACAAAATGACATGGGTAGCTATTAAAGGAAAAGAAAGATTGTTAGTTGCACAAGTGAGGACGGGATCACATCACCATCTTCCGTGTGAGACTGGTAGATGTGAGACTGGTAGGTGGAGGGCACCCAAAGAAGTTGGGAAGATAGAACTTGCATATTCTGCAATAAGGGTGTTGGGGAGACAAAATGACATTTTGCCATGAAATGTGCAGCTTACTAAGATATTAGTATTTAGTATGAAAACAATTTAAAGGTTAGCAACATACTATCTATTTGACTGAAATAAGATCAAGCAAATTGCTAACTTTCAAGTCAAAATTCATAGCAGAAAATTTAACATCCAAAAGAGTATGAAAATAAGCTAGGTTTAACTTTGTAAACGTCAATAAAATCAATCGATAAAAAAAGAGAAAAACAATGATCCTTATTTTCATAGCAGATTTTAAAAATATTTTAGAATCTCTCAAAATATATCAAACTCTCATGATACTATTCTACAATTCCATCTGATCCCAATTTTTAATTTAATTCAGCAGGGAAAAAAGGTGCACCTTTTTTGGGCGGAAAGTGACCCTTGGAAATGATTAGGGAGAGATGTCTATAGATGGTATACACACTCAGAGACTGCGGCCAGAATGCGACGAAAGGAGCTCAAATTTCTTGGCTACACGAAACGTCCAATTAAGAAAGCAGCTACCGATGATACACGAGAACGGGGGCTTGCCAGTTTCTGTATCGATGTGGCTTCGTATCAGACTTTCCGCAGAGTCTCTCATTTCATTCATTACACATCGGTCGAATTCCGAAGGATTGGCCCCACGGTTAAAAGCCAGCGGTAGACCGTCGGAAACCTGCGCGAAACGAATGTTTGAATTCGAGCCAACTGAAATCCCATCGTGATAAGTGCGGGCTTTCATCATCTTGGAATGATTGGATTCCGTGTTCATAAAGGTGACCAGAATGCCTTTGGAAGAAAGCATCTCAGAGAGTCGTATCAGCGGATTTATGTGGCCCTCATGGGGAGCCATGGTGAGCAACAGCTAACAATTAGTAAGGGTTGGGAAAGTCTGTGTCAAAATCTTAAACATCATTTGGATGGAATGCTTAACCCAACGTTAACCGGAGGAATCTCGTACTGTAACGCAAGGTTCTCGACGTTAATGATGTCATTGCTTACGCAAATGGAGAGCAAACCACAATTTGGAATCTCGTCCTCTAGTGCACGGTTCTTGTCGACATGTCATAAGCAAATGAAGAGCAGAAGCACGATTTGACACGGCTTTGTTTTACTCCATGCATGTGCTCTTCTACAGAGCATCTCCATTATTAATTTTTAGTGTGTTTTTTTCTTTCTCATGATGGACTAGATGATGACTAGACTGTGTTGAGGTCAGAGATGTCTAAAATGTAATTGGCTTTACAATTTATTTCGGTAGATATTAGGAAGTCAGGGTTCGTTACATAATATTTCATTTTCACAAAATTTTTGCCAATTGAGTTGCTACTAAAAACTTAAACATATTTTATATATTATTGTGATTAAAATTAGTCTGTCATTAACATTATGTGCTATATAAAATTTGGTTTAACTTCAATTTATTTTGGATAATCTAATCTCTATTCATAGATCTATCTTTAATTTCTATTTTTCATTTTAAAATTTTAATTACAACATATAAAAATTTAATTTTATATAAAATTAAATAATTATTATTTTAATATAAAAAATTTATAATTCACTTTAAAAACTATAATTAACTTCCATTTTTTTTTTTATTTATTAAAATTTAAAACTAAAATATATAAAAACTAAAAATTATACTGATTAACTTATTATTATTAAAAAAAAACTATGATTAACTTCCATTTTCAACTTTTTCCTTTTCTGTAGGAAGCTAAAATATATAAAAACTAAACCTTATACAAGTTAACTAATTATTCCATCTTCAACTTTTTCCTTTTTCAATAAAATTTGAAAGTGTTCTGAGGCTCGGTGAAAGAGTTAAAAACATACTCTATATATTCTTGGCATATATTCTTACTCTATATATTCTTCGCATATATTCTTACTTTATATATTCTTCGCATATATTCTTACTCTATATATTCTTCACATATGTGTTCTGAGGCTCGGTGAAAAAATTAAACGAGTACTCTATATATACTTCGGTGAAAGAGTTCTGAGGCTCGGTGAAAGAGTTAAAAACATACTCTATATATTCTTGGCATATATTCTTACTCTATATATTCTTTGCATATATTTTTCGGTGAAAGTGTTCTGAGGCTCGGTGAAAAAGTTAAACACGTACTCTATATATTCTTCGGTGAAAGTGTTCCAGGCTCGGTGAAAGAGTTAAATACATACTCTATATATTCTTGCCATATATTCTTACTCTATATATTCTTCGCATATATTCTTCGGTGAAAGTGTTCTGAGACTCGGTGAAAGAGTTAAAAACATACTCTATATTTGTTCTGAGGCTCGGTGAAAGAGTTAAAAACATACTCTATATATTCTTGGCATATATTCTTACTCTATGTATTCTTCGCATATATTCTTCGGTGAAAGAGTTCTGAGGCTCGGTGAAAGAGTTAAAAACTTACTCTATATATTCTTCGGTGAAAGTGTTCTGAGGCTAGGTGAAAGAGTCTGCGGGTTGCGGTGGGCACGGGCGATCTGCAGTCAGTTACCAAAGATTACCAAGGGCAGACGGGCGATCTGCAGTCAGGTTTTCTGATATCAGGTGCACACATTCCTTATCTTTTTCTTTTTCTAATAGCTCATATAATTTCAAGTATGAATATTTCACCACAGTTACCAAAGATTACCAAGGGAAGACCTAGCACAGTTACTCTACAAGGCCTTTATGAGTATATAGAGTCTTTAGAGAAACGTAGAGAGGAAAGAGAAGCCAAGCTACAAAAAGAGTTAGAAGCCATGCTAGAACTGCATCTCTTGAAGACACAATCCAAAAACAAATAGAAAATAAAATAGAACTACTAGAGAATAAAATGGAGGCAATGGAGACTAGACTGCAGGTTATAGAAAAACATAACCAAGATACTAACCAACCATCCCAGCAAGGAGATGCTGATACTTTAGAGAGTCTTAAAATGAAAGACATGATTAAAGAACTAGAAGAAAAAGTTAATAGCCGTCTAATGAAAAAATTAATAGAATTAGACCACGAACGTAACAAAAGGGCCTTAAACCTTATAATATTCGGCTTAAAAGAGGAAGTAGATGAGGATACTTTAGCCTTAGCCCAAACAGAACTACATAATAGATTAAAAATTGAAACATTATGTCTCACAGAAGCAACAAGGTTGGGGAAATTAACCGAGAATAAAGGAAGACTAATCCGCATAAAGGTGAGCTCCACTGATCATAAGCACGACATACTTAGTAAAACCTCAAGTCTAAAAGGAACGAGAATATTCATAAATGAAGATCTCATTCCAAAAGACCAAGCAGAATTAAGAAAGAAGGTTCAAAAGGTAAAAGAAGCTAGAAAGGAAGGAAAATGGGCAATAATCAGAAATAGAAAAGCCTTTATTCGAGATAGAAACCAAAAAGATAGTAATCAATAGCAATTAAACATGCTCCGGATCCTTTCTTGGAATTGTCGGGGCTTCCCATGGAACAAAGGCCCCACGCTAAGTTGGATTTCAAATGATGTTGATATTATTTTGCTTGTTGAAACTTGGGATCACGAAGAATCTAAGGCCCCTAACATAGATGGCTTTACGCTATGGTCTACCTGGAACAAGCGATCCTCCCGTAGAGGCATTGGGGGAATAGCTTGTTACATTAAGAGGAACATCTCCCCCCATGTTAGGATTTATAAAAACGACCCTCACAACCAATATAGTTGGATAGAGATCAAAGAAATTAATAATAAAAAGTCCTACATAGCAATATGTTATTTCCCCCCCCATTAATTCTAACTTCTATAAGAAGAATAATCTAGATAAAACTAACCCTTACAATGGTTTAGAGAATGATATTTTTAGCCTAAGGAATGACGGTAATATCCTTTTAATAGGTGACTTTAATGCTCGAACTTCAAACAACCAAGCTATTATTCTAAGCAATCATTCCAACCCTAATCCTCTTTGGTTAGATGAAGACCCTACTCTGGCTAGCAAGTACAAAAGGAACTCTGAAGATCTCGGGGAAAATTTGTTTGGGTCGGAGCTAGTCAAGCTCTATAGTGCTCAGGATCTCATAATTTGAAACGGTCTAAAGAAGTGGCCCAATTCTAGCAAGATGACCTGCATCCATGGACTTGGTAGCAGCGTGGTAGACTACGTTATTTCCGATCTCCCATTATACAACGAAATAATAAATTTTGACATCTTAAACGACCACGAACCTGACTCTGATCATAGGCCTTTACTTATAACTCTCAATTTTGTCATGCATAGAGTTCCCATAGAAAATAATACTTATAGCCAAAAGAACTTAATATTTGATAGAAATAAAAATGATCTCTTTCTAAATGAATTAAAAACTAATTTGCTTCCTTTATCTAATATAGACAACATAGAAGACCTCTATCATAATTTTACTACAACCCTCTCATATTCTATTAACAAGTTCTCAATTGAAGTTTCAAATAATAAAAGAAATAGCAAAACCAATCCATGGTATGACAAAGATTGTAAAAGTGCAAGAAGAGCAATTAAGGAAGCTGTTGATGAATCTCTTAAAATGGAAAAGATAAAAATATACAAAGCCCTAACTAAAAGGAAAAAGAGGCAGTACATCCGTCAAAGATAGGAGAATCTCTTACACCTCTCTAAGGTAGCTCCTAAGAAATTTTGGAGGCAGATTCTAACTAGGAAGACTAAGGATAATAATAAAATTGCTCTTCACGATTGGAATTCCTATCTTAAAAAGCTTTATGAGTCTCCAAATGTCATGGATAATTTGGAAACCCTTCTCACAATGAAATACGTTTTCTCTTTAGAAGACATTAAGTTTGGGGTTAATCGCCTCGCTAATGGGAAAACTAAGGACATTGAAGGTTACCAAGCGGAAATCTTCAAAATTGGAGGTCCTGTCCTCATCCCCCACATCCACAAGCTTTTCAATAAAGCAGTCAAGCAAGGGTTCCCTAAACCTTGGACTGAGAGCCTCATTATCCCTATTTTTAAAAGTGGGGATACAAATAACCCCTCTAATTATAGAACAATTATGATCAACCCTCTCTTAGCCAAGTTATATGGTAGTATTTTGGAAAAGAAGTTAAGCATATGGCTTGAAAGTGAAGGTAAGCGGGCTAAAGGCCAAGCAGGTTTCAGAAGGCATCACTCAACAATAGACCACCTTGTTACGCTTAGGATCATTGCGGAGGAATGTTGTAATGAGAAATCCAATTTATTTTGTTGCTTTGTGGACTTTAGAAAGGCTTTCGATACGGTTCCTAGATACAACCTTTGGAATAGATTAGAAGAGCTAAAGGTTCCTCTCGAGTTGAGAGCTTCCGCTATAAGGTTATACGAGAATGTAATTGCCAAGCTAAAGAGCAATGAAGGGTGGTCGAAAAATATTAAGTGTAACATCCGAGTTAAACAATGTTGCCCCCTCTCCCCTACCCTATTTGGCATTTACATCGATAAGCTCGAATGCTATTTAGAGGAAGCAGGATGTGATGGCACGATCTTAGCTGGGATAATCGTCATCCTTCTTCTTTATGCTGACGATATTGTTCTTTTGGCAAGGTGCCCATCTGATCTTAATAAGCAACTCAGGCTTCTTAAGGATTTCTGCTCTACCATGGGTATGATTGTTAACACTGACAAAACAAAAGTTATGATTATCAAATCCAAGAAGGACACTTATGCTAATTTTATGTATGACAATAATAACTTGGAGGAAGTGTATTCTTACAAGTACCTAGGAATTGATATTCATCACAAGCTCAACTGGAACCATAGCATTGAGATAAGGATTAATGGGGCGTGGAAAGCTTATTTTGGTCTTGAAAATAATTGTAAAATAGCAAACCTTGTAATGTGGGATAAAAAGAAGTTCCTCTTTGAAACTTTAGTCACTCCTGTTATCTTATATGGCTGTGAGGTTTGGGGTTGCAGCATCTCCAGAGAATCATGGAGAAAGATTGAGCAAATCCAGAAGTGTTTTATAACTTATAACCTGAAAATTAAAAGTAATACACCCTATCCTATTCTCCTTATAGAAGCAGGTCTTTCCCCTATTGAGAGCCTAGCTATGCTTAGGTTTCTGTTGTACAAGCACAAAATCAGTAACATAGACGATCATAGACTTCCTAAGCTAGCTTTAAATTCTAGCCAAAACCACCTAAGGCTCAATCGAGGGTGGCATAAAGACACAAGGGCCTGGTTAAACTATTGGGAGATCAACGAAAATGATACATTGCAAAACATAAATAACATTAAAGATATTGTTACTTCTAAGTTCAAAGAAAAAATGTGGTGTGAGAAAGACTTAGCGGCTAAAAGAAAATTAAGTTATTATAAGAAAGTCATCAACCCCACCCTAGAAGATCAAAAGTATCTCTCTATTTTAACTAGCTCAAAGAAGAAAATTAATATAGCAAAGATTAGAACGAATTCTCATGAGCTCCATAGTGAAACATGTCGTTGGGTAGTTCCTAAAACGCCATGGACGGAAAGGATTTGCCATATATGTGAGAATAGGAACATCGAGGATGAAAACCACTTCCTCTTAGAGTGCCCGGCGTATAACCACATTAGATCTCAGTTTCACAATCTTTGTTACAATACTGACCTTCCTAGTCTTTTACAATGTCAAAATTATAGTGAGCTCGGGAGGCTTCTCTCCAAGCTTTTTGAGTATAGGAATAAAATCTTAAATCAAAATAGATAATTTGTTTTTTTAGGTCCAATAGACCATTATTTGGTCTGAGCGGACGTTAACCATCATCATCATCATATAAAAACAAAACCTTATACAAGTTAACTAATTTAATTAAAACAATGGATAATTCATTTAAAAACCATATCAAAATGCAAATTATAATTTAATATAATATATAGTCATGTCATCTGATCTGATGTAGTAGATCATGTCATCTGATGTATATATCCACTAAAAGTTTATATAATTTAAGACTTCAAAAGGGACAAATTTATACAGTAGTAAAATGATGCCTTCCATCATTTAATTTTTGCGATTCCATCATCATGACTCCTCATATTTTATCGATTCAATTTTACGTATTATAATTTTACAGTTCTATCACATTAACTATTTGAACAAATTTATATTCTTTATTTTAATATTGTGTTTTTCTTTTTTCTGCATACTACAAAAATATCTGAGGGGGACGTAACTAAATTACAAGAAGGGTTTTTTTTGACTATTTGAACAAATTTATATTCTTTATTTTAATATTGTGTTTTTCTTTTTTCTGCATACTACAAAAATATCTGGGGGGACGTAACTAAATTACAAGAAGGTTTTTTTGCGGTTTAGTTAGATTATTAAAATTTGAAATTAGTAAATTAAATGTGTTTTTATGTATAAATTTTTTTATCATTTTGTCATGTATTTTTGCAGATTATAGTGTCAGAATTTAAGATTTTTACTTTGACAACTCTGAATACAAATAACACTAGATTTTATCTTTTTTCTACATAATTAATTAAAATAATATTAATTAAATAGACAAACCATTTCACTACCTTCCAAATTCTAAAATAATGATATATGCAATTAAGGTAAAAAGAAGTTACATTTTAACTTTTTTTTTTTTACTTTTGTTGTGAATAAATATAATAAAATTAATGAATATTTAATTTTAAAATTTAAATGATAATAAAATGTTTTTAATTTTTAATAAATAAAACTGGTTAAATTAATTAATATATACAAAATAATTAAAAATGTATTTTTCAAAATGAAAATAAAATATAATTAAATAATTTATTAATATTTTAATTTAATTGATATCCACCATCATGGTGAGATCACAAAAGGATTTAAAAATGAGACTAAAGTATGTTTGCTTTTCATGACCATTATGCCTTGACGAAGGATGTCTATTCCTCCCAAGTCAGCAGATACGCATCAACGTGGGTAATTTTAGTAAGGAAAGCCTGGAAAATAAGTTTCTCGGAGAGATTTGTTTATACGGGATGGAATGATACACCAAGGAAAATTATAAAAAGACAGGTGGCACGAATCACAATACACAATGACATGAAGTATCGTTGATGTGAATTTATTGGCTTTTCGTTGATCTAAAAGGTTTATACTAGCAACTTGTATTCCATAATAAAATACAGACTATTAAAGTTGTTGTACCCTCACTATGCCCTATGCTCGGCACTAGGAGAACATATAGGGACTATGTCACGTGCAATGGAACAATGACTCCAAAGTGGCATCAAACCTAGGGTATGTCTTATCATTTTTTTTAAATGATGCGAAATATAAGGATGCAAGCTAGGGATTAATTCCATGCCAGTACCGACTTCTGCTTTAAACACTTAAATACATATGCAAACATACAAATTTGCGGCGCAAATGGCCACAGTATTGTCATACCAGTACTGTGAAATCATTACAAAATAAGAGCCTAACCAATAGATGACCAGAAAACTCAAAAAAAATATTTCAAAAAATTGTTTTATAAAGTTAACTTTAGACAAAGATTTTTAATTTTTGGGGTAGTCAATGATTTACCCAATGCCTCATACTTGCCCCTGAGGTAGGGATAATAATGCATAACTTAATATGTAATATAATCATCATACTTAAAACAATATTCTATTAACAAGTTCTCAATTGAAGTTTCAAGTAATAAAAGAAATAGCAAAACCAACCCATGGTATGACAAAGATTGTAAAAGTGCGAGGAGAGCAATTAAGGAAGTTGTTGATGAATCTCTTAAAATTGGCAAGATAAAAATATACAAAGCCCTAACTAAAAAGAAAAAAAGGCAGTGTATTCGTAAAAGACAAGAGAATCTCTTACACCTCTCTAAGGTAGCTCCTAAGAAATTCTAGAGGTAGATTCTAACTAGGAAAACTAAAGATAATAATAAAATTGCTTTACACGACTAGAATTCCTATCTTAAAAAGATTTATGAATCTCCAAATGTCATGGATAACTTTGAAACCCTGCTCACAACAAAAGAAGTTTTCTCATTAGAAGACATTGATTTTGGGGTTAATCACTTGGCTAATGGGAAAGCTAAGGACATTGAAGGTTACCAGGCAGAAATCTTAAAAATTGGAGGTCTTGTCCTCATCCCCCACATTCACAAGTTTTTCAATCAAGCGGTCAAGCAAGGGTTCCCTAAACCATGGACTCAAAGCCTCATTATCCCTATTTTTAAAAGTGGGGATACAAATAACCCCTCTAATTATCGGACAATTATGATCAGCCATCTCCTAGCCAAGTTATATCGTATTATTTTGGAAAGGAAGTTGAGCATATGGCTTGAAAGTGAACGTAAGCGGGCTAAAGGCCAAGCGGGTTTTAGAAAGCAACACTCAACGACAGACCACCTCATTACGCTTAGGATCATTGTGGAGGAATGCCGCAATGATAAATTCAATCTCTTTTGTTGCTTTGTGGACTTTAGAAAGGCTTTCGATATGGTTCCTAGAAACAACCTTTGGAATAGATTAGAAGAGCTAAAGGTTCCTTTTGAGTTGAGAGCTTCCGCTATAAGGTTATACGAGAATGTAATTGTCAAGTTAGAGAGCAATGAGGGGTGGTCGCAAGATATTAAGTGTAATATCAGAGTTAAACAAGGTTGCCCCCTCTCCCCTACCCTATTTGGCATTTACATTGACAAGCTAGAAGGTTGTTTAGAGGAAGCAGGAGGTGCTGACACGATCTTAGCTAGAATAGTCATCATCCTTCTTCTCTACACTGACGATATTGTTCTTCTTGCAAGGTGCCCATCTGATCTTGATAAGCAACTTATACTTCTTAAGGATTTCTGCTCTACCATGGGTATGATTGTTAACACTGAAAAAACAAAAGTTATGATTATCAAATCTAAGAAGTACACTTACGCTAATTTTATGTATGACAATAGTAACTTGGAGGAAGTGTCTTCCTACAAGTACCTAGGAATTGATATTCATCACAAGCTCAACTAGAAAAGGATTAATGGGGGGTGGAAAGCTTATTTTGGTCTTGAAAATAATTGTAAAACGATAAGCCTCATAATGTGGGATAGAAAGAAGTTACTCTTTGAAACTTTAGTCACTCTGGTTATCTTATATGGATGTGAGGTTTGGGGTTGTAGCATCTCTAGAGAATGTTGGAGAAAGATTGAGCAAATCCAGAAGTGTTTTATAACGTATAACCTCAAAATTAAAAGCAACACACTCTATCATATTCTCCTTATGGAAGTGGGTCTTTCCCCTATCGAGAGCCTAGCTATGACTAGGCTTCTATTGTACAAGCACAAACTCAATAACATAGGAGACCATAGACTTCCTAAGCTAGCTTGAAATTCCAGCCAAAACCACCTAAGGCTTAAACGAGGTTGGTATAAAGACACGAGGGCCTGGTTAAACCATTGGGAGATCGACGAGAATGTTGCATTGCAAAACATTAATAACATTAAAAATATTATTACTTCTAAGTTCAAAGAAAAAAATGTGGTGTGAGAAAGATTTAGCAGCTAAAAGAAAATTAAGATATTATAAGGAGGTCATCAACCGCACCCTAGAAGATCAAAAGTATCTTTCTGTTTTAACTAGCTCAAAGAAGAAAATTAATATAAAAGATTAGAACGAAATCTCATGAGCTCCATAGTGAAACGGGTCGTTGGGCAGTTCCTAAAACACCATGGATGGAAAGGTTCTGCCATCTCTATGAGAATACGAACATCGAGGATGAAAATCACTTCCTCTTAGAGTGCCCTGTGTACAACCACATTAGATATCAGTTTCAAAATCTTTGTTGCAATACTGACCTTCCTAGCCTTTTAAGCTGTCAAAATTACAGTGAGCTTGGGAGGCTTCTGTCCAAGCTTTTTGAGCATAGGAATAAAATCTTAATTCAAACTAAATAATTCGTTTCTTTAGGTCTGATAGACCAAAGTTTGGTCTCAGTGGACGTTAACCATCATCATCATATAAACGTTTTACATCAAAAAAATATAAAATAAAAAAGCAAAATATATTATAATATATATTTTGAAATTTAAAATCATATTTATTTACTTTCATCGTATTTTATATTCAATATTTCATTATCCAGTGTATATGGATTACAATACTACCTCTTCATAGTTTTAATTTGATAAATTTTAAACAAAATCATTTTATATATTTTCACATGTTTTCCATATCACATCAAAATGAAAAAAACTCCACTATATTTAAACCATTTTAATATTAACATTATTTAATAGTCAATAATAATATTTACATTATTATTTAAAAAGTATACTACTTAGTAATAATAATATTTACATTATTATTTAATAATTATACTACTTAATATAGGCGTAGTCTAACGAGGTGGAGGAGTTGCTCGGAAAGATATGGAAATTCAGTTATATTTGGAGAAAATCCTGCAAGGATTTTTGTAAATCCAAGTTATAATTGTTAAACTTCAAAATTTTAGGTGTCCTGGATGTTTTTGATGGTGCTGAATCCATTTCCACCATCAAAAACACGATTCAAACACTGCCTCTACAAGATTTTTTGAAATTTTTTACTCGGATTTCGGCCACTTTTGGCCGTCCGGACAATTCCTCTGTCTCGTTAGACGACTCCATTATTGACTACTCAGTTTTTGGGTACTAAGAGTTACGAAAGCTGCAAACTATGGAAAATTTAGTATTTTTGGAGGGAGTCGTCTATGGAGCAGGAGGAATTGCTTGGATGGTTAAAAGAGATCGAAATCTGGGTAATTTTTTTTCAAAAAATATTGTAGAGGCAATGTTTGAATCATGTTTTTGAGGGTGGAAATAGATTCAACACCATCAAAAATGTCTAGAACACCTAAAATTTTAAAGTTTAACAACTATAACTTGGATTTACAAAAATCCTTACCAAATTTTCTCCAAAATTTCCATGACTTTCAAGGCAAAAGATAGAGTTGTTAGACCATGACTTTTTGGAGAAATTGTGGGCATTCAGTTAGTGAAACTAAAGAATATATGGGCGTTGGCACAAGCCACAAAGCTTAGATGCCTAATTGTAGGTGCCTTGAGTTAAAAGAGTTGCTAAGTATGAAAACATTGGTATCTTTGGAGGAGTTGGGTTTAGACGGATGTGTGAAGCTGAAGAACATAGGAGGCAGGCCTAGAATTTGACGTTTTGTAGGACATATTTTGAGTTTTAGGACGTATTTAACAGTGGTTGAAAATTTTTCCACCTCAGATTTGACGTGTCCTATACAACTGCAACCTGTCGTTTTGACGTTTAATTTCAAAGTTAAACTGTCAAAAACTATGATAGCTTTATTTCATGGGAGTCGGGGGCTTGGTACCGGTACACAATACAGTGGGAATTTAATGCTATTTAAATGCTCCAGCATCCGACTTCTTACTAGCCTAGTGTTTAATAGTAGTATCTTTCTCAGCTACCATAGGCTAGTACTTAATAAGAGTAATTCTCTCAGTGACCATCTACAACTCTGCCCATAAGAATGATATGTGCAAATTTAATCTCGAGCTACCATTACCATTAACTACTGGTTTGTACTCAGTGGAGAGTCGGAGACGAATGCAACCATTACCATTAACTACTGAGTACTGTCGGAGACGAATGCAGTTTTAAGGTTTGCTTTGACGCCATGCTAAACCTAATCTGATGAGACATGCAAATTGCAATATTAACTATTCGTCACCCACGTGCCAAGAACTGTGTGCCAGCAAGCTCACTATCATTTTCACGAAAATGTTCACTGTCCAGGCCATTGACAACTGGATTAGTGACAACTATCTGTGAACAATCTCCATGAATTTGAAGCTATCTGCATGATTTCCCAAAAATGGAATGGTGGCTTTGTTCCATGATCCATCCATTAGAATGGAGGAAGTACAATTACAGGCAAGGAAGAAATAGACAATGGGCATGTTCATGTGTCATCAGTGAGGTAATACACTTTCGTCCTTGCCTGGCCATTACCCCAAGGCTTATTCTTGCAAGTTGTTGCCTTAATCTCACATAAACGAAATCCTTGTCATCTAATTGGCTTGGATATTTCTTTCTGGACATGCGGCTCTGGTGCTCCCTGGAAGATTGAAGATCTCAGGTTGGAATTTGAGAGCAATCCTGGATGCTCAACAGGGTTAATTTATTAGCTCTTAGGTTGGAATTTGAGAGAAATCCTGGATGCTCAACAGGGTTAATTTATTAGCTAGTAACCCAACTCGCCATTTCAATTAGCTCTGTCAAAGACAATTCAATAATTTTCTCAGGTTAGATCATAACACTAAATTATTTCCTGAGTAGAGTTTAATTCCAGTTTTTGGTTATTGCATGAAGCAACTTTATAATAATTTATAAATTTTATTACCTCACCATAATCCTGTCTGATCAGAAATATATAACATAGCAATGCAATCACATCTCTACAACAACCCAGAACCTCGGAACATGCTTCAGTACTGTGAGACAATGTAATACTTTGAGGTAATGCTGAGTGAAAGATTTCTGTCCGGGTCCTTAACCCTAGGGAAATCTTCAACGAAATCACACCCATTTTCTATGAATAGCAGGGATGTACAAGAACACCACTTAAAACATTTGGGTGGTTTTGAGAAAATAGGTTTCTCTCATCCAATGCTTCTCAGTCTATAAAACCGTGGGTGATTTTTTTTTTTTTAAATCTGAAGTTTGTTAAAAGGTCCACTTGGTTTATTACTTTGTTTTCAACTCATTGAAAGAATCCCTACAATATATTTGGGTGCCACTAAGTGATCCACAACTCGTTAGGCTGCAGTAATTGTATTTAACATGGTTTTAGAATTCAATGTAATGTAATTTTCTGAGCATGAAATCAATACGGAAATTAGAGACTTGTATTGAGCAAATGAATGTAAACCGTGTAAATTAATAACCTTCTTTTATTACAATCACAGAAGTGGATTCTACCTGGTTTTCTTGATATTGTATAGAGTAAAATGAATAATAGTTTGTGTTTGTTTTTGGATTTGTTGTAGCCTTTCTAAGAGAGTATCTTAAGCGTAAGAACAACCTACACCGTGAACTCTTTTGATTGATTGATTGCCATGTTAGTAATAGCGATTGCATTTATTATTCGGCTTTGCAAATTGACGAATGAAGAGTTTTACTAAACCAGTTGTTTTTTTTAATTTACATATTTCAAAAATGGAAACTGTATGTATGATTTTTCATTATAAATGACTAGGAAAGAAATTATCATCACCTCTCCAAGCTACGAAAACTCTGTCAACTCTTTCATAGGAGGGGATTATAATTGGTTTTCTTGATACTGTTGTAGCTTTTTTCACAGAACAACAACGATTGAATAAATAGGTTACCTACTTGAGCAAGGACCCACTTTCAACAAACCCATTTTTGTTTTCCATTAACTACATATTTTTTTCAAAAATAGAAAACTTTTGTACAATCGTTCAATATAAACTGTGACATGGAAGGAAGTTGTCTTCAGCTTTCCAGCTGAAGAAAATTCTGCCAACCTTTCCCAATCATTATTATACTCCAGTAAATGTATAACCTTCCCAATCATTATTATACTCCACTAAATGTATAACAAGGAATGGAATAGATGGCAATGAAAATATTGTGAATGGTCTGCCTCGTAGATTGTCATGGTTGACTTTGTCAGAATCTCAATGAAAATAATGATTTCAATACAAACTTTCTAACATAATGGATGCTTGTCTTATTAGAGAAATAGTAGGTTTAGAATCTTTACATGCGGGAAAACTTTGAAATGAATACTTGAAATAGAGTCTCAGAGTAATATATAGTCATAATTTAAATATTAGATTGTAGTGATAATAACATATTTTAATGGAAGAAATTTTTTTTTGTGATATTGCTTAATCATACTTTTGAAAATAAATAAATCAAAAGATAATCCTTAAAATTATCAATTACTTAAATTTTATTAAAATGTTATAAAAAATATAAATGAAATTTTAAATATTTATTTTATTTTGTTTAAGTTAGTGAGATTGATTTTATCCTTTTTTAATTAATAATATAATTTTTAATAAAAATACAATGTTTTATTAAGATGCACCAGGAATTTCAAATCATTTATAGAGCAGTTTATTGGAAAGTCCTAAAAAATGCTTATTTCCACATTTAGTTCTTCATCCTCCTGAGCAATGAACTATGGTGATGGAGAGCCCCAAAAAATGGTTATTTCCACATTCAGTGCTTCATCCTTCTGAGCAATGAACTATGGTGATTGTTGTAGCAGATAATTTTTTTTCCCTTTTAGCTAAATTTGTGTGGATAGAATTTAGTTACGTGAAAAAGTGTACATAACAATATTATAAAAAGGTAAGTTATAATTTCTATCAGGGTATGAATGTTTTCATGTAGTATGAGATCGATGGGTGTTTTATTCTTAAGTTGTTATATTTTTGTTTGTTTGTAAAAGAGGAGTTGTTATTCTAACTATCTCAATTTTATAGAGTGGTGGTTGTTGAACTTTAATTCATTCCACGTTAAATTTTACACTTATCCTCTAGATTTTTTTCCTATATATTATAACTTTTCAATTTTGAACTATCAAAATGCACATTTTCCCAACAATTGATATCTAGCATGTAGAATTTGGCAAAGCCTTTGCTAAGATGGGAGTCTTCATGGGTCACACATATGGGATTTTAAGATGGAGTCTGAGGGCAGTCGTTTCGCAAAGAGGCTAAGAAAGTGTACTAAGGTTTACATGGTGGATAAAGATTAGCTTCCCATCCTTATCGAATTATTAAGTATCAACTAAATCATAATCGTTTCTTTTTGAGTAAAATATAAATCCAATATTAAGGTGAGGAATAATATTTCTATACATATTAATTAACTAAAAAAACAAAACACTATTTTTGAAGAGAGATTAATAAAAGTTGATATGCAAAAGTAGTCGAAAAGGAGTTTGTAGATAAAGGGAGGTTGACACTCACAGATGTAAGTAAAACCTAAAACGAAAAGCATGAAAAATATAAAAAATTCATCAAATTTTCATTTTACGGGCATAAAAGATTTGAAATTCCAAGCCTGATAGGAAGGTTGGTGCAGGGTACAAATCTGAGGACGCTGAATGCTCGTTCTTGATTTATGTTAAAAAATGTGGAAGGCGTTGAACATTGTAAGCAGTTAGAGATGCTTAATACCTTTGGTTGTCCTAACTTACAATACCCGAGTGTTCGGTGCGATATGAGTAAACCTGTGTAAGCTGCGGATGGGGCAAGAATCTTACAACCTTACATGTCGAACAACCTTCATTAAACTTTTGAAATGTTCAGAATTATTATTTAAAAAAAATAAATGACATCACTAATATTTTAAAATTTTAGCCCTATTTATGTCTCTTAAAGTTTCTATTTCATAAGTGCTCATGGCTCTTGTACGATATCATCTTTAATATGATATCATTAATATTTTAAGTCCTCTCTCCGTCTCTTTTAATTAGATCGAATAAGATCCATCACTTAAATTAGAGACTAATTGTTCCTTTTACAAAACAGAACAATTTTATAGGAAATTATTCTTATAACCAATATGCATTGAAGTTTTTGTTTTTGTTTTTGTTTTTGTTTTTTTTTTTTAAATTTAAGAGTAAATATTACAAAGTGCAAGAGACCAGAAATCAGACATAGAGAGAGACATGCGTTGCCGAGAAGGAGACCTAAGCCAGCATAGAGACACAAAAGACATTAAATATTTACAAAATTAAATATTTAATTTAGTAGACCATTAAATTTAATTTAATTAATTAAGAGTAAATATTTAATTTAGGAGACCAGTAAATATTCTTACAAAGTGCAAGAGACCAGAAATCAGACATAGAGAGAGACATGCGTTGCAGAGAAGGAGACCTAAGCCAGCATAGAGACACAAAAGACATTAAAAACCAGCATCTAAAGAGTCATCAAATTCCCATCTGGGAGCCAAAAAACAACAATAGGACAATTGCATAGAAACCTGACCACAAGCCTGAAACCAAAGCCGAAACAAAAAGAGATAGTCCCAAGTGGCGCTACTTCTCCTTTGCTGGGTCATTGTCCTTCTTCTCATCCTGAGCAGTATCGCCAGTCTTCAAACCTTCATTACCGCTTAAATCGCTGTCAGGGATAGCTATGGCATGTTCCGCCTCGCCATGAGTTCTGTCCTCAGCTGTAGGTCCTGTGTCTTCAAGTGGAGGAAGATTTTTAAGAAAAGCCTCCTGTTCATCTTTCTCTTTTTCCCAATTTTCCATGCTGTCTTTGCCCGAGGAGTTCTCACTGCTTGGAGAGGGATCAGGGGCGATGCAGGCCAAGGGGGAGACAAGGTTTTCCTCCTTCGAGAGTATAAGGGTAATGTGGGCAGTGACCAGGGACATGTGCAGATTACTTTGAAATTTGAAGTGCGTTGTTTGAAAAGCACTATTCGGAATAGGTTTCCGACCAGAGCCAACAGAAGGCCCAGCTTCATGGACGGGGGAGGGATTGAATGGTTCCGGCACCGTTTCCATGGCATGATCGATTGGAGGATGTAGACGGGTGTCACGACACCCCCCAGAACGATGCCGCTTGCCCGAACGAACCATGATGACAGAAAGAAAGTAGGACTCAAAAGGGTTATCGACGGGATGACCAACAGGATAGAGGCGGGTGAGGCAAGAGGGATGCCCAACAGAGCTTGCGACCGACACCACAGTATGACAGAGCTTATAGACAGCCACAAAAATTGCAGACAATAACAGAGAGTAAGAATCCGGAACAGGGGAGAAATTACCCTTGAGAGAGATGGCTTTGAGCCCGCGACAATGCACCAGATTTAAGCCATCACCCACAGCTCCCGCAAACCAGGTTCTATTACCGCGCGACAGAGCACAAAGCTTGGTGAGTGAACCATGGATCGACATGATTATAACAGGAGGCATATTGCGTCGATCAACGCAGAACTTAAATGCAAATCCGCCACCTGATCTCTCATTAATACTCATTCCCTGCTCGCATGAGGTTACGTCCCGGGAGGCCACGCTACTCTGCAGCTGGCAGTACTGGGCATTAACTTCATGCATGGATAACTGTGGAAACAGTAATGCCACCCGGATCCGGGAGCATTTATTCAATTTTTAAATAATAATATCTTTTTAATTAAATTTATAAATAAAAATATAAAAAATAATTAACTTATTTTTTATTATTAAAATATTCATAACTATACTATTGATAAAATCAATAAATTAAACAATAAGAGAACATAAACTTATGAAATAAGAGAACATAAGTATGAACATAGTCTTTTGCTATTAAAAAAAAACCAAGAGGAAAGAAAATTATAAATTTTTAAAAATAAATGATTAGATATAAATATATTTAAGGTTGTTTTATTATTATGATGTAAGGCATTTCTCTCTAAAAATAACTCTCCTAGCTTCTTTCGTGTCATAATCTGTGTCATTCGATCTTTTGTTAGACGATTGGGTTATGATTTGAATTAAATGACAGTTACTACTCTTCAAAATATGAAATCCACTGTGCATCCATTTAGCAACCGCATAAACTACTTGGAAGATGCATACCATGGTTTGCCTGTGTCCTGCAGCATTGGCCTCATTTTCAGGTCAATTGCAGATGAAGATTTTGTTTGGTGCAAGGTCTCCTACTAGGTCTTTTGTTAGATGATTGGGTTATGATTATTTGTTCATTTGAATTAAATGACAGTTACTACAATTCAAAATATGAAATTCATTGTCCATCCATTTAGAAACTGCACAAACGAGTTGGCAGATGCATACCATGGTTTGCGTGTGTCCTGCAACACTCACCTCATTTCCAGGTCAATTGCAGAAGAAGATTTTGTTTGGCGCAAGGTCTCCTAGTGGGTGAAACCTGAATTTTTTTACGAGATAACGTATTTTGTAACTTTAGTTATTTATTTCAGATATTGATGTTAATGTATGTAGACTTTTGCATGTCTTAGTCACCTCGGTCTATGAGGGTTTTATCTGGCTTTCTGTTGTAGCCCTTTTTTTCTTTCTTGCAGGAACTACTTCTGTAAATTTTAACTGGGTGGAAACCACACCGCTGCTAGAATTTTCAAATGTTAGGTTAGGAATTTTGAATGGTTGTGGTTCTCTTTACAATGCCCATCTAGCTAATCGTAAACTTTTTACCTGGAGAACTATCTTTGGAATCGACATAAGGGTTTCCTTTCAGTTCTCTGTTAAAAATTTGCATCTGGTATGCATTTTTTTTTATTACGTTGCATTCACGGATATTACACTGGGGCTTATGTGGGATTTTAAAAGTATTTTCTTTAATTCTTCTACTAATGTCTATTCGGTGGTTCGTGCTTCCTTTGGTTATTTGATTCTTAGGAAACGACACTCAGCCACAAGAGGAGTCTTGTCTTTTTTCTTTGTGAAAAAACTACACAAGAATGAAATTGAAGAAAACTTGAGTTCTTTAGGGGATGACATATTTTGTAACTTAGGTTATTTGTTTTAGATATTGATGTTAATGTATGCAAACTTATGCATGTCTTATTCACCTCGTGCTATGAAGGTTTTTATTTGTCGTAACCCTCTTTTTTTTCTCGTGAGAACTACTTCTGTAAATTTCAACTGGGTGGAAACCACATTACTGCTAGAATTTTCAACTGTTAGGTTAGGAATTTTGAACGGTTGTGGTGCTCTTTACAATGCCCATTGTTGAAATTGTAATTTCAACTACAACGACAGTTGAACAACGACAATGTACAGTTTTTGAAGAACCGCCAGTACTCCCATCACACCGCCTTTCACCGAGCGGTGGTTTTCCTTCGAAGGGCAGCGATACAATCAGCTGCTGACACGTGCCTGTAGCAACTCTTCCGAAACAACTTTTCATCGGAGAGTAAAGGTCGTGTGATTTGACCAAGCGATAACCGTTCGATTGAAAGGAAGCTATCCACCATTGATTGAAACCAAAATTGAATGTACAGGCCTGCAGCAAATGAATTTGACGCGAAGTGAAAGTTTTCCTGTTGACCGCTAGATTGTCAGTGAAGTAATTAATGGAATTTACAGCGATTGGTAAACGTTGGTAAGATTTTAATTATTCACGGGAGTAGTTCTTTTATGGCACAAGTAAAAAACATGTAGGTTATGTTTTGTTGTTTATGTTATGCATTGTGACCCACACAGCAACGTGAAGAAAGGTTTTCCATTGAGTGAAAACGAAAGGAATTCGCAGCAGCAAATGTAATGTGTGGCCGTTCATTATATATGTAATGCATTATACACAGCAGACAGCAAGGTTTTGTTGAGATGTGAAAACTCGCAGCAGCGCGAAATGAGTTTTTTTTTGGTTGTTGTCTGTTGATGGAAAGGGGCAGAAGCGCAGCAGCGCATATGAATGTAATTTTTTTTGTTAGTTGCATATGTGAAATGCAACATACGCAGCAGTGCGTATTGTAAAGTTGTTCATTGTATATGAACTGAAATGCACAGCAGTGCGAAGAAGCAAAAATTAGGGGTAACACACAGTAGTGCGAAAAAGAAGAACAAGAGCGCTGACCTCTTAGCTCCGCCTGAGGATTTATAATATCAGTTGGTTGTCCATTGTAAACTGGCAAGGGAAGCACGCAACAACGCGAAGGTGAAGTATTCCCCTGTTTTGTTTTGTAAAACATGAAATGAAATATACACGCAGCTGCGTGAATGTAAGTTGCTGTTGAACATGTAATGGTGGAGGGAAATACGTGCAGCACTGCGTGAGATGAAACAACATTGCAATATGCAGTAGTGTGTATGAAGTTTTTTTTTTTTTTTTGATGAAAAATGAAACACACAACAGTGCGAATGTAAGTGAATGTAATGGGAAAAACGCAGCAGCGAATATGTAAGTTTATTTTACACAACAGTGTGTTTTTATTTTAAACAGAGTCAAAAGTTTTTCTTTGTAATGCACAATAGTGCAAAGATTGTGTTGTATTCATTTTGGAGGACAAACATTATGGCCTAGGCACCATTGTGAAGAGCTGCGTCAATTTGCAAAGAGACAGAGTAATTTTTTGTGTGGAACTAAAGCGTTCCCTAGTTGTGAAATCCCTCTGTGTGAGGAAGATGTTTTGTAACAACAGTTGTGAGATCCTTCTGTTAAGAGAAAGTTTTTTTTTTTTTTTTTTTTTTTTTTTTTTTTTTTTTTCTGTAACAGTTGATTTTTGTTAATGAATACATGTTTTTATGTGTGTTCTAAATCTATGTCTTCAGCAAACAAATTTTTGATCCTATGGCAAAGCAGAGTATTATTCTCTAGGTTAAAAACATAGCATTGTTTCTCTGTTTAGTTCAGTTTTTGTTTTGGAATTTATCAAAAAATTCCCAACAGTGGTATCGAAGCTTGTCCAGGCTCTTTGAAGGTGTCAAAGAAGCTGAAGGAAGATTTCTTGCTGCAACAACTTCTCCAGCAGAGTGAAGACTTAGTCAAAAATCTAAGGTAATTCTTAAGCTATTTTTTTGTGTTACTGTTGAAGAAAATCAATTATTTTAGATATGGCAAGGTCAAGGAAGAAAGTTTCCAATCCTCCTAAGGATGTGTCTCCCTCTACTACTAAAATAGAAGACAATCAATTTGAAAACATTCTATTTGAGGCTCCAAGGTTCAATGGGAACTTTAATATATGGGAAGTAAAAATGAGGACTTTCTTACAGTCTCAAGGGATTAAAATTTGGGAATTAGTGATTGATGATAGCAAGATGGATAGAGAATCCAAGGAGTACAATGCAAAAGCACCAAAGACAATCTTGAATGGGCTACCTGATTCTGTAAAGAAGAATCTAGGAAAATATTCATCAGCAAAGGATATATGGGACAAACTTCACGACCTTCACTCAAAAGGAGCATTGACCATGACCATCAATCAAAAAGGAGATCCTGAACCCATCAGAGAAGCTGAAAATGAGAATGATGACATCAAGGCTGAAGCAGACCTAGAAGATGAAAATAATGAAAAGGACTTTGTAGAAGAACTCCTTGCTCAACTTATGACTGCCATGGAAGAAATTGACAATTTGAAAAAGGAAAATGAGGCACTTAAGAAGATAGCTCCAGTTGGTAACCAAGATCAAACAAGGAAGAAAGTTGACCTCATCAAGCTTCAAGTAGAAGAAAGGGATGAAGAGCTTGCCAAACTTAAGAAGGAATTTCATCAAAGCAAAAGGAAGCATCATGAAGAAGTCATATCCATGACAAATCAATTGAATAAAGCAAAGAAGCAGGAAAATACCTTGTCAAGTCAACTTGAACAAAAGCACAAGAGCGTGAAAAAACTTGAAGAAGAGATTGGTCAGTACAAGGTAGAGGTCTCCTCCCTTAAGTCTCAATTACAAGAAACCAGGAAACAGGCACAAGAAGCTGAGAAGAAATTGGAGAGAAGTTAAGCAAAGAATGAAGAAATCTTCAAAATGAAGTCAGATATCATCTCCCTTAAAATAGTAGCAGCTGAAGCTACTCGTAGCAAGGAAGAAACTGAGGAACAACTTGCAAAGAAGAATAATGAGTGTGAAAGATTGGAAGAAGAGATTGTCCTCCTCAGAAAAAGGTTGAAGGGATGAACAAAATCATGAAGAGCTCTCAAGCCTTGGATGACATGCTCAACTATCACAGATGTCCATCTGATAAATCAGGACTCGGGTATGCAGGTGAACCCTCAAACAAGAATGAAAATGCTTTAAGCAAAAGAGATGTGAAGAAGCCAGAAAGAAATTGTGATGCTCCTAGTTCCAGCAAAGGCAAGGAGAAAAATCAAGGCTACAATAGAAGAAATCCTATTCCAAGAAGAAATCTTGCTCCAAGTAGAAAACCAACTCCAAAAAGAAATGTAGATGATGTCAAAGAGGCAAGAGGAAATGGTTATTATCAAAGGATCTCAAGGAAGAAAGGCTTTAGAAGTACATCAAGGAAACCTCCATCTCCCAGGTACCAAAGTTCATTTTTTGGTTATTGTTATTCTTGTTCAAAATTTGGTCATATGGCAAAAGACTGTAGAGCATTTCATAGAGATAGATGTTATAGTCTCTGACAACCTCCAAGAAACAATTTTACAGGAAGAAATCATGAAATCTTATTCATGAACAATGTAGAGTGCTTCAAGTGTCATAACATTGGTCATATGGCACGTGATTGTAACTTAACATGGGATCTTACACAAGCCATAACCATGCAAAAGAAGAAAGTTACACAAGTATGGAGAAGGAAGGAAATACAGTCTGAAAGTTCCTTGAGCTCTCCAGCCAATCTAAATTTTTTTTGAGAAGACTCTGCCAAAAGGAGACGATGCATACAGTTAGGGGGAGCCTGTAATTCTTGATCATTATTGCTGAACTATATTAACAGTTATTCTTTGATGAAGATCTTCTTATAGGGGAGAGATATGAAATTAAATCTGCCATAAGAATAGAGAAGAAAAGGTTGCAGGATAGCTTGAAGATGCAAAGATTGGAAATCTTGCCCGAGGCATAAAGAAAGAGGATATTACATGATTGGAGTGCCTGACCACAGCAGTGAAAGTGATGAAAGGAAAGCTAATACGAATAGGCAGAAAAGTTTTGAGTTTTTTGATGAAATGTTTGGGTATGACTGATAACCCAGCAGTTGAAGCTACAGTACAGGGGTTAGGTGGTCCAGGGCAGAGGATGGCAGCTACGGTACGGGTGAGACATTTGGCGGACGGTTCGAGGCGGGCGGATCTCAAGAAGGTCACGGTTTGGGAGAAATTTTGTTTATTCGGGCGGTCCTCAGCGTAAAGACAACGGTTTTTAACCTTAACTGGAGAGACAGGGGTGTTATGGTATGTTAGCAGTCTTGTTTAGGCTTTAACTGAAGCTTAATAGGGAACGACGAGATAAATTTCAACGGAGAAGCAGCAGCTGGTTTTCTGGGAAACCGTCAGATACCCGTTCCGAAGCATTTTTCGACAGCTACAGCTAAGCGTAGAGTGGAGTGTCAGGTACCGGGGCTTCTTTATTACAGTTTAACTGTTATTGTTCACCATGGTAAAGTCTACCGAGAAGGTTGACCTGGAGCCGGCGCCGGAGGACCTGCTTTCTGTTTGGGGACAAGAGGTAACCGCTCATAACCTAGTCAAGTTTTTCGGCAGCCATGCTGAGGCGGAGCCGTTTTCGGAGGCCGCGTGGAATCCTAAGAGAAACCCCGACTGTTTAGAGGTTAAGGCAGGTGTGGACGGGTCAAGATCTAAAGGAAGGAAGGTTTCCTTCTCACCTTTCCCTCCGGAGAAGAACCCATTATAGGTTTCAGTCGGGTTACAGGGCAGCAAGGTAAAACCCATCTCAATTCCAGCCAGGATCTCAGGAGGGCTCGAAGACATTATCAACTTCCCGACCAAACACGGCATTTGGAGATCAGTTGGCGGGGGTTTGAAGGCAGGTATTGTGGACTCAGAAAGAGGGAACCGGTAGACGGTGAGGAGTCCTCCCTCAAATCTGCCTCAAAACCCTAGCAAAAATCTAGAAGGGTTTTTGTCTGAAGGGTATGCACCATTACGACTCGAGAAGGTGGGAAAATCCCCATTAATTGGAAGGGACTCGAGGAAATCAGGACAAGGGGAAGCCGAGACGGTGGTTCCGGAGGCAGATAGTCAGAGCGCGCGGGGAGCTTCAGTGACCCAAAATCCTGCAGTAATCAGTGGGATCCAACCAGGCATTCAAGAGGGTGAGAACCCTAACCCTCAGGGAGAGGTCTCAGATAGGGGTCAGGACAAGCCTGAGTCAAGCCGAAAGAAGGAGTTCTCCTTGAAGAAGAGGACTTTTGAAGGCAATCTGGTGCTCGGCATGGATGTTCAAGTTCAAGATGCTTTGATCGTGGCGGAATGCACCCTTGTTGGACGAATCAGAGGGAGGGCTCTATCTGGTAAGTCACTAAACCAGTGGGCGGAGTCTCAATGGAAAAATTCTTTGTCGAACTCATTTAGAGTGGCGTTGTTAGTAAAAGGATGGTTCATGGTCAGCTTTGCCAAAAGAGAAGATGCTGACTGGGTTGTCGAAAGGAATTGGATTATAGATAATCGCCCGGTCCTGTTCCAGAGATGGACACCGCATTTTGATGCAAACAGGGAGAAGGCGGATGAGTTCCCAGTATGGGTCAGAGCTCCGGGTCTCCCCCCGTTCTTATGGGTCGAATCAGTTTTTAAAGCCATTGGGGACCTGTTAGGCACCTACCTCGATGCTGATATGTCTTTTCATCATACTTTCGAAAGAACAATGGCTCGGATTCTGGTGCGTTTGAACCCTAAAGAAGGGCTAGCAGAGTCTATAAAACTTGAGTATGGAGAATTTGTGTTTGAGCAGCCCCTGGATTATGAACACCTTCCTTTTCGGTGCTTCAGATGCCACGAATACGGGCATTTGGCTAAGGATTGCCCTCTGGGTAATCGTAGAAGAAGACCGCAGAAATCAGAGGAACAGAGGGAGAAAAAGGTGAGAAAGGATTTTTCTTACGAATCCTTGAATGGTCAGAAGGACGGGAATAGGGCGGAAAAGAACAGAAATGCAGAGGTGCCGGTCAAAGAAGGTGCAACGCCTATGTCGGAGATTCCAAAGGCCAATGAATCCCCGGCAAAGAGCGTTAAGGATCTGAATGCTGAAGATCCTGATACTGCAATGGAGGAGCCCTCTGGTATGCCTCATATTCATTGTTCTGATTCTTTTCCTACTGAACCAAATGGAAATATTAAAAACAATGCTTCTACCCCTTGTAGGATTGTAGATTGTTTATCTGTAGAAAAGCTTATTGATGCCATTCCCAGCATAGATTTGAATTGCGAAGATGTGTCTCACAGTCTCCTCAAGCAGGCCACTCCTTCTCTGAGTTGTCATTATAATCTGAGATCTTTGGATAAAAGACCAGAAAAGTCTTTAGAATCTCCTGACCCGATAGGTGGCTTAGGTCTTTCTTCTTCCCAACCCACCAAAAGTAAGGGCAGAGGTAGGAAATCAAATTTGTCAAAAGCTCAGGTCAAAGCAAAGTTTGATGTAGCCGATGGGAAACAAATGTCCATTACTGGGGCGCTTAGAGCAGCGATAACCCCTGACCAAGTTGTAAAATGATCCTTTTGTCCTGGAATTGTAGGGGGTTAGCCAGTAAACCCAAAAAACTGGCTCTAAAAGAGTTAATTTCTCGTTACAATCCAGACATTCTTTTCTTACAAGAAACCCTTGGTAAGAGTATAGAGGTGGAGTCTATGCTCAGGTCCTCCTTCCCTGGATGGAATTTTCATGCCCTAGATGCTGCAGGCCACTCGGGGGGTTTGGCCATTGGAGTTAAAGAAGGTAAGATGGTGATCAACGTTTCTTGGGGCATGGACCATGCTCTTGGTCTGGAGGTCTCAAACCCTGATATGGGGACCTCATTTTTACTGCTGAATATTTACGGGCCATGCCAAGGGCGTGAGTTATTCTGGAATAACTTACTATCAAAAGAGCTTATCAAAGATAGGAGTGTTATCTTGGGTGGAGACCTCAATTTCTCCATTGGGACTGCGGAAGCCTGGGGTCCCTCAGCCAGAGAAGATCCGCTCTCAGATTTCTTTACCAACACCCTCTTCTCTCATAATTTGATTGATGTCAATCTTATAAAAGTCAAGCCTACCTGGAGGAACAAAAGAATTGGGGAGGGGAGGGTGGCAAAGAGGTTGGACCGGTTTCTCATAAGTGAAGACTTGATAAACACCATTCCTATGTTCCGTCAGTGGGTTGGAGAAGGGGGGAACTCAGACCATTTTCCCATTTTACTGGAATTTAAAAGTCCGCCCCCAAAACCTGCTTCGCCTTTCAAATTTAATGCGGCTTGGTTGTTAGGAGGAGTTTTTTAACGTCCTTTTCAGGGATACTTGGAGACATCCGGGCATCACCCCACCGGGAGATAAGGGAGCCCATTTCTGGGATAATTTAAAAAGACTCAAAAAAGCAACTATGGAGTGGGCCAAAGCCCGGAAGGTGTCTCAGAATGAAGATCTCTCCCAAATAGATGCTGAACTTCGAGATCTGGAGGAGCCTGAGGCTGATGGGTATAAAAATCAAGGCTCAAAGGACAAGATCTTGTTACTAGAAAAGCAAAGAAGTAAGATCCTCCTTGAGAGAGAAGAGGAGTGGAGGCAAAAAAGCAGGGCTATATGGTTGAAAGCTGGTGATGAGAACACTAAGTTTTTTCACAATTATGCAAGGGGTAGGAAAAACGCTAACACTATCTGGAAGCTGAGGGATCAAAACGGAAGAGTAGCATCCTCCTTTGAGGATCTGTCAAGAATGGGTAAAGCCCATTTCCAAAATCTCTTTTCAGCTCAGGGAGGGATTACCCTAGCAGAAATTATCAGAACTGCCCAATGTTTCCCAAGATTTGTTGAAGAGGAGGAAGCTGAAAGTTTATTGGAGGTTGTGACAAAGGAAGAAGTGGAGCATATTATCAAATCCATGGCAAAAGACAAAAGTCCAGGCCCTGATGGGTGGACCATTGAGCTCTTCATACATTTCTTTCAATCTATTGGTGATGAGCTCACTGAAGTTGTGGAAGAATCTAGAAGGAAGGGTGAGATTTTTGCTCCTTTCAATGCTACCTTTATCGCCCTTATCCCAAAGAAGGAAGACCCTGACTCTTTTGAAGATTTTAGACCAATCTCCCTCTGCAACTGTGTGTATAAAATCATAGCAAAAATCATAGCTGTGCGCTTGAAACCAATCTTGTCAAACAACATTTCAAGTGAACAATTTGGTTTTCTGGATGGAAGACAGATTCATGAAGCCATAGGGGTAGCCCAGGAGACAATTCATAGCATCAGACAGACAATCAAGAAAGGGGCTGTGATCAAAATTGATCTCTCGAAAGCATACGATAGAATTTGTTGGACTTATCTCCGGATGCTGCTAACACACCTTGGCTTCAAGCTGGATTTCATAAACTGGATAATGGGGTGTGTCACCAGTGTAAGCTTTGCAGTTCTAATAAATGGGGCAGCATCCTCCTTCTTCAAAGGACAAAGGGGTCTGAGACAGGGATGTCCCCTATCGCCTCTCCTCTTTCTCCTTGTGGCAGAGGGCCTTAGCAGGCTGATTATGGAAGCAAAAAGGACAGGTTTGATAAAAGGTTTGGAAGTAGCTGTAAATCTCTTCATTTCACACCTCCTTTTTGTAGATGATATTTTGCTGTTTACTAATGGAAGTCTGAGTGAAGTGAAGGAACTTAAGAACATCTTGGACCTGTTCATGAAAGCCACAGGAATGCAGATCAACCTCAGAAAATCCCATATTATTATGGAAGGATTCAACAGGAATGAAAGCTCTCAGATCACTGCTATTCTTCCTTTTGAAATTTTCAGTATGGACTCACCCTTCAAATATTTAGGATTTTGGCTCAAGCCAAATTCTTATAAAAAGCAAGATTGGAACTGGCTGGTGGCAAAATTAGAAGCAAAGATAACCCACTGGAGCTACAAATGGTTGTCTAGAGCAGGTAGGTTGACTCTGGTTAAGTCAGTTTTGCAAGCTATGCCGGTTTTCTGGGTAGCCTTGACCTGGATCCCAAAAGGCATACTCCACAAGATTAAGAGAATCTGTTGCAGGTTTCTTTGGTCAGGGGCAAAGGATGACTCGGTTCTCCCATGGGTTGCTTGGGACAAGATTGCCAGACCAAAAGAATGGGGAGGATGGGGCATAAAGAATCTTAATGATTTTAGCACCTCATTGGCAGCCAAATCTGGGTGGAGGATAATATCCACGGAGAATCTTTGGACAAGAGTTGTAAAGCGCAAGTATATTGATCCAATGCCTCTGGAAAATTGGATCCGGGAACCAAATAAACAGAGGAGGAATATCTCAGTCATTTGGAAAGCTACCTCTGAAGCATTCAAAGTCATAGAACAAGGGTTGTCCTGGCAGGTGGGCAGCGGCGAAAATGTAAAAATTGGCAGGGACCCTTGGGTGGGTTGTAGCGAGCAGTATGCCTTAACTCCGGGCCTCATTAGACATCTGGAGTCAAAAGAAATTCTACATCTGCACCAGATAGAGAAAATTGGTCACTCCTCCATATGGGGGCAAGCGTGGAAATCAGGTGAAGACCTCGATCTAGATCCTATCTGGTGGGAGGAATGGCACATCTTTACCCAGGAATTGTCAAGATCCAATGTAAGGATCTCGGATAGACCTGATCAGTTGGTATGGGCCCACGCTGACTCAGGCTCATATGTCCCAAAAGCAGGGTATAGTTTTTTAATGTCAAGGAAAGGTTGGGATGAACCAGTTTGGTGGGCAAAATCTCTTTGGAAATTAAAATGCCCAAAAAAATCTAGGTTGTTCTTTTGGTGTGTTCTGAAGAAGAAGGCCCCAACGTGGGATGTTCTACAAGCTAGATTCTTACAAGGTCCAGGCAGATGTCCACTGTGCAAAAATGATGAAGAATCCATTCTCCACCTGTTCCTTTTTTGCCCTTTCACAAAAAAGGTGTGGGAAGTGGTGCAAGGCCTTTTAAAGAAGAATCTTCGATGGGAAGGGGCTTCCATTATGTCAGCTTGGGAGTTTTGGTGGAATCAGAACCCGGGGGGGACCTGGAGGAATCTCCCTCCCATCATTTCATGGGGAGTATGGATTGCCAGGAACAAATCCATCTTTCAAGATATATCCCCTCTAGCCGAACCTATAGCCATTCAAAGTTCAGCTATTTTCTTAAGTATCCCTGTGCCGAAGGATCCAATTAAAAAGGATCAATCCAAGGAAGAACAAATAAGACCAAACATTCCATGGGCCTACTTCGATGGAGCTTCACAAAATAACATAGCAGGGGCTGGTTTAGTCATTCATCTTAATGAATCCCATTCACTCTCGGCCTCGGTGGGCATTGGCTCTGGTTCAAACAACTTCGCTGAATTGTCAGCTCTTAAACTGCTCCTTTGCTGGCTTATTCATAGACACATTTTCGCAATTCAGATCTTTGGGGATTCTCTAAATGTGATTAAATGGGTTAATGGCAACAGTAGATGTAAAAACTATATGTTGAGACCACTCCTTGAAGAAATTATGCTATTAAAACAGTCTTTTAATGTTTTTTCTATTGAACACATATACAGGAGGCGGAATGAAGACGCGGATAAACTATCTAAAGATGCTCTGCAGCAGGCTCTGGGCGTATGGAAAGTGATTGAAAAAAATCAGGATCAGATTCAGGAGACGTTTCAGCCTCCATATGTCTAATTTTTGTTGTATCGGAGTCTGGGTCTTTTTGTTTCACTTGTACATATTTCTGTTAGTGACTCTGTTTTGAGACAGTCTGTTTATAGTTTCAGCCAAAACTTTCGGGCGCTTTTCTTTGTATCGGTGGGCTGTTTTCCGTCATGGAGGCCCACTTTTTTGGCTTCTGTATTGGGACTTGTTTTTGGCACCTATGATGCTGGCAGGTACTGCCGTGGTTATCAGTTTTTGAAGCAGGAACAGAAATGCTGCCTCTGTCTGGGGTGGTGGCTTTTTTGGTTTTGTTTTCTTGGTCGTTTTCAGAGAAGCTCTTTCTCTGAGTCTGTCGAGGGGATCTTCCTCGCCGTTCCTGAATGCTTTTGCATCTGCTTGTAACTTTTTATCTATTTTATATATAAAAAGTTCGTTTTTTTCTCCGGAAAAAAACCCAGCAGTTGAATTAAAAGGGGAGTGTTGAAATTGTAATTTCAACTGTAGCGACAGTTGAACAACGACAGCGTACAGTTTTTGCAAAACCGCCAGTACTCCCATCGCACCGCCTTTCACTGAGCGATGGTTTTCCTCCGGAGGGCAGCGATACAATCAGCTGCTGACACGTGCCCAGAGCCACTGTTCCGAAACAACTTTTCATCAGAGCGTAAAGGTTGTGTGATTTGACCAAGCGATAACCGTCTGATTGAAAGGAAGGCTGTCCACCATTCATTGAAACCAAAATTGAATTTACAGGCCTGCAACAATGAATTTGACGTGAAGTGAAAGTTTTCCTGTTGACCGCTAGATTGTCAGTGAAGTAATTAATGGAATTTACCGTGATTGGTAAACATTGGTAAGATTTTAATTATTCACGGGAGTAGTTCTTTTATGGCACAAGTAAAAAACATGTAGGTTATGTTTTGTTGTTTATGTTATGCATTGTGACCCACGCAGCAGCGTGAAGAAAGGTTTTCGATTGAGTGAAAGCGAAAGGAATTCGCAACAACAAATGTAATTTTTTGCTGTTCATTATATATGTAATGCATTAGATGCAGCAGAGAGCAAGGTTTTGTTGAGATGTGAAAACTTGCAGCAGCGCGAAAGGAGTTTTTTTTTGGTTGTTGTCTGTTGATGGAAAGGGGCAGAAGCGCAACAACGCATATGAATGTAATTTTTGTTAGTTGCATATGTGAAATGCAACATACACAGTAGTGCGTATTGTAAAGTTGTTCATTGTATATGAACTGAAACGCACAACAGTGCGAAGAAGCAAAAATTAGGGGTTGTTGTAAGTTTATCTCTCTATTTTTCATATTCGTTCAGATCCCAAAGCTTAGGATAGAGAGTAAGGCCAAGTTATAACTTTGAATTGACCAGGTCCGAATAATTCATTTCTTTATAACCAATAGGTATTTATTGCTTGTCCTTCCGAGGACAAGGAGAGAACGAACAAATGAAACTCAGCCCCTCCTGCCCAAATGATTCTATAACGCACAGCAGTGCGAAAAAGAAGAACAAGAGCGTTGACCTCTTAACTCTACCTGAGGATTTATAATATCAGTTGGTTGTCCATTGTAAACTGGTAAGGGAAGCATGCAATAGCGTGAAGGTGAAGTATTCCCCTGCTTTGTTTTGTAAAACATGAAATGAAATATACACACAGCAGCGTGAATGTAAGTTGTTGTTGAACATGTAATGGTGGAGGGAAATACGTGCAACAACGCGTGAAATGAAACAACATTGCAATATGCAGCAGTGTGTATGAAGTTTTTTTTTTTTTTTTTTGATGAAAAATGAAACGCACAACAGTGTGAATGTAAGTGAATGTAATGGGAAAAACGCAACAGTGTGTTTTTTTTAAACAGAGACAGAAGTTTTTCTTTGTAATGCACAACAGTGAAAAGATTGTGTTGTATTCGTTTTGGAGGACAAACATTATGGCATGGACGCCATTGTGAAGAGCTGCGTCAATTTGCATAGAGACAGAGTAATTTTTTTTGTGGAATTGAAGCGTTCCCTAGTTGTGAAATCCCTCTGTGTGAGGAAGATGTTTTGTAACAGCAGTTGTGAAATCTCTTTGTTAAGAGAAAGTTTTTTCTGTAACAGTTGATTTCTGTTAATGAATATAGGTTTTTATGTGTGTTCTAAATCTCTGTCTTCATCAAACAAATTTTTGATCTTGTGGAAAAGCAGAGTATTATTCTCTGGGTTAAAAATAGAGCATTGTTTCTCTATTCAGTTCAGTTTTTGTTTTGGAATTTATCAGAAAATTCCCAACACCCATCAAGCTAATTGTAATTTTTTTACCTGGAGAACTATCTTTTGAATTGACATAAGGGTTTCCTTTCAGTTCTCTGTTAGAAATTTGCATCTGGTATGTATTTTTTTTATCATGTTGCTTTCACAGATATTACAGTCGGGCTTATGTGGGCTTTAAAAAGTATTTTCTTTAATTCTTTTCTTATTGTCTGTTGACTGGTTCATACTTCCTTTGGTTCTTTGGTTCTTATGAAATGACACCCAGCCACAAGAGGAGTCTCGTCTTTTTTCCTGGTGAAAAAACTACTCACAAAGGAAATTGATGAAAACCTGAGTTGGACTTTACTGAGGAAGACTTGCAGATCTAGAAAGCATGTTAACAGTTTACAGAAATGGATAAGCTCAAGGTGTTGGTGTTGTATTTGTCATTTTCAAGGATGTTAGTACTGCAAACAGTGCCCTTGAGGATATAAGAACCGAGCAAAGGAGGGAAGTCGCAATGTTTTTTCTATTATGGAGCTTCAAATTGAAAAAGGTCATTGGAAGGTTGAGATAACATCATGAGCTGCTGACATATATTGGCACCATTTGGTTACCAGCAAATTTTCAATGAAAATGCGTTAGGTGGCTACGAATTTCAGCCTTCTCATACTTCTTTTATGTTTTAGAATTTCTTAGGTTTTCTATGTTATTTGAAAAATTATGTGTCTTGTATTACACTCTAGGTACATAAGCAAGGTAGTTCTCTTGGGAGAGTTGTGAATCTTACAAAAATTGAAGGATATACAGAGCTTATTCATGAACTAGATTTGATGTTCAATTTTGAAGGACAACTGCAGGATGCAAACAAAGGTTGGCAGGTTGTCTACAAATATGATTAAGGAGACATGATGCTTGTAGGAGATGATCCATGGCAATAAGTATCAATGCATAGTATTCTTCTCAAGCTCTTCCAGCATGTTTTTAGGTAAGTTATTCCAGTTCTCTGGTGCATTTTCTGATTTATTTATTCAATTTGTTTTGTTTGAAAGGAAAGAGCTTTGCATCATAGTGCCCAAAATTTTCATATATACGCGCAAGGAAGTTGAAAAAATGATTCCTAGGGCACCCCCAAACATGAAGCTTCCAAGGGCATGCTGAAGAGGAAAAGGTTGCGAGAGAAACCCCTACTCTGTAGCCAGTGCATAAAGAAATTATGATGCCCAACACTTTAGTATTTGATTTATAAGTCTACCCCGCTTAATTGTAGTCACTAGATTGTGAATTGGCACATAATGTGTTCAGTATGCGTTGTCTATATTTTTTCTTATTTTGGTCTGGTTTTAATTTCAAATTGAACGTTGAAGGAATTGTTGCTCCAACAAATTTGGTTTCTATATGGACACAAACATTGAAGGTCTTTTTGTTGAGTTGACGATGAGGCATGTATGAGTTGTATTATTTTTACTGAAGAACTGGAATGAGGATGTGATCCAATCCCAATTTAAAAGGTGTTTTGCTTAGTGAAAGACTATTGACTAGCAACAGAGACACGACCAGGAAACAACTACATGGCATATGATAAATAGTTTTGATAGTTGATCTCCTTATGGAAATTAACAAAAATTCTAGTAATTTTTTTTTTGTCTAATGTATATTAGTTTCGATGGCACAAGCGAGATATGCATTTAAAGGCACATATCATCAAGTTCATTTTGGCCTCAAAAATTAAAAATACTTGAACACAGGTCGGTGTTGGTCAAAGTAGTGCCATTAATTTTCTTCTAGACAACTACCAACTTTTGTCATTGAGAGATTGTGCCTCCAAAGGCAGGTTTTGGCAAAGTAAAATTTTTCTAGAAATACTAATTGTTAATGTTAAAATGGTCTTGAAACATAAGCCTGTTATGGCCATTGTATTTTTCTCTCAATATGTAAAGAAATGACACTTGAGTTTTCAGATTTTGCTCTTCTGAAATATGATGATGGATCAATTTGGTGGAGAGAAAACGAGCCTTTTCTTGATATGCTTATTACATTTATTTCTAACATTTCTCTGTGATCCATTTACAGGTATAACTGGTTTTAAAACGAATACAAGAGGAGATGTTATTATGGTTTTAGATGAATGGAAAACGTTATTCAACTCACATTTGGCAAGTTAAAGCTTATTTATTTTCTGCTACTAGGAGACAAAATCCAGAAGACAATGCAACATGGTATGCTTAGAGCTAGAACTAAGATCACGATTAGTTCAAAGTGCAGTGCACTGTAGTAAGATCTTTAAAGAGTTTTTGCTTTCTCTTTATTTTGGTGGGTGAAGCTTAGCTCTGGAATGCAACTCCATGCTTAGTAGACAGTAATGTTCTCATTGTAGCTTGAGAGCTTTGAGCCAACTTAAAGTTTGAAGGCCTTAGTTAAGAGGGAAGAGATGCAATTGAACAAGGATAGAATTTAATAAAGCTTGCTAGAGTGTGATTTACTATGTGCACAACCACCACTTCTCAACATTAAACAAGGGAGCCACTGCCTTGGTGGTAGTCCTTGCCGGGGTCTGCCACAACAATAATACAAAATTATAACTATAATTGAATTTCTGGTTTTTGACTTGTTTAGAAGCTAACTGGTAGATGGGTTTTATTTGTACCATGCATTGATGCATAGCTGAAACCAAAAGCCCCGATGATATTGGCAAGCCATTGCCATCTTCCTAGACAGGTCCTTCAATTAGCATGACCAGTACAGAGAGCGTTCTATCCACTTGCTATCCTTTTTAATGAGGTTGTTTGTTCCAATTTCCACCCCTTCATGTTTCCACCATATCATTCACCCTATTTGCAAATCAAGCAATGTCGTGGATACTAAGAATTACAGGACTGCCATGATTGGTCATACTTTTCACTAAATTATATCCTACAACAATCAATCTTTATGAGTCTGATTGGTTTGAGAGGAACCGTTAGATAGCTAGAGGCCAAGCCAGGCTCAAGTGGGACTACCAGACAATGCATCACATATTCACTGTTCGAGCTAGCATTTAGGAGGCTAGACAGAATCACTTGAAGCTCTACTGCTTCTGTGTTGATTTTATGAAGGCCTTTCACCTATATATTAAACACTCGACTTCAATAAAATTAGGTTTCCATGAATGTAGGTTAGTTGCATATATTACTAGTGTATTGCATATTTTTTCACCTCCACGATAATCGATATCGCAATGGTCACATTTCAACATTGAAATTCCTTTAAGAGTTGACATGATTTGAGTTTGTGTACTTATTATTATCGAGTGTTTGCTTAGCATCACCTTTCAAAATTTTAATTCCTTTAACGGGCGAGATGATTTGGTGGGTGTTTATTATCGTCGACTGTCTGCTTATTTCAGATATCTCGTCGTAGTTTCGTTGAATATGTGTAAATTATTCAAACCTAATATTATCATTCCTTACCAATATTATCCAAAACCATGAAAAACAATAATTGCGTAGAATTCATATATGAATGTAAGGTGAATGATTGCTCATATACACATGCGTACGAGTGACTTACCCTTCCAAATTTCATGTTAAAATTATAAAATACTTTAAGCAATGCTAAAAATTTTAACAAAAGCATTTCAGTATTTTTTCATGATAAAAATATGAAAATTACAGATTCAGGTGAATTCAACCTGCGGTCAGACGTGGTTTTAGATGAAATATTTTGAATGGTTACTTGGCCATTCGGACTAGTATCTGCCTTCTAAATACTGGCCATGTCAAACTATCCTCCAAAGGAAAGGCCGGGCTCTGCTTGTCATGTGGGAGTATGCGGCCACTTGGAGAATTACACAAGGTAAATTCTGAGATCATACATCACTGATCTTGTGGACCTAATAATCATCACCTATTATTCATGAGGTTATGTACCTGACATTCAATTCTACAGTCACTGTTAGAAGTATGATTTTTAAGAGAAATGGATTGTATTAGGGACAATATTCTTTTACTCTAAATCTAAAGAAGAGGAACTATACCTCTTATTTTTGCTTGAATTCTTCTTTACTCGCACATAGAATTTGTCTTCATTTCCGAATCCTCTTTGCTATAACCTTTCCAGTGTCTTCTTCTATAACTTTGTATTTAGTTGATGTAAACACGATTATATGTCCTTTGTCAACTATTTGACCTACACTTAGAATATTATGCTTTAGCCCTTGAACTAATAATGCATCAGTTTCTTTTGTATACTTATCAAGTTTGTATGCACTTTTTCCTAGAACCTTTTTTTGGAACACTATTTTCGAGAATAAATTTACAATCTTTGTTTTTCTTGAGAGATTCAAAACTGTTCTTATCTCTAAACATATGATGAGAGAATTCAATGTCTATGTATCATTCATCTTCATCTTCAAATGAACATAGATCAAGGCCACACTTAACTTGTTCTTCTTCCTTTTGTTTAATATGAGAAGTGACGGTAAATCCATTTTTCTCAAGTATTTTGGTAACAATATTATTGTATGGTTGCTTGCCTTGGAGAAAATAAAATTGTTGTTTGTGTGAATCCATTGGCTTGTTCCTTCATTCTTTTTCTACATGCCCAAACTTGTTACAAGTATAACATCTTACATGACCAGAAAAGGGAGCAGAGGAATCATAATATTCTTGTTTCATATTATTTCTATTGCAATTAATGGCTTTGTGACCAAACATGTTACAAGCAAAACAATATCCTTTAAAGAAACCTGACTACCTAGGAGCTGATGATATTCTTGTGAACATGCTTCTACAATTAGTTGCAAAATGTCCAAAGTTATGATAGATAAAGCATTCAATACCGTTGTCTAGAGGAGAAAACCGATTGATACTTCTATAGTTAGGAGAAAATGATTTCATTTGAAAATTTTATATCTTTGGTTGCTGGTTTGGTTGACTTCTTAATTTTTTACCAAATCTTTCAGAGTTTTCCTTGTTAACCTCATAATTTTTTGCACAATATTGTGAGTTAAATTCTCATTTTATAGTTTCATGAAAAACAAGACTAGATTTAATGGAGGGAGACCTTTGACTACTAAGAATGTTATCCAAAATCGTAGTACTATCTTGAAATCTCAAGTGTTTATCCTTCTCTTCGAATATAACTTTTAGAATGTTTACCTCCACCTCCATTTTTTGACATTATTCTTCCTTTTCCAAATACCGCTTCCTCATTCCTTCTTCAAACTTTCTCCCTTATTCCTTTATCATTTAATTCGATAATCTCTTCCTTCAGCCCATTCTCTTGCTCTTGAAACACTTGAAGTAGCTCTTCATTTCATTTGTTTGATTTTTCAAGATCCGATCTTAGAGAGACAATCTCAGCTTCAAGTCCTTCACAATATTGTTTAGATTATGGTGCAATATTTATCGATTTATCATGATCCCTGTTCTCATATTCCTGCAACTTGTTCTTAAGATTTTTAATCCTTTTCAAGGAAAAAACAAGTTTTCTTCTAAGATTAAGTGCTTTCTCTAACTTGTCTTCTTTTGAATCAGTAACTCCATTTGACATATCATACTCATCTTTTTCCACATCATTATTTCCTTTAGAAACAAGATTACTTGTTGGTTATTCTTATGAAAAATCTTCCTCTATTTTTCCGTCATGGATTACCTGTAGATTATCCCATGCTTCCTTTTCAGTTGCATAATACATAACCTTTCCTAATTTTGAATAAGATATGTTACCAATGATTTCATTTAATTCCACATTATTCTTTTGCAATTCTTCACCCAATGGAGGAGTTCTAGTGAGACCATTACATACAAAATTCCAAACATCAGATCCAAGGTTCATTAACTTAGACTTCATCTTTTCATTTCATTCTTGATAGTTAGTATCACTAAGAATAAGCATACCTTTATTTTCCATTTCTGTTTTCTCTTTAGAATGATTAATTTCACTTCTACCCGTGAGAGTAATTTCAGTTGATTCATTGTAATATTCACTACCATCATTATTACATAGACAAGGAAATGGACCACAATTAGAACAAGAACCAGTACCTGACAATTATTTATTACTATTTTCTTCATTCTTGATCAACAAAAAGTGGGGTGTTCGTGTAGCTGAATATTTGCTGACATCTATAATTGTTACTGCATATGATATATCGCTTTCACTACCACGATTTTATTGAATTGACTTCTTCCTTTGAGCTTCCTTCTTATTTTTCTTCTTTCCCATTGTCCCTGATCCACTCTCAAGCAATTAAGCTTCTGTTGGAGTGACCTGCTCTAATACTAATTGTTAGGAAAATATTGGGGCGGGGTAAGGGGGATGGAAAGGTGAATCAATTTTTTAATTCACTTAAACTTTCAATTGCACATTCAGAATTTTGTACGCTACTGTCATTTATGGAATCCACATGTGTACGTGACTTTAATGAAGTAAAACCACATATATCCAGCTAACTGACTTTTCATATGTTCCATCAATTGTTTATTCTTAATTAGTGCATCATTATTTTATTATTCATTTATTAATCAGAAACCATGAGAAGGAAAGAGAAGATAAATCATCAACACACAAGAAACATATCAACACATATGAACACTAGGATTTTAGGTGGAAGCCCAATGTGGGAGAAAACCACCAATGTCGCCTTCTTTATCTTTTTCTTTTAATATAAAGAAAATATTCATTACATCTTGTACTAGTGCATATTTTTACTAGCATGTAGGCACCCATCTGCAGGTGGCTGCAACCTCCACTCATTCTCCAACACCCATTGAAAGGGAGAAGAACCCCTTGATCTCATTTACTGTATCCTATCGGAATGAAGCTCCTACCCGCTGACCAAGTTTACCAGCTACCATTTTGTTGTGGTAAAACACAACGCCCCATTTTTGACTTATTCACTTAAAATTATGGAGACCCTTTCTATAATTTTTTTGGCTAAACACCTTTTATGATTTTTATTTAGTTGATTATCCTACGCGATTGTTAATTTTTCATTTTCTTTGGATTCTTGTTTTGATTGCTTTGTTAAAATCGATTTTTCATAAGCTTTCCATTGATGCTTGTTTTACCTCATTTGGACAACTGGTTTGTAAATGACACTCCAATGAAGTCTAATCATTTATGTTGCCTGGGTTACAAATGCATAAAATGTAAATATTCCATTTTTGTAAATAAATTAGTTCAATAATGCATTTATTTTAAATATTAACCCCTAGTTAGTTCTTACTACCATTTTTTATTTTTACTTATACAGTCAAATCATGAAACATCGGGATTCTAGAAATTTACTCAAATTTCCAAATAAACTGCTAATCTGGAAAAAATCAAAATATAAAAGTGGCTGTAGTTTAGATAGACAAATTAAGCTTTAGAAAATTTCATAACTAAATTAAACATCATTAAAATAAAATCAAAATAACAATTGATATTTGATATTAAATCTTAAATTAATTAAATTAAAATTTAATAATAATAATAATAATAATAATAATAATAATAATAATAAATAAAAATAAAATAATAATAAATATATTACATCGTATCGAAAAACGCATAGCAAAATTTCCCTTTGCACATTTTTAAAAATTGTGATGATCCTTACCTTCGATTGTGAAAAGTCAAAAACATTTCATTTTAACCAAAGTCTCATATGAGCTTTGTGGTTTGGTTTTTAATTTGAAGTTTTTACTCATACGGATGAGTAAAGTAGTAATATAAATATATTGGTGTAGGATAGCTTTAAATTAATATTAAAATAGTTATTTAATATTTAATATTAAATTTTAAATTAAAGAAATTAATTAATATATAAAATTTAATTATTATTTAGATTAATATTAATTAGTTTATAAATAGTTAATTATATTTTAATTAATTAGATTTATATTAATTAATGACAATTTATTAAATAATTAGTTTAGTTTATAATTAACAATTAAATTAGAATTAATTTTTAGATAATTAGAATTTTAATTTAGGATTAAATTTTTAATTAAAAATTCTGTTTTTTTAGTTCAGCGACAAATTTTTTAGAATTGTACTAGTTTTGACCCATCAAATTTGGAGGCTCATAGATTGAGTTATACTTGGCCAAATAAAGCCCAAGATGGCTCATTGGAAAGATAAAATTAAGGAGAACATTTCTGAGGAGGTTTCACTAACAGATTTAGTCATTTATTGAGTAAAAAATCAGACAGAAGATCAAGCTCCGAATTTTGAAAACAAAATAATTTTTTTGAGTTTTATTTTCTTCATTTTCATTTGCCCAAGCCTCTTCTAATTGCAGATTCGCTCATCAATAATATCCTTGACCAATTAAACCATTCCAGGCATCAATAGAGGGCTTATATTTTATTTTCAATTATTTATTTAAATTGAATTTGATTGGATTTATTTTAATGCAAGAACTAATATTTTGATTTTATTGTTGCATCTTAATTCATCTTGATTTCTTTTTGCAGAAAAATAGTAAAAGAGATATGGAGAAAAATATCTCAATCAATGAAAATGCTCCAACAATTAAAGATGAGAATTTTGAGCAAATAAAATTGATTGGACATATTTTTTTTTCAACAAAATTTCCTCCCAAGAATTCCTTTGCAAATATTATAAATAGCAGATTGTAGAATGTTAAAAGGGCTGCTCTCCTCTACAATTATGGAATTCTAAAAGCACTTTTGTTATAGGGATTTAGAGTTGTAGGTGGGAGGAGTGGAATCTCAGATCTTAGGATTATTGAGGTTTTTCTTCTACATTCTGAGTTATGTATAATGAATAGAGTTTGCACTATTGTAGCTCTGGTTTTGAAAGCAGAAGCTCAGAAATTATGAAGGACTATTAGAGAGCAGAGCTGGAGAAATGGATTCAATAAATTGGTATTTCGAATACTATTATTTTAAATGCTGGTTTTATTTTATGATAACAGAATTATGTCAATTTACTTACATATTTGTGCACTTTTGTCGGTATGGGTAATTTGTCCCTATTTTATGTTATTATTATCTCTATTCTTATGGGCTGAATTCTGATTTCTGAGTAACTATTTACTTATAACTCTGTTTTTTAATACTGGTTTAATAATAGTGATATGTTGTGAACTTCTTGTCTAGTCAATTTAACGTCTTAAATTTCTCTACATAAATTATCAATCCGGGTATCATAAACTGATTAAGTGTGGTGCACCATATGTGTTTAGTTAACTTTTTTCTTACTTCGTTGTTTAATAGTTTATGTTGTTTTTGGGGTTTTGTTCTTGTTGGTTTTCTAAAGTGTTTAATGCAAATGGAAATCCTATTTTAAAGTCTTAAGGATACTTTTAAAGGTCAAGTATGGATGGAGATTTCAAGACAAGGTTTATGTCCCTTATGGTAACTTCCAAAACTTAGCACTTTAAAAGATCTCAAAACATGCTATTGATCAAATCAGTACTTGAACAAAAGTGTAAATATGCAGCTACTTAAATCAAACAAAAGATGAAATACTGATCATGAAATCACTGTCTCTGCTGCCCATCTAATTACATAAATAAAATCTAAACTATTGCACTCAAACAAACCAAAAATTGCAGACTAATGAAAGTAAGATCAATTTACTTCACTTATAATCCGATAGCTCGCCAAGTAGCTTTTCGGGGTTAAGCCATGGCTCTAGAGATAACGTCAAATAACATGAAGAATTGATATCTAAATTACCTACTTGCAGATTAATGAAAGTAAAATCAAATTACTTCACTTATAATCCGATAGCTCGCCAAGTAGCTTTTCGGGGTTAAGCTATGGCTCTGGAGATAACGTCAAATAACATGACGAACTTGATATCTAAACTACCTACTTGTAAATTAATAAAAGCATAATCAAATTACTTCACTTATAATCCGATAGCTCGCCAAGTAGCTTTTCGGGGTTAAACCATGGCTCCGGAGATAATGTCAAATAACATGAAGAACTTGATATCTAAACTACCTACTTGCAGAACGAAAGTAAAATCAAATCACTTCACTTATAATCCGATAGCTCGCCAAGTAGCTTTTCGGGGTTAAGCCATGGCTCTGGAGATAACGTCAAATAACATGAAGAACTTGATATCTAAACTACCTACTTGTAGATTAATGAAAGCAAAATCAAATTACTTCACTTATAATCCGATAGCTCGCCAAGTAGTTTTTCAAGGTTAAGCCATGGCTCCAGAGATAACGTCAAATAACATGAAGAATTTGATATCTAAACTAACTAACAACATAAAATAAATAAGACTGAAATCAAAGCATAATTGAAATTGAAAAGCTTAAAAAAAGTTCAGCAGAGAGGCAAATCTCATGTCACTATTTGATGCAAAAACATGTAAAGAAAAACTAATTTACAATCAACCGGTTGAACACACTTGCATGAATTAAAATTGCATGAATGGAAAATCTAAACTATCAAACTTGAAAGCAATAAAATAACATACATGAATGAAATCAAAGCAAAATTACAAAATAAAATCTACTCTACTTTACATTCTAATGTGCTCCATAATATCTACTTCACATCTCCTTCCATGTTGAAAACATCAAAGCTTTATTCAAATTCTTCAAAATTACAAAGTACAACAAAGCTCTCTAAAGCTTTTCAAAGCCATCAAGGAAGAACTACAAACTCCAAGCTAAGAACTAAAAAGCCAAGCTAAGACTGACAAATGAAGGAAAGAGATCTTCTATTTATATAAAAAGATGAGAAGCCATCTCATTAATGAGAGTCCATGAATCTCTTCCTCTACCTGTAGAGTCCTAATAAAAATAGGAACTGATAAGACACATGTATTCTTAAAGTTTCAATAAAATTAGGAGCTGTGATACATATCCTCATGATCCCATGATTCTTTCCACTCAAATTCGAATTTGACCTTAGAGTGCCACATAAAGGTCTTCTAGAAGTCTCATTTTAACCTACACATGTTAAAAATCTTAAGCCACTTGTTAGGTATAAGCATATGCACATTATTTTCTAATTTTTAACCACAAATTCATTTAAAAAGGCTAAGAATTAATAAAGTTTATAAAAACATAAATGTGGCCCAATGATAATGAAAGTGGGATGAATGTAGTGACATAGTAGTGAAATGGAGGCGAAATGGAGGTGATATAATGGACATAATAGTGAAAGTGTAATGGAAATGAATGACATTTTCAAGACCCAACGCTTCTTTCGCATATTATTATTTAATAATTCAAGTTACTGATTAAATGATCAATATCATTTTGTGAACTTCTTCCTGAGTGTTGTTGATTAATTATTTAAGTTAAGATGTCTCAATAGATGTGTGTTGTATTCATAATGTCAGTGAATTGAACTACTTCATTAGCTTGATATTCATTATAAGCCAGATATATTTAAATCCCAATATTTTAAATATCTACTCTTGGTTGGGTTAGATCTATATCCGCCTAATTGAGATAGGATTAAGATAGTTTCTTTTGCTTGCATCTTAGAATAAGTTTGCATTTAGATTAATTTCCGTTGGGTCCCTATAATACTAGTGATTACCCCATTACTATTGTAGTTATACCCCTTATTAATATTGTTGTGCCCCTATTGCCTTCATATTGTTATTACTGTGCCCCATAGAATCCCTCTATTGTTATTTTTGTGGCTTTATATTATTATTGTTAGGTCCGCTGGATTATATTGTGACTCCTTAGACTCCTATATATAGAAAGGAGGTTTTGTCATTTGAATCATTCAAGAATTTTTCATTTATGTAATGTAAAGGAGGTTTCCCCCTCGAAGAGGCTGAATTCTAGGGCGTTGATCTATCTTTTCTTGAGCTGCTTTCATAACATTTGGTATCAGAGCTTTGGATTCTAGGGTTTCGCTGCTTCAAACAGGTCATCGTGGCATTTTCGCTATAACTTTTTTCTGCGACGTTTCAGAAGTTGCAAAAAAAACCCATTTGAAAAGAAATCACGCTGAACCTTGGGTTCGAATTTCAGAGCTTTTCGCGCTATATGTGCGGAGATATGATCTGAGGAAGTTGGTATTTTTGCAGACTCCTGAATTACATTATAAACAGGTGACCTGGGGAAAATCGTCATAAATTTCTCTCTGGGGATCGGATTGAAATTTCGTAAGAAGGTACGGAAAGAGAATGGATTTTAGTTTCTTGTATGCATTTTTCAGATCCAAAGGTCGAAACAATGACTCGTGGCACGTCGTACAAGTTCGCTCTACTGAACTAGTCTATAATCAAGTCACTGTGGGAGATTTCACATAACTCTTCCTTGGAGAATCCAATTTGGGTCAGACTTATGGCATTGGAAATAGGACATAGAGGGCTACTACAGGTCACAAATTCAGAATTGGATGATCCAAAATTACAGAGATACATCAGATTCAATATCCAACTCCTACAAAGTGAAAAAAGGTGTGTAGTTTTTTTTAAATTTTTGCATAAGATTGGTTTGAAAAATTAGTTTGAAGGAATTCAAAGGGCATAGTAAAGCATTATTATTGGTAATTGATGCCTCGAGGAAAGAAAATGCAAACACCTAGTAGGCAACCTGAAAGCTCTAGCATGACCCATGAAGAAGAGGAAGAAATGCAACATGATATATCAAAATTACGAGACCAAGTGCAACAATTGTCACTTGCACAAAAATGAACAGAATCTAAGATGGATGGTTTAAAAAAAGATGTAGAAGCTAAGATGGATGGTTTAAAGAAAGACGTAGAAGCTAAGATGGACGATTTGAAGATAGATTTGAAGACATACATGGACAAATTGAAGATAAATATGAATAAGTTGCTACAAGAAATTGTCACTAATGGTGAAAGGGTAGTAAAGGAAACTCATGATGACAACAAAAGAAATGTTAATCATGATTCCATAGACTCTAATGTTGGATCGAAGACCCACCATATTCCAAAAAACGATATGAGGAAGTTTGATGGCAAGGATCCCGCCACATGGATATTACAGATGGAGCAATTCTTCGATCTCAATAATGTGCAAAACAAACAAAAGGTACGTATGGAAACTTTATATTTGGAACAAATCAGTTTGTATGGTATCAATGGCTTTGCTCTCGTAAACAATTTATCACTTGGGCAATTTTTACGGAAGAATTGATAGCACATTATGAGGATACAAAAAGCAACACTTTTTTTAGCCAATTGATAAGTCTCAAACAAAAGGGTTCAATAATGGAGCACATTGAGGAGTTTCAAAAATTGAACATAAGGGTAAAAGATATTCTAGAGGAGCATAGGATTGATGTGTTCATAGGGTCTTTAAAGGATAAATCCAACATGATGTTCGCCTTTGGGAACCTGATTCATTAGAAAAGGCATTCAGGTTAGCAAGAAAAATGGAAAGCAAAATTATGGCAACCAGGAAGCATACCACTCACAACTATAAAGACGGAAGTGTTGTTGCCCCTAGTCTTCCACAACCTATAAGGTTGACACCACAACAATTGGAAGAAAAAATAGCAAAAGGGCTTTGTTACAGTTGTGATAGCAAATACACTAAAGGTCATAAGTGTGCTGAGAAGAAATTATTCTACATAGATTGTGAAGAGGAAGAAGAAAAGGAGCAAGAAAGGTCAAAAGAAGAGGATATACTCCAGGAACAAAGCCTAGATGAAGAACAAATAAATCCGACCATATCTTGTAATGCATTGGCGGGAATTACCACTCCTCAAACCATCAAGATAGAAGGACAAATCAAGAAGAAAAAAGTAATAGTGTTGATTGATTCAGGAAGCACCCACAATTTTATTCATTGTAAGGTAGCAAAAGAATTGAATTGCTTCCTATATCCAGCACCAGAGTGTCAAGTGATGATTGCAAATGGAGGAACAATAAATTGCTCTGGAAAGTGCCATAATATCAAGCTATCCATGGGAGAATATGTATTGACTAGCCCAATGCTTTCCATTCCAATGGGAGGTGCTGATGTTGTACTAGGAGTCCAATGGCTACAATCCTTGGGTACAATAGCTTTTAATTTTCAAGAACTTTTCATCAAATTTTCTATGGAAGGAAAGGAAGTTGAATTAAGGGGTATTGCAGGGAAACCAGGAAAGATAATCAGCTCTAATGGTATGACAAAGCTTCTAAAAAAGGAGCAAAGAGGTGTAATTGCACAATTATGTTTGCTAGATGTTTCCACATCGGAATCATCTATTTCTCCAGATCTCCAAAAAGTCCTGGACAATCATTCCAAGGTATTTGAGACTCCCAAAGGTCTCCCACCTATGCGTGATCATGATCATGCTATTCATCTGATTCCAGGAAGTGTTCCTCCAAACATCAGGCCGTACAGATATCCCTATGTCCAAAAGAGTGAAATTGAACGTATGGTTGCAGAAATGCTAGAGGCTGGTATAATTCAACCGAGTCAAAGTTCTTTCTCTGCTCCAGTAGTATTGGTGCACAAGAAGGATGGATCATGGTGCATGTGTCCGGATTATAGGGAGCTCAACAAGCTCACTATTAAAGATAAGTTCCCCATTCCTGTTATTGATGAATTACTGGATGAATTGCATGGATCAATTTACTTCACCAAGTTGGATCTTCGTTCAGGATATCATCAAATCAGAATGAAGACTGAAGACATTCCGAAAACAGAATTTAGAACTCATGAGGGTCATTATGAATTTTTGGTCATGCCTTTTGGCCTTACCAATGCACCTTCAACATTTCAAGGTTTGATGAATTCAATTTTCAAACCATTCCTTAGAAAATTTGTGTTAGTATTTTTTGATGATATACTAATCTACAACAAGTCTTGGAAGGATCATGTTGAACATGTTGACAGGGTGCTACAACTATTGGAGGAGAAACAATTATATGCAAAAAGATCCAAATGTTTCTTTGGAGTCCAGGAGGTGGAATATCTGGGTCATATTGTATCTCATGAAGGATTAAGGTAGACCCTAGAAAAATTAAAGCCATTAAGGAATGGAAAATCCCCACATCCATAAAGCATCTGCGAGGATTTCTTGGGTTGACAGGGTATTATCGCAAGTTTGTTAAGAATTATGGGAGAATAGCAGCACCTCTAACAACATTATTGAAGAAAGATGCATTTTCATGGACTCCGGAAGCAACAAAGGCCTTTGAACATCTTAAAGAGGCAATGTGCCAAGCACCGGTCTTAGCTACACCGGACTTCAAAAAACCTTTATTGTGGAATGTGATGCTTCAGGAAATGGAATTGGTGCTGTTCTAATGCAAGATGAAAGACCCATTGCTTTTGAAAGTCGTCCAATCAAGGGAAAGTTTTTAAGCAAAGCTATTTATGAGAAGGAAATGTTGGCAATACTCCATGCACTTAAGAAATGGCGACCCTACCTAATGGGAAGACACTTCAAGGTAAAAACAGATCATGATAGCCTTAAATACTTTTTAGAACAAAGATTATCCTCTGAAGAGCAAAAAAAGTGGGTCACAAAGATGTTGGGTTATGACTTTGAAATCATCTACAAAAAAGGGAAGCAAAATGTGGTGGCAGATGCACTCTCAAGAAAGGATGAGGATGTGGAAGCATTGTTGTGCGCCATTTCTATTATCCAACCAGATTGGATAAACGAAGCAAAGGAGGAATGGAAGAATGACGAAGAAGTGTGGGCACTTATTCGAAAGTTACAACAAGATTCCAGTACGTCTGATACATTTAGCTGGAAAAATGATTCGTTATGGTACAAAGATCGCTTATACCTCTGTAAGAATTCCCAGCTAAAACAAAAGATTCTTATGGAATTGCACACTTCTCCCTTAGGAGGGCACTCAGGATTTTTAAAAACTTACCACAGGGTTAAGAAGGAATTTTTTTGGGATGGCCTTAAATCAGATATTCAAAAGTTTGTGGCGGAATGTTTGGTTTGCCAACAAAATAAAGTTGAAACAATTAAGACACGGGTCTATTACAACCTTTATCCATTCCAAGCCAACGTTGGGAGGAGGTTTCAATGGATTTTATCACAGGTTTACCAAAGTCTGAGGGAAAGAGTGTCATCATGGTGGTAGTTGACAGACTTACCAAGTATGCACACTTTTGTGCATTATCACATCCATTTAAAGCCAGTACAGTTTCTACTGCATTTATGGAAACAATTCAAAAGCTACATGGAAACCCAAAGATTATTGTAAGTGACAGAGATCCCATTTTCACTGGAAATTTTTGGACAGAATTATTTTCTTGTCTTGGTACTCAGTTAGCTCATAGCTCATCTTATCATCCTCAATCTGATGGGAAAACTGAGATAGTAAACAAATGTTTGGAAGGATATCTTCGTTGCTTTGTATCTGATAAACAGACACAATGGGTCAAATGGTTGCCTCTGGCTGAATGGTGGTATAACACTTCCTTCCATACAGCAACAAAAATGACCCCATTTATGGCACTTTATGGGTATCAACCACCATCCATCACATCATATTTAAGAGAAAATTCTAAGGTTCAGGCAGTGGAACATCACATCGAACATCAACAAAAGTCCTCCAACTCTTAAAGGATAACCTCGTGTTGGCACAGAATAGAATGAAACAACAGGAAGATCAACATCGCAGTGAAAGAAGTTTTGATGTAGGTGATTGGGTATTCCTACGGCTACAACCATATAAGCAAATGTCCCTCAAGCAAGCTAAGAAGGATAATAAATTATCACCAAAGTATTATGGTCCGTATAAGGTGTTGCAAAAGATTGGTACTATGGCATACAAATTGGAGCTTCCTGCAGCTTCTCGATTGCACCCAGTTTTCCATGTTTCATGTTTAAAGAAGGTTATAGGCGACAAGCTCTCAGTTCAAATAATATTGCCAGAACTTGACGAGGAAGGAAAAATTATATTGGAATCAGAAGCAGTCACAGAAACAAGAACTCGACAGCTACGAAATCAATCAATTTTAGAGTATCTTATCAAGTGGAAGAACTTATCCGCTGAAGATTCCACATGGGAGGATGACAATTTTATGCAGAAGTATCCAGAACTACTCAAGCGTTGAGGACAACACTTTTTTGAAGGAGAGGGGCATGTTGGGTCCCTATAATACTAGTGATTACCCCATTACTATTGTAGTTATACCCCTTATTAATATTGTTGTGCCCCTATTGCCCCCATATTGTTATTACTGTGCCCCATAGAATCCCTCTATTGTTATTTTTGTGGCTTTATATTATTATTGTTAGGTCGGCTGGATTATATTGTGACTCCTTAGACTCCTATATATAGAAAGGAGGTTTTGTCATTTGAATCATCCAATAATTGTTCATTTATGTAATGTAAAGGAGGTTGCCCCCTTGAAGATGCTGAATTCTAAGGCGTTGATCTATCTTTTCTATCTTTTTTTGACCTGGTTTCATAAAAATTTCCATATTCTTTAAGTCTTTTTCCCAAAGAGGCAAACTTTAGTAGTGGATTGGTTGAGCCCCAAATCAGCTTAAGGATCACTTTCTTGCTTGATCAACAAGAGGATTGATCTGATATCTCTTCTCCATTGGTAAATGAAAGTCATATTTTAAAGCCATTGGAGATTGAGAGAAGGTAACTAGACCTAGTTGAACCAGTCGGAACCATCATTCCAAACGGAAAAGGAGCTACTTTAAGGTCTGGACCAGGTGGTCATCCCCCATGTTGTTGCAGCGATTTTCGAGGCTTCAACATAATGGTGCTAGAAAGAGGACCTGAAACTTGTTGTCTTTTGGAGTCCTTTAAATTTTAACATTTTATTTAATCACGATTGCTCCTCTTAAACTTCCAATTTGGAGCTGTATCCATGGATCTGCATCTTCCAATACTCCACCCGAAGTGGTAAGAATCTTGTCTTAGGTAAAGTTCAATGGTAAGAGAAATTCTTCTGCTTTTAATCATGTCTTTCAATTTATTTGAAAGGTTTCAAATTATGATTTTCAAGGACTTGATGAAGGCATTTTATGCAGAATTTTTACTCTCACATTTGTGGCAAAAGCCAGAAACTAGTGTAGAACTCTTCCGATTGCCTAAATTCACAGCTGGAATCAATTTGTTATAATTTTCATTTGTAAATTTTACGGCTATGACTATGATTAGGTACGTGATGAAATTGAATATCTACGAAAAGAAATTTAGTCTGTTAGAGATTTTAATATTCGATTTCATTTGAATTGTTTAAAATTTAATGTCAAAGATAAACTTATGAAAGAAGAATCACTAGATTGGTTTGAATATATTTGTTCTCTTCCTCCCATTCCCAATCCATATGAAATTAGTTCAAGATTTGTTCCATCCCCTTCCAACATAAATGATAATTTCAATATGGATGTCCAAATAAATTGTGATGAAGTGGTTTCACAAAGCTTGGAAAATATTTCTAATCAAATGCAAAAAGAAAACAATAGCAATTTTGGAGAAAGAACCGCCTTGAAATCTGAAAGCTACTTTGAGGTAAATTCAAAAAATCAAATTGGAAATCAGCGAGTGCAAACAGCAATCAAAATAAATAATAAAATGCAAACTACTATACAAATTTCTGAATTTTTCCATGATGAACAAATGCCGAAATCAGAGCAGCAAAACAACCTTCTTCAAGAAAGCATTAGCACGCAAAGGAATGATTTAGAATCTAAAATTTACAATCAGTGTAATGTACAAGAGTTCTCAAACCAAGACATTTTTAAATGCATTATTTCAGATTCACATCTTCCCCTTTACCCTGATATTTTTAATGATGGTAATTTATCCCCTCTTGGTATTAATGATATTTCAGAAAATAAAAAGAATGAGCTAAATAAATTACCAATAAGTTTTTATCGAGATAGAGAAACAATTATTAATCATCCTTTTGCTATTAATGAACATGAATTTTTTATTCCTTTTTGTTTTGATATATTGGATGAGATCGAATGGAATTCTAGAGAATATTGTGAAGTCATTTATGATAATTACTCTAACATTGAGGAGGTCGATTTTTATTCTTCTAAAGAGAGTCCTCATGAGAAAATTCAAATAACATCTGAGAATGAGGGACATTTCAATTTAGAAATTATTCCAACTAATCCTTATTCTAAAACAACACACTATCTTCATGATTTCACTATTCAAGAAAACATTCCAATTTATGATTCATATCATGATCAAGCTCTCATTCTTACTCGTAATCATAATTTGTTTTCTAATTCACAAGTTGGAATCGACAATTACTCAAATTTCATAATTTTAACCAATCCTTGTGAAAAAAGGAATTATTTTAGAACGATCCCAATTGCACTGTAACATTAATTGTAACAATAGTGATTTCATTTTATTTTTGTTTCCTCACTTCTTTTGTTTAAAATCAGATTTTATTTCTAGTTTTATTTTTCATATTTTTGATACTTTACGCTGGCATATTGAGCACTTTACTATCATACATTCAATGATGCATTGCCTTGTTGGAAAATTGAAGTTTTATATTATAATTAAGAGCATCAAGAGCTATTAATATTTCTATTTCAATCAATGCTAATGTTTCATCAAAAGCTTCTATCTTCTCAAATGCAATGTTAAAAAGAGAATGTATTTTTACAATCTGGCCAGCAATCCAATTTAATTAATAATTTTCCATTTTATTTGAAAGATTTCCATCCATTTTTCATTAGCTTATTTGAAAAATATTTGGAAATTTTTCCTTCAAGGAAGATTGTTAATAGTTTAACATTTGTACATAACACTAACAATTTTTTCCAGACCTTTGAATGTAAAAGTTCATATCCACAATCTGGCTTGTTATCTCTTCGTTTAAACATTTCCCAATCCTTAATAGAAATCCATCCAAATTTCTATGATCCAATTGGTATTCCATTGGAAAGGAAATTTCAAGAGAAGGATATTTTAATTAACTTGCTAACAATAACTGTAAATTCTATTTACTAATTTGTTTTCCTTAATTTAGTTAGATTTGTATTTTTATTACTAACATTTGGATTGTACATACATGCAGGAATTAAAATGAGAAAATGGTTACATTAGAAATATGACTATATCTAGTCATTTTCATGTATATGGTTAGAATATGAGTAGAATTAATTTAGTTAGTTTGTTTTATGTAGTTATTTTGTTTTTAACAGTTTTGCAGATTAAAAAATAAAATAAAACAAAGCAATCAGTCCTTCTCATACATGTTCAGTGAAACATTTTCTTCCTATCAGAAAGTTTTAATTCCTATTTTCCTTTTTTTAAATTTTCTTGCAGCAATACCGCTACACATGAATACCTCTCTGCCTATGTCGAATAATGATGATGATGATGGTGGTTAACGTCCACTGAGACCAAATTGGTCTATCGGACCTACAATTTTCTTAATTTTTACTTGTCTGGCTCCTCGTCTTTCTTGGCGAGATTGGTGTTGTAGCTTTCTTTCTTTTCTCTACGGTCTTCCAACTTCCTTTGTCTTGCATCTCCTTCATCTCTTCTGGTTCTTGGGACATTGGTGTCATAGCTTCGCGATCTATAGTCGGAGAAGTTTGGTTTAGGAGATCTGCTTTGGTATTCAAATCCTCATCACTGTTGATTTGTTGGGGCGGGCTTTCTCCTTGCTTGCTTTGAGAGTTGTTTCCTTCTTCCTTGATTTCTTGTGACTCAGAGTTTTCTCTAGAATATTCTTCTTTGATGACAGTGTAGTGTTCTTTTTGTGCTCCTTCCCACCATGTAGATCTGTGGAGGTTTTTTCTAGCAAAATTTTTCTCAGAGGCTTTTGGGCAATTTTTGGCTAGATGCCCCGTCTCAAAGCACGATCGACATCTGAAGAGGACACTTTCATAATCAAGCTTCTGGTTCCACACATAGTCTTTACTTGTTAGGTTTATTTCAGCTGGGAATCCGACGCTGAAATCCATTTCCACACAGATGCGTGCATAGGTGGTTCTGGCATATTCCTCTGTTTCTGGGCACCTGCAGTAAAATTTCCCAATTGCATTTCCGATGGCTTTTAGCGAGGAGAGATTCCAGAGATGCAAGGGTAGGCTTGGCAATCTCACCCAAACTGGTGCTGAGGTTATCACTGCTGTAGAGGGATCGAATGATGGGTTCCATGGCTTCATGAATAGGCCTGATTTTTCCCAAAACCAAGGGCGGGAATCTAGAATACATTGTTTGCTTTCAGGATTTTCAAAATCTACTATAAAGAAACCTCTAGCACAGGGGTAGATATTAATTTCATCAGAAATAATAGGCTTCCATACCTCCGAGATCCAATTGTGGAGTGCTACCAGCCGCGGCCAAAAACCATTGAACCGGCAAATGAGGGCACTTTCGGAGAACTTCAAAGCTTCATCGAGTGAGTCCTGGACCACTTGGATAGTGGGAGCTGGGGCTTCACTCACGATATGGGCAGGAGATTGCCCTCCAGAGGCGGATGAGCCACCAGTTATTTTTGCGAAGCTCGGAGCCATATTTTACGCAGATCTGCACCAAATCGAAAGCCAAACCGCAGATCTGAAGAGACTAGACCTGCGAGACCTGCGAGAGCTGCGAGATTATAACTGATTATTTAGATCTGCGAGACCTGCGAGACCTGAAGTGAAAGGAGAGAGCCACCCACCACGCTGTTCACTTGCGCGCTGTTAATGGTGCCGCCCGGAGTAGGCCTGCGAGATCTGAACCAGAAGAGATCTGCAAACGTATTCCAAGGGAATTTTCAATACTAGACCTGCGAGACCTCGATTGCTTAAAAGCGCCCTATTGATCCATAGTTGCCAAAGGGCCTGCAGGGCATAATCCCTCTGGACCTGCTAGGTAGACAACCCTCCGCAGACGAGAATGATCGGTAGAACCGCAGACGAGATCTACCGGGAGATAGATCGGGAGATAGATCCGCAGACGAGATCTACCGGGAGATAGATCTACTGGGAGATATGCTAGGTAGACAAACCTTACATAACCGCCGCAGAAGCTTGAAGACGCGGAAACCTTACATAACGCCGCTCGAAGCCGCAGAAGCTCGAAGCCGGAAGCTCGAAGCCGCAGACACCGCAGCCGCAGACACCGAAGCCGCAGACAGAATTTAATTGAGTATGCACCTGGCACACATTTAAATCTGTGTTGATATTCTTCCACAATTAGTGGCTTTATCCCATTCGGACCTTTAGTTTATTATCTGATGTTGTAATATGTATCATATTCAATTACTAAAGGCATTATTGAATAGTCACCATAACAATACAGATTCTTTTCAAGTTATTCGAAATAAGCAGGGGTAATAAATTGTTGTTTCAATTCAAAAGGGAAGACTATTTTCATATTTATTTCTGGTAAATTTTATATTTCCTGAACATGAATAAGCAGATTTTTTAGGCTGATTGCACACTCTGATTTAAAATAAATAATGATATGATTTTGAACAAAGTCAGAATTTTGATAAATCGAAGAAAGAATTTGAAGATTCATGAGGTAAAATCTACAGACAATTTCCTTCCGGGTACGTATTTATAAATTTATTTTCATCTATCATTAGTTTCTTTTTTATTTAGTTTATTTTGGATTCTTGTTCTGTTTCATTTGTAGGCTTTCATTTATTTTCAAAACTTAAAATAAGCAACAAACGCATTTCAAATTTGCAATAGGTTCAGAGAAATTTTATTTGTGATTCATTAGAATTTGAGCATTTTTAATTTTGCTTTCATTCATCATTTCAATTTGATTTTCATATTGCTGATACTACGGTGAATACATATTCGCAATACTACCATCCCGCTCATCTTCGTCAATAATTTCATTCCGATATTACATCATCCACTTCACAACCATTTGTAGTGAAATATTTCATCCGAAGTAGCTCTTAGCATTTTTGATAACAAATTGTTCATAAAAGATCTCCGATGTATTACCTCGCTCATATGTCATATCGCATTTCGCATATCGGAGGTTTGTAGTTGAATATACTTCCATTATCATGAATCGCCGATCTCTGAAAATGACTTTACCAATATTGCAATGACCACATAATTCCAGACCCGATATGAAATTCAAATCAAGTTTATAAAATATCGCGTCCATTCAATCACAATAATGGTAGGAGCATAACTTTAAAAGGGCCGACGTCTCGGATCAGATATGTTATTAAATTTTCATCATAAAGTTATCGGGTCCACTCTTCATCGCATATCGGCATCGCAAGAATCATATTGTGTTACATCAGGTACCAAAAGTTCGCCAATCACCGATTAGCAATCGCTTCATCGCATTTTTATTTATGCTCACATCACATCTTCGAATCTGCGATGTGCGTTGTGCGATGTGGGAAGCACAATGTAAATATTCCCCGATCCCCGATATAATATTTCTTCAATGATGCGATCGCTCCATCTCATCGCACATCTTCTCATTGCATGTTTTCATATCGGCAATTTTCCATTGCAATCTCCGATGCGATAGCTTCCAATGCATGCCTCTGAGCCATTAACATTTAATCGATATATGGCATAGCAACAAAGGTGAAGTCTTGCAAATTAAACTTGAAGCATGGTGAAGAAACATGTGATGTGAATCATCTGATACGGCGATGTGTTATTTTAAAAGCGAGCTTGGGTAACCACTATGGTAAGAAAGAAGTTGATGACAAATTTGCAGCATATTCAAATCATTTCGATTTCTCATATATTTAAGTTTTAAATATATAATTCCATAATTAAAAATGAAATTCAAGACCTCTCTATCTTCATATTTAAATTTTATTATCTTGGATGTGGTTTTGATTCTGGACAATTTATAAAATCATGGAGTTTATATTAAACTTATAATATTTTGAGAAACAGTTATTACTGCAAATTTTCATTCTCATTTATGATGCATTTGTTTTCCCTTGAACACTAAGCATTCCATTTTTGCATTTTACTGCTTACTTTAGTTTAAATAAATAAATAATGATTTTGGGTTATAAGATTTTGGTTAGTTTGACTTCTTCATATTTTTAATGTTAATTAAAATAAGAAGTCAGCTAGTTTGGAGAAACTGATACTTCTCAGGTAATATCAAAAACAATCATCCAATGGTACTTTAGTTTCAGTTTTGTTTTTCTGACATAAAAATTTGTTTTGCAGCTCTTCATAAAAGCTTCCAATCCTCCGCCAGATCATATTTTCGAAGTCCTATACTCTTCTCCTAGTTTTATTTCAAGAAACAGTGATAATCTTCATTGAAACAACTACACTAGTAAGTTTCTGAACCTTTAGTTTGTTTCTTTAAGCATTCCTTTTATTAGAAAATGATTAAGATGATGCTTTGAAACAAGAAGATTGATATCAGACAGAAAATTTTCACTGTGGCTAAATTTTATCGTCACTGCTTTCCAAAAAGCCTAAAACATTTACAACTATACAAGGTATGATTTTTCTGAATCTCAACATAAGAAGGAATGATTACATGATTATTTTCTTTTACTTCATGTTGTTGAGACATTGGTATAACCATTCTTGTTAGAGTTTGTATTTCAAAACTTGGATTTTCCTTTCACTTTTCAACTTCTTTCATTTTTATTTCTGTTTGTTGATTTCTTTCTCATTTTAGCTTAAGAATTCTTTTCCTTTCGTTTTCAGTTTTGATTTTGTTGACTTTGCTGTGGTTTATATGGAAGGTCTACTTGTTACCTAACAGTGGTCGGTATACATGGACAAAAATTGTTAATAGTCACCTATTAGTTTTTTCTTAAATCTATTAACAAAGTTTGATTTTCTTATCATAATGGTAGACATACTTAAGGAAGAGATTACCAAAACAAAAGAAGTTGACAAAGTATCATAAAATCTGAAAAAATTCTTTTTTCATCAAAATTGTAATCATTTTGAGATTTCAATATTTTATTAAGATCTTTCAAAGTTTTATTATCAGTCAAGAAAAATTATTTTTAATCAAGTAAAGACACTTTACAGAAAAGCACCTTTAACTCTGAAATTGTCATTCTTAACTCTTAAGGAGTCAATGATTCTCCTCGTCCCAAAGAGTTTTATTTTTCTAGAGTATAATCCAGAAATATATTTAAAATTAAAAGATAAAAGGTCTCATCATGAGTCTGCTAACCATGATCATAAGAGAAAAATAGGCTGAAATTATCAACACTACTAAAAAAACCAGGGTAATGGCTTATGATTGCAAACAATTATAAGACAAGGGGTCTCATCATGAGCAAGCTTGTTCAGTTCAATTATAACCAATGAATGGCATTGTCAACTATCTGACTACCAAACTAGGATAATGGCTTTTAAGAATTAAAAAAATAAAAAATAAAAAATAAAAAGAAAAGAAACATATATAAATGAATTTATCTCTGGGTCAATAATTCTTAAAGAGATGAGATTCTGAATCATTGACGATTAAAAAGGTAACCTTGTCGAGACTATAGATGTTCGCTGGCAGTAGTGGTTCTACCTGTGACAATTGAGTATATTTTAAAAGCTAAGCTGTAAAGTGACCCCTTCTTTTTCTGTACAACTAATTAATGACTGATATAGAGTTTTGAAATATTTTAATTTATGAGAAATTTTGAGGAAAATTATAGTTAGCTGATTCTTGTTTTTATTGAGACTAATGAATCTAGTCAAACATCTCAAACATAATTATCTCTTCTTTAATTATTTTTACTTGAATTTTGGGGAAACCTCATTCATATTAAACAGAGATAACTAGTTCTTCTCCCATGTGTCGCCATTGTTGTGGTAAAACACAAACCCCCCATTTTTGACTTATTCACTTCAAATAATGGGGACCATTTCTATAAAATTTTTGGCTTAACAACTTTAGGATTTTTATTTAGTTGATTATCCTACGCGATTGTTAATTTTTCATTTTCTTTGGATTCTTGTTTTGATTGCTTTGTTAAAATCATTTTTTCATAAGCTTCTCATTGATGCTTGTTTTACCTCATTTGGACAACTAGTTTGTAAATGACACTCCAATGAAGTCTAATCATTTATGTTGCCTGGGATAAAAATGTATAAAATGTAAATATTCCATTTTTGTAATTAAATTAGTTTAATAATGCATTTATTTTAAATATTAACCCCTAGTTAGTTCTTACTAACATTTTTTATTTTTACTTATATAGCCAAATCATGAAGCATCGGGATTTTAGAAATTTACTCCAATTTCCAAATAAACTACTAATCTCGAAAAATCAAAATGTCAAAGTGGCTGTAGTTTAGATAGGCAAATTAGGCTTTAGAAAATTTCATAACTAAACTAAACATCATTAAAATAAAACCAAAATAAAAATTGATATTTGATATTAAATCTTAAATTAATTAATTTAATTAAATTAAAATTTAATATATATAATAATAATAATAATAATAATAAATTTATTATATCGGATCGCAAAAACGCATCGCAAAATTTCACTTGACACATTTTTAAAAATTGCGATGACCCTTACCTCCCAATGTGCGATTGCGAAAAGTCAAAGACGTGTTGTTTTAACCAAAGTTTCATATGAGCTTTGTGGTTTGGTTTTTAGTTTGAAGTTTTTACTCATGTATGAGTAAAGTAGTAATATAAATATAGTGGTGTAGGATAGTTTTAAATTAATATTAGAATAGTTATTTAATATTTAATATTAAATTTTAAACTAAAGAAATTATTTAATATATAAAATTTAATTAAATTAAAATTTAATTATTATTTAAATTAATATTAATTAGTTTATAAATAGATAATTATAAACTAAGTATTTTTTGTGGCTTCTAATATTTTCAACAAATTCCATTCAAATTTTATGCGGCTTCTAATATTCTGCGGTGGTTTTTGCGGCTTCTCTGCGGCTTTGCGGTGGTGAGAAAGGTACATAAGTACACGAGTAGAAGCGAGGGGCATTATAAACACTCATGGTTTTATATATCTCTGCGGCCATACAAAGTCTCTGCGGTTTGAAGTAGATCGCAGTCCAACTATGCTGAGGAAAGATCGCAGTCCAACTATGCTGAGGATTTGATGTTTGCGAGTTCGAGATCGCCGGTGTGTTTTGCTGCACCACGCCAACCCAAATCGCATCTTCCTATAGGTTCTTCTCATGTGCACTCGCAGGTTTAATAATTCTGATCCGCACTCGTTGTTTAGGTGAGATCTGGTTAGTCACTGGCATATGAAAATTTTGAGTGAATAAGTTTGTTTGCACATTTTGGGTTCTAGATCTAATATTCTGTGGCTAGATCTAGATCTAGGCGGCTAGGTTCTAGGTCTAATCTTCTGCGGCTAGATCTAGATCTAATCCTATGTGCTGCCTTATTTCTTTGTGGCTGGGTTCTACGGGCAACTAAAATATGGCTCCTAGCTTCGCGAAAATAGTTGCTGGCTCATCTGCTTTTGGAGGGCAAGCTCCTGCCCATATTTTCAGTGAAGCCCCAGCACCCACTGTCCAGGTGGTCTAAGCCTCACTCGATAAGGCTTTGAAGTTTTCCGAAAGTGCTCTAATCTGCCGGTTCAATGGTTATTGGCCGCAACTGACAGCTCTCCACAATTGGATCTCGGAGGTATGGAAGCCTGTCATTTCTGATGAAATTAATATCTACCCCTGTGCTAGGGGTTTTTTTATAGTAGATTTTGAAAATCCTAAAAGCAAGCAATGTATTCTAGATTCCGGCCCTTGTTTTGGGAAAAGTCAGGCCTATTCATGAAGCCATGGAACCCATCATTCGATCCCTCTACAACAGTCATAACCTCAACACCAATTTGGGAGAGATTGCCAAGCCTACCCTTACATCTCTGGAATCTCTCCTCACTAAAAGCCATTGGAAATGCAATTGGGAAATTTTACTGCAAATCCCCAGAAACAGAGGAATATGTCAGAACCACTTATGCACGCATATGTGTGGAAATGGACTTCAGCGCTGGATTCCCAGCCCAGTAAAGACTATGTGTGGAACCAGAAACTTGATTATGAAAGTGTCATCTTCAGATGCCGATCCTGCTTTGAGATAGGCCATCTAGCAAAAAATTTCCCAAAAGCCTCCCATAAAAATTTTGCTAGAAAAAACCACCACAGATCTACATGGTGGGAAGGAACACAAAAATAACACTACACTGTCATCAAAGAAGAATACTCTAGAGAAAACTCCGAATCACAAGAAATTGGGCAAGAAAGAAACAACTTTCAAGACAAGCAGGGAGAAAGCCCCGCCCAAAAAATCAACAGTTATGAGGATTTGAATACTGCACAAAATAAATCTTCATTTAACAACAAAGCAGATCTCCTAGACCAAACTTCTTCTCCGACTATCTTCAAAAGGACGAACACAATAGATCGCGAAGCTAAGACACCAATGTCCCAAGAACCAGAAGAGATAAAGGAGATGCAAGATAAAGGAAGCTGGAAGACCGTAGAGAAAAAAAAGAAAGCTATAGCACCAATCTCGCCAAGAAAGATGAGGAGCTAGATAATTAAAGACTAAGAAAACTATAGGTCCGATAGACCAATTTGGTTTCAGTGGACGTTAACCACCACCACCATCATCATCATCATATTTCAATTAGTTAGATTTATATTAATTAATGACAGTTTATTAAATAATTAGTTTAGTTATAATTAACAATTAAATTAGAATTAATTATTAGATAATTAGAATTCTAATTTAGGATTAAATTTTTAATTAAAAATTCTGATTTTTTAGCCCAACAACAGAAATTCCAGAATTGTGCCAGTTTTGACTCATCAACTTTGGAGGCTCATAGATTGAGTTATACTTGGCCAAATAAGGCCCAGGACGGCTCATTGGAAAGATAAAATCAAGGAGAACATTTCTGAAGAGATTTCACTAACAGATTTAGTCATTTATTGGGTCAAAAATTAGGTAGAAGATCAAGCTTCGAATTTTGAAAACAAAATCAATTTTCTGAGTTTTATTTTCTTCATTTTCATTTGCCCAAGCCTCTTCTAATTGCAGATTCGCTCATCAATAATATCCTTGGCCAATTAAACCATCCCAGGCATCAATAGAGAGCTTATATTTTATTTTCAATTATTTATTTAAATTGAATTTGATTGGATTTATTTTAATGCCAGAACTAATATTTTGATTTTATTGTTGCATCTTAATTCATTTTGATTTCTTTTTGTAGGAAAATAGTAGAAGAGATATGGAGAAAAAGATCTCAATCAATGAGAATGCTCCAGCAATTAAAGATGAGAATTTTGAGCAAATAAAATTGATTGGACAGATTTTTCTTCAACAAACTTTCCTCTCAAGAATTCCTTTGCAAATATTATAAATAGCAGATTGCAGAATGTTAAAAGGGTTGCTCTCCTCTGCAATTCTGGAATTCTAAAAGCACTTTTGTAATAGGGATTTAGAGTTGTAGGTGGGAGGAGTGGAATCTCAGATCTAAGGATTATTGAGGTTTTTCTTTTACATTCTGAGTTATGTATAATGAACAGAGTTTGCATTATTGTAGCTCTAGTTTTGAAAGTAGAAGCTCAGGAATTGTAAATGACTATTAGAGACTGGAGCTGGAGAAATGGATTCAATAAATTGGTATTTTGTATACTATTATTTTAAATGCTGGTTTTATCTTATGATAGCAGAATTGTGTCAATTTACTTACATATTTGTGCACTTTTGTTGGTATGGGTAATTTGTCCCTATTTTACGTTATTATTATCTCTGCTCTTATAGGCTGAATTCTAATTTTTGAGTAACTATTTACTCATAAATTTGTCTTTTAATACCGATTTAATAAATAGTGATATGTTGTGAACTTCTTCCACATATTATTATTTAATAATTCAAGTTACTGATTAAATGATCAATATCATTTTGTGAACTTCTTCCTAAGTGTTGTTGATTGATTATTTCAGTTAAGAGGTCTCAATAGGATGTGTGCGGTATTCATAATGTCAGTTAATTGAACTACTTCATTAGCTTGATATTCATTATAAGCCAAACCTATTTAAATCCCAATATTTTAAATAGATGCCCTTGGTTGGGTTAGATCTATATCTGCATAATTGAGATAGGATTAAGATAGTTTCTTTTGCTTGCATCTTAGAATAAGTTTGCATTTAGATTAATTTCCGTATTCTTTTAAGTCCTTTTCCCAAAGAGGCAAACTTTAGTAGTGGATTGGCTGAGCCCCCAAATTAGCTTAAGGATCACTTTCTTGTCTGATCAGCAAGAGGGTCGATCTAATGTCTCTTCTTCATTGGTGAATGAAAGTCATATTTTAAAGCCATTGGAGATTGAGAGAAGATAATCGGACCTAGTTGAACCAGTCAAAATCACCATTCCAAACGGAAAAGGAGCTGCTTTAAGGTCCGGACCGGGTGGTGTATCACCATTTCAAATTACATAGCATGGAAAGATATAATGGAGGCTGTATTAGAAGACAATGGCTTGAAGGAATTCATTGATCAAGAAACCCCAAAGCCAACTTCAACTAATGCAAAAGAGTTGGCTGAGTGGAAGAAGTGTGTGGCGAAGGTGAGACGGATCATCCTTGAGGGAGTTCGAGACCATATTGTCTCGAGTCTCCATGGGAAGGATACTCCATTTTCAATGTGGAAGACATTGAAGGACCTCTACCGGAACAATAGCGACCAGAGGAAATTGGCGCTCAAGGATAAGCTTCAAAGAATCAAGATGGAGAAGGGCGATACTATTTCCACATATCTGAATAAGCACCACCTGTAGAGATGAGCTTGGTGGTGTGGGAATAACTATTGCCGGTGAGCCTTTCTCTCCTTGGCCTTCCAAAGAGTTGGAATAACTACCAAGACTCTATGAATGGAAGGGAGAAACTGTCGGATTGGGAATGACTGTGGTCAAATCTTATGCAGGAGTAGATCAAGAGGAGCACACGAGATGGTTCTTCATCCAAGGATGATGATGAAGAAAATCTGGCCTTATCAAGTAAGGCAAGGAAAGGGAAGGGGAAGGCTTCCCATTTCAAATCGAATTATTCTCATGGAGGGAAGAAGGGTGACATGTCTAAAGTGAGATGCTTTAATTGTCACAAGATGGGACATTATGCGACTAATTTCCCATCGAAGAAGTCCAAGAAGGGATCCTCAAAAGGATCAGAAGGTGAGGCATTAGCCTCTCAGTTAAAAATGGACTTTACCCTCATCGCATGCATGGTGTCATCGATGATGGGTTGTGTCTGGTATCTTGATAGTGGAACCTCATTCCACATGACCGGTGATAAAAATTTATTCAGTGGCTTGGAGGAGAAATACCTCAAGATGCGCATAGATATGGGTGATGACGAAAGGTATAGTGTTTCAGGAGTGGGCATGGTTGCTTTTCAGAGGGAGCATGGAGCTCCTCTCACCTTGACATATATGAAGTATGTGGTTGGACTGAAGAAGAACTTGGTATTAGTCGCGATGTTGGAGGACAAAGGCTATGATGTTGTCTTCAGTAAAGGAAAGGCGTTCCTAAGACACATAGCCATGGATTAGACCAAGAGGATAGGGATTCGAGTGAAGAATCTCTATAAACTAGAGGTATATGATCTTGTAGCATTGAGCACGAAAGTAGAATTGGTACAAATCTAAGACATTTGCAAGTTGTGGCACAGGTGGTTGGGCCATTTGCATCATGGGGCTTTGAAGATAATGCAACAGATATCTACAGGACTTCCCAAAGGTAAACTTGAGCAAGTTGACACATGCAAAGGTTCAACCTTGGGAAAGTACACCAAGTCTTCCTTTCATGATCGAGACAGTTGAGCAGAGGCTATCTTAGAGCGAGTTCATATTGATGTGTGTGGACCATTCTCGACGGCATCCACAACGAAGCAAAGGTATTATGTGATTTTCATTGATGACTATTCTCGTAAATGCTAGATTTATTTAATGCAGAAGAAGGACCAAACTTTCACAAAGTTTTGTGAGTTCAAAGCTTTGGTCGAGAAAGAGTCAGGGAAGAAGATCAAGGCCTTGAGAAGCGACAACGGTGTAGAATATGTCTCTCAAGGGTTTAATGAATTCTGTGTAGCGGAAGGAATTAAACGTGAGTTAATGGCACCTCATAACCCACAGCAGAATGGGGTGGCCGAGGGGAAGAACAAAACTATTGTAGTGGCAACATGGGCAATGCTGCATGACTAAGGCCTACCACTTCACTTATGGGCTGAGGCATGCAACACAATGGTCTATTTGCATAATAGAAGCCCACATCGCATAATTGGGATGAAGACACCAGAGGAAGATTTCTTCTGTAAGAGTCTAGATGTGGGTCACTTCAGGATCTTTGGCTCATCGTTATATTTCCATGTGAAAAAGGATGCACGAAAGAAGCATGAGTCGACAACAGAGTTGGGGATATTTATGGGGTACAATGATACACCTCACAACTATCGGGTGTACTTGCCTACTAGTTAGAGGACAGTGGTTCACAGAGATCTCAAGTTTAATGAGCAGAAGACCATGCGATTTCCCTTGAGAGGGAGCTCCAACTACAGGCTGTGGAGGAACTATTGGTTCCTAAGGAGGAGGAGCCTCAAACTGATGTGGAGCAGCCACATGTAGAGGTTTCAGGAATGGAGACATCCACTCAAGCAGAGTTTTCTAGAGATGGACGGAAGCGCACAATAGAAACTGACAGATTGTTGGAGGATTCGAAAGGGAATGTGGGAGCACCATCTTCTCAGCACAAATAAAGGAGGTCACCTGAGAGGTACACTAGATACATGGCCCTTGTTGGGGAATGTGTTGAGACCGAGCCATCTTCCTTTGAGGAAGCAGTGCAGCAATCGATTTGGGTTGATGCTATGGTGGAGGAGTATGACTCCATAGTTCGTAACAGTGTTTGGGACGTGGTTCTGAGACCAGAGAACAAGTTAGTTGTGAGTTCCGTTGGCTTTACAAGGTAAAGCAAGTTGCTGATGTAGCAAAGAGGATCATGTTGTTGGTGTATATTTCGACAGAGGAGCAAGATGCTAACATTTTTACAAAGGCATTGTCAAAGTGTACAATCGAGTTCCATAGAAACAGGATCGGGGTGATAGATAATCCCTTTCTTGTTGAGAGGGAGTGTTGAAATGTGGCAAAAAGAATATTCCAATTTAATTTGTCCTTGAATTAGATTGTGAATTAAAATTGAATTTAGCCTTAACAGCTACTTGGAAATAATTAATTAATTCATTTTGAATTAATTTGTTGGAGAAATTCAAGTTAGAAGTCTTTCTAAAGTCATGCAAGAGTTATTCCTTAAATTAAGGAGATAAGATTGAATTGTATTTGAGTTGTAATTAGTTAACT